>JANFOE010000760.1:0-159563 GCA_025667525.1 Glebionis coronaria
CCAAGGTTTGCCTAGATAAAACGTACTCCTTGTTTTAATATTTCATTGCTTAATCGTGGTCTTGAAACGGAGTCATGTAGCATATGTTACAGTCTTTTTATTGCAACCCATGTTTTTCTGATAATTTCAATTTAAATCTGTTTTTGTATGTTAGCGTTTATGTTTGGCACTCTATTTCTTTACATTATTGAATTAGTAAAACTAACTCCCTTTTGTATGTTTTTCTATATGAATGTTGTATATATGTATGTTAATTATGTGAAGTCGAAGCACAATGTATTGTAAGTAACTCTACAAATACATACACAAATAAAGAAAGAAAAGCGAGTTAGCAAATATCAATAAATAAAAATCAAATCATACCGGTAAGGAGGCATAGCTAAATACTAGATTTAATAAATATCTCACAATTCAAATAGAATAAAATATTAAATAGAATATTTCAAAGTCATATAATATTAAAACATGAGTTTCCTACATGAAATGTCAAATACCTGTTGCTTAGTTTTGTATATTATTCACCTTTTTAAGCTTCCCAAGGATAAAAAATATCATTGTTGTTTTGATCAAAGAACACGACGTGTTGTTAGAGAAAACTCATATCTCGACCGTTAAATTATGGGGTGTCGTCGAGATTTTTTTTGTCCGGTGTGTTCACAACTACTTCAAATGCTAACAGACTAGCTTTTACACTAGGTAAAACACGACAAAAACTAAACCAAAAACATCCCTAGGTGTGTTTTATACATCTAGAATCCGAGCAAACATATTATGCCCGGATTCTATGTGGTCTATATGGACTGGAAATCAATTCTCCGGATTTTACTGAGGTTTGGATGATTTTTTCCGATTTCCGCATTTTTGGTTGTTTTGGCCGGTTTTGATCAGTTTTCGACCGGTTAAGTTGCTTTTGACCAAGGTTTGCCTAGATAAAAGGTACTCCTTGTTTTAATATTTCATTTGCTTAATCGTGGTCTTGAAACGGAGTCATATAGCATATGTTACAGTCTTTTTATTGCAACCCATGTTTTTCTGATAATTTCAATTTAAATATGTTTTGTATGTTAGCGATTATGTTTGGCACTCTATTTCTTTACATTATTGAATTAGTAAAACTAACTCCCTTTTGTATGTTTTTGTATATGTATGTTGTATATATGTATGTTAATTATGTGAAGTCGGAGCACAATGTATTGTAAGTAACTCTACAAATACATACACAAATAAAGAAAGAAAAGCGAGTTTCAAGTGAAGACAAGAGCAAATATCAATAAATAAAACCCAAATCATACCGGTAAGGATGCATAGCTAAATAATAGATTTTATAAATAGCTCACAATTCAAATAGAATAAAATATTGAATAGAATATTTCAAAGTCATATAATATTAAAACATGAGTTTCCTACATGAAATGTCAAATACGTGTTGCTTAGTTTTGTATATTATTCACCTTTTTAAGCTTCCCAAGGATAAAAAATATCATTGTTGTTTTGATCAAAGAACACGACGTGTTGTTAGAGAAAACTCATATCTCGACCGTTATATCATGGTGTGTCGTCGAGATATTTTTTGACCGGTGCGTTCACAACTACTTCAAATGCTAACAGACTAGCTTTTACACTAGGTAAAACACGACAAAAACTAAACCAAAAACATCCCTAGGTGTGTTTTATACATCTAGAATCCGTGCAAACATATTATGCCCGGATTCTATGTGGTCTATATGGACTGGAAATCAATTCTCCGGATTTTACTGAAGTTTGGATGATTTTTTCCGATTTCGGCATTTTTGGTGTTTTGGCCGGTTTTGATCAGTTTTCGACCGGTTAATTTGCTTTTGACCAAGGTTTGCCTAGATAAAAGGTACTCCTTGTTTTAATATTTCATTTGCTTAATCGTGGTCTTGAAGCGGAGTCATATAGCATATGTTACAGTCTTTTTATTGCAACCCATGTTTTTCTGATAATTTCAATTTAAATATGTTTTGTATGTTAGCGATTATGTTTGGCACTCTATTTCTTTACATTATTGAATTAGTAAAACTAACTCCCTTTTGTATGTTTTTGTATATGTATGTTGTATATATGTATGTTAATTATGTGAAGTCGGAGCACAATGTATTGTAAGTAACTCTACAAATACATACACAAATAAAGAAAGAAAAGCGAGTTTCAAGTGAAGACAAGAGCAAATATCAATAAATAAAACCCAAATCATACCGGTAAGGATGCATAGCTAAATAATAGATTTTATAAATAGCTCACAATTCAAATAGAATAAAATATTGAATAGAATATTTCAAAGTCATATAATATTAAAACATGAGTTTCCTACATGAAATGTCAAATACGTGTTGCTTAGTTTTGTATATTATTCACCTTTTAAGCTTCCCAAGGATAAAAAATATCATTGTTGTTTTGATCAAAGAACACGACGTGTTGTTAGAGAAAACTCATATCTCGACCGTTATATCATGGTGTGTCGTCGAGATATTTTTTGACCGGTGCGTTCACAACTACTTCAAATGCTAACAGACTAGCTTTTACACTAGGTAAAACACGACAAAAACTAAACCAAAAACATCCCTAGGTGTGTTTTATACATCTAGAATCCGTGCAAACATATTATGCCCGGATTCTATGTGGTCTATATGGACTGGAAATCAATTCTCCGGATTTTACTGAAGTTTGGATGATTTTTTCCGATTTCGGCATTTTTGGTGTTTTGGCCGGTTTTGATCAGTTTTCGACCGGTTAATTTGCTTTTGACCAAGGTTTGCCTAGATAAAAGGTACTCCTTGTTTTAATATTTCATTTGCTTAATCGTGGTCTTGAAACGGAGTCATGGAGCATATGTTACAGTCTTTTTTTTGCAACCCATGTTTTTCTGATAATTTCAATTTAAATCTGTTTTTGTATGTTAGCGATTATGTTTGGCACTCTATTTCTTTACATTATTGAATTAGTAAAACTAACTCCCTTTTGTATGTTTTTGTATATGTATGTTGTATATATGTATGTTTATTATGTGAAGTCGGAGCACAATATATTGTAAGTAATAACTCTACAAATACATACACAAATAAAGAAAGAAAAGCGAGTTTCAAATGAAGACAAGAGCAAATATCAATAAATAAAACCTAAATCATACCGGTAAGGATGCATAGCTAAATACTAGATTTAATAAATAGCTCACAATTCAAATAGAATAAAATATTGAATAGAATATTTCAAAGTCATATAATATCAAAACATGAGTTTCCTACATGAAATGTCAAATACTTGTTGCTTAGTTTTGTATATTATTCACCTTTTTAAGCTTCCCAAGGATAAAAAATATCATTGTTGTTTTGATCAAAGAACACGACGTGTTGTTAGAGAAAACTCATATCTCGACCGTTATATCATGGTGTGTCGTCGAGATATTTTTTGACCGGTGCGTTCACAACTACTTCAAATGCTAACAGACTAGCTTTTACACTAGGTAAAACACGACAAAAACTAAACCAAAAACATCCCTAGGTGTGTTTTATACATCTAGAATCCGTGCAAACATATTATGCCCGGATTCTATGTGGTCTATATGGACTGGAAATCAATTCTCCGGATTTTACTTAAGTTTGGATGATTTTTTCCGATTTCGGCATTTTTGGTGTTTTGGCCGGTTTTGATCAGTTTTCGACCGGTTAATTTGCTTTTGACCAAGGTTTGCCTAGATAAAAGGTACTCCTTGTTTTAATATTTCATTTGCTTAATCGTGGTCTTGAAACGGAGTCATGGAGCATATGTTACAGTCTTTTTTTTGCAACCCATGTTTTTCTGATAATTTCAATTTAAATCTGTTTTTGTATGTTAGCGATTATGTTTGGAACTCTATTTCTTTACATTATTGAATTAGTAAAACTAACTCCCTTTTTTATGTTTTTGTATATGTATGTTGTATATATGTATGTTTATTATGTGAAGTCGGAGCACAATATATTGTAAGTAATAACTCTACAAATACATACACAAATAAAGAAAGAAAAGCGAGTTTCAAATGAAGACAAGAGCAAATATCAATAAATAAAACCTAAATCATACCGGTAAGGATGCATAGCTAAATACTAGATTTAATAAATAGCTCACAATTCAAATAGAATAAAATATTGAATAGAATATTTCAAAGTCATATAATATCAAAACATGAGTTTCCTACATGAAATGTCAAATACTTGTTGCTTAGTTTTGTATATTATTCACCTTTTTAAGCTTCCCAAGGATAAAAAATATCATTGTTGTTTTGATCAAAGAACACGACGTGTTGTTAGAGAAAACTCATATCTCGACCGTTATATCATGGTGTGTCGTCGAGATATTTTTTGACCGGTGCGTTCACAACTACTTCAAATGCTAACAGACTAGCTTTTACACTAGGTAAAACACGACAAAAACTAAACCAAAAACATCTCTAGGTGTGTTTTATACATCTAGAATCCGTGCAAACATATTATGCCCGGATTATATGTGGTCTATATGGACTGGAAATCAATTCTCCGGATTTTACTGAAGTTTGGATGATTGTTTCCGATTTCGGCATTTTTTGTGTTTTGGCCGGTTTTGATCAGTTTTCGACCGGTTAATTTGCTTTTGACCAAGGTTTTCCTAGATAAAAGGTACTCCTTGTTTTAATATTTCATTTGCTTAATCGTGGTCTTGAAATGGAGTCATGTAGCATATGTTAGAGTCTTTTTTTTGCAACCCATGTTTTTCTGATAATTTCAATTTAAATCTGTTTTTGTATGTTAGCGATTATGTTTGGCACTCTATTTCTTTACATTATTGAATTAGTAAAACTAACTCCCTTTTGTATGTTTTTGTATATGTATGTTGTATATATGTATGTTTATTATGTGAAGTCGGAGCACAATATATTGTAAGTAATAACTCTACAAATACATACACAAATAAAGAAAGAAAAGCGAGTTTCAAGTGAAGACAAGAGCAAATATCAATAAATAAAACCTATCATACCGGTAAGGATGCATAGCTAAATACTAGATTTAATAAATAGCTCACAATTCAAATAGAATAAAATATTGAATAGAATATTTCAAAGTCATATAATATCAAAACATGAGTTTCCTACATGAAATGTCAAATATTTGTTGCTTAGTTTTGTATATTATTCACCTTTTTAAGCTTCCCAACGATAAAAAATATCATTTTTGTTTTGATCAAAGAACACGAAGTGTTGTTAGAGAAAACTCATATCTCGACCGTTATATCATGGTGTGTCGTCGAGATATTTTTTGACCGGTGCGTTCACAACTACTTCAAATGCTAACAGACTAGCTTTTACACTAGGTAAAACACGACAAAAACTAAACCAAAAACATCTCTAGGTGTGTTTTATACATCTAGAATCCGTGCAAACATATTATGCCCGGATTCTATGTGGTCTATATGGACTGGAAATCAATTCTCCGGATTTTACTGAAGTTTGGATGATTTTTTCCGATTTCGGCATTTTTGGTGTTTTGGCCGGTTTTGATCAGTTTTCGACCGGTTAATTTGCTTTTGACCAATGTTTGCCTAGATAAAAGGTACTCCTTGTTTTAATATTTCATTTGCTTAATCGTGGTCTTGAAACGGAGTCATGTAGCATATGTTACAGTCTTTTTTTTGCAACCCATGTTTTTCTGATAATTTCAATTTAAATCTGTTTTTGTATGTTAGCGATTATGTTTGGCACTCTATTTCTTTACATTATTGAATTAGTAAAACTAACTCCCTTTTGTATGTTTTTGTATATGTATGTTGTATATATGTATGTTTATTATGTGAAGTCGGAGCACAATATATTGTAAGTAATAACTCTACAAATACATACACAAATAAAGAAAGAAAAGCGAGTTTCAAGTGAAGATAAGAGCAAATATCAATAAATAAAACCTAAATCATACCGGTAAGGATGCATAGCTAAATACTAGATTTAATAAATAGCTCACAATTCAAATAGAATAAAATATTTAATAGAATATTTCAAAGTCATATAATATCAAAACATGAGTTTCCTACATGAAATGTCAAATATTTGTTGCTTAGTTTTGTATATTATTCACCTTTTTAAGCTTCCCAGGGATAAAAAATATCATTGTTGTTTTGATCAAAGAACACGACGTGTTGTTAGAGAAAACTCATATCTCGACCGTTATATCATGGTGTGTCGTCGAGATATTTTTTGACCGGTGCGTTCACAACTACTTCAAATGCTAACAGACTAGCTTTTACACTAGGTAAAACACGACAAAAACTAAACCAAAAACATCTCTAGGTGTGTTTTATACATCTAGAATCCGTGCAAACATATTATGCCCGGATTCAATGTGGTCTATATGGACTGGAAATCAATTCTCCGGATTTTACTGAAGTTTGGATGATTTTTTCCGATTTCGGCATTTTTGGTGTTTTGGCCGGTTTTGATCAGTTTTCGACCGGTTAATTTGCTTTTGACCAATGTTTGCCTAGATAAAAGGTACTCCTTGTTTTAATATTTCATTTGCTTAATCGTGGTCTTGAAACGGAGTCATGTAGCATATGTTACAGTCTTTTTTTTGCAACCCATGTTTTTCTGATAATTTCAATTTAAATCTGTTTTTGTATGTTAGCGATTATGTTTGGCACTCTATTTCTTTACATTATTGAATTAGTAAAACTAACTCCCTTTTGTATGTTTTTGTATATGTATGTTGTATATATGTATGTTTATTATGTGAAGTCGGAGCACAATATATTGTAAGTAATAACTCTACAAATACATACACAAATAAAGAAAGAAAAGCGAGTTTCAAGTGAAGACAAGAGCAAATATCAATAAATAAAACCTAAATCATACCGGTAAGGATGCATAGCTAAATACTAGATTTAATAAATAGCTCACAATTCAAATAGAATAAAATATTTAATAGAATATTTCAAAGTCATATAATATCAAAACATGAGTTTCCTACATGAAATGTCAAATATTTGTTGCTTAGTTTTGTATATTATTCACCTTTTTAAGCTTCCCAGGGATAAAAAATATCATTGTTGTTTTGATCAAAGAACACGACGTGTTGTTAGAGAAAACTCATATCTCGACCGTTATATCATGGTGTGTCGTCGAGATATTTTTTGACCGGTGCGTTCACAACTACTTCAAATGCTAACAGACTAGCTTTTACACTAGGTAAAACACGACAAAAACTAAACCAAAAACATCTCTAGGCGTGTTTTATACATCTAGAATCCGTGCAAACATATTATGCCCGGATTCTATGTGGTCTATATGGACTGGAAATCAATTCTCCGGATTTTACTGAAGTTTGGATGATTTTTTCCGATTTCGGCATTTTTGGTGTTTTGGCCGGTTTTGATCAGTTTTCGACCGGTTAATTTGCTTTTGACCAATGTTTGCCTAGATAAAAGGTACTCCTTGTTTTAATATTTCATTTGCTTAATCGTGGTCTTGAAACGGAGTCATGTAGCATATGTTACAGTCTTTTTTTTGCAACCCATGTTTTTCTGATAATTTCAATTTAAATCTGTTTTTGTATGTTAGCGATTATGTTTGGCACTCTATTTCTTTACATTATTGAATTAGTAAAACTAACTCCCTTTTGTATGTTTTTGTATATGTATGTTGTATATATGTATGTTTATTATGTGAAGTCGGAGCACAATATATTGTAAGTAATAACTCTACAAATACATACACAAATAAAGAAAGAAAAGCGAGTTTCAAGTGAAGACAAGAGCAAATATCAATAAATAAAACCTAAATCATACCGGTAAGGATGCATAGCTAAATACTAGATTTAATAAATAGCTCACAATTCAAATAGAATAAAATATTTAATAGAATATTTCAAAGTCATATAATATCAAAACATGAGTTTCCTACATGAAATGTCAAATATTTGTTGCTTAGTTTTGTATATTATTCACCTTTTTAAGCTTCCCAGGGATAAAAAATATCATTGTTGTTTTGATCAAAGAACACGACGTGTTGTTAGAGAAAACTCATATCTCGACCGTTATATCATGGTGTGTCGTCGAGATATTTTTTGACCGGTGCGTTCACAACTACTTCAAATGCTAACAGACTAGCTTTTACACTAGGTAAAACACGACAAAAACTAAACCAAAAACATCTCTAGGCGTGTTTTATACATCTAGAATCCGTGCAAACATATTATGCCCGGATTCTATGTGGTCTATATGGACTGGAAATCAATTCTCCGGATTTTACTGAAGTTTGGATGATTTTTTCCGATTTCGGCATTTTTGGTGTTTTGGCCGGTTTTGATCAGTTTTCGACCGGTTAATTTGCTTTTGACCAATGTTTGCCTAGATAAAAGGTACTCCTTGTTTTAATATTTCATTTGCTTAATCGTGGTCTTGAAACGGAGTCATGTAGCATATGTTACAGTCTTTTTTTTGCAACCCATGTTTTTCTGATAATTTCAATTTAAATCTGTTTTTGTATGTTAGCGATTATGTTTGGCACTCTATTTCTTTACATTATTGAATTAGTAAAACTAACTCCCTTTTGTATGTTTTTGTATATGTATGTTGTATATATGTATGTTTATTATGTGAAGTCGGAGCACAATATATTGTAAGTAATAACTCTACAAATACATACACAAATAAAGAAAGAAAAGCGAGTTTCAAGTGAAGACAAGAGCAAATATCAATAAATAAAACCCAAATCATACCGGTAAGGATGCATAGCTAAATACTAGATTTAATAAATAGCTCACAATTCAAATAGAATAAAATATTGAATAGAATATTTCAAAGTCATATAATATTAAAACATGAGTTTCCTACATGAAATGTCAAATACCTGTTGCTTAGTTTTGTATATTATATACCTTTTTAAGCTTCCAAGGATAAAAAATATCATTGTTGTTTTGATCAAAGAACACGACGTGTTGTTAGAGAAAACTCATATCTCGACCGTTAAATTATGGTGTGTCGTCGAGATTTTTTTTGTCCGGTGCGTTCACAACTACTTCAAATGCTAACAGACTAGCTTTTACACTAGGTAAAACACGACAAAAACTAAACCAAAAACATCCCTAGGTGTGTTTTATACATCTAGAATCCGAGCAAACATATTATGCCCGGATTCTATGTGGTCTATATGGACTAGAAATCAATTCTCCGGATTTTACTGAGGTTTGGATGATTTTTTCCGATTTCCGCATTTTTGGTTGTTTTGGCCGGTTTTGATCAGTTTTCGACCGGTTAAGTTGCTTTTGACCAAGGTTTGCCTAGTTAAAAGGTACTCCTTGTTTTAATATTTCATTTGCTTAATCGTGGTCTTGAAACGGAGTCATATAGCATATGTTACAGTCTTTTTATTGCAACCCATGTTTTTCTGATAATTTCAATTTAAATATGTTTTGTATGTTAGTGATTATGTTTGGCACTCTATTTCTTTACATTATTGAATTAGTAAAACTAACTCCCTTTTGTATGTTTTTGTATATGTATGTTGTATATATGTATGTTAATTATGTGAAGTCGGAGCACAATGTATTGTAAGTAACTCTACAAATACATACACAAATAAAGAAAGAAAAGCGAGTTTCAAGTGAAGACAAGAGCAAATATCAATAAATAAAACCCAAATCATACCGGTAAGGATGCATAGCTAAATAATAGATTTTATAAATAGCTCACAATTCAAATAGAATAAAATATTTAATAGAATATTTCAAAGTCATATAATATCAAAACATGAGTTTCCTACATGAAATGTCAAATATTTGTTGCTTAGTTTTGTATATTATTCACCTTTTTAAGCTTCCCAGGGATAAAAAATATCATTGTTGTTTTGATCAAAGAACACGACGTGTTGTTAGAGAAAACTCATATCTCGACCGTTATATCATGGTGTGTCGTCGAGATATTTTTTGACCGGTGCGTTCACAACTACTTCAAATGCTAACAGACTAGCTTTTACACTAGGTAAAACACGACAAAAACTAAACCAAAAACATCTCTAGGCGTGTTTTATACATCTAGAATCCGTGCAAACATATTATGCCCGGATTCTATGTGGTCTATATGGACTGGAAATCAATTCTCCGGATTTTACTGAAGTTTGGATGATTTTTTCCGATTTCGGCATTTTTGGTGTTTTGGCCGGTTTTGATCAGTTTTCGACCGGTTAATTTGCTTTTGACCAATGTTTGCCTAGATAAAAGGTACTCCTTATTTTAATATTTCATTTGCTTAATCGTGGTCTTGAAACGGAGTCATGTAGCATATGTTACAGTCTTTTTTTTGCAACCCATGTTTTTCTGATAATTTCAATTTAAATCTGTTTTTGTATGTTAGCGATTATGTTTGGCACTCTATTTCTTTACATTATTGAATTAGTAAAACTAACTCCCTTTTGTATGTTTTTGTATATGTATGTTGTATATATGTATGTTTATTATGTGAAGTCGGAGCACAATATATTGTAAGTAATAACTCTACAAATACATACACAAATAAAGAAAGAAAAGCGAGTTTCAAGTGAAGACAAGAGCAAATATCAATAAATAAAACCCAAATCATACCGGTAAGGATGCATAGCTAAATACTAGATTTAATAAATAGCTCACAATTCAAATAGAATAAAATATTGAATAGAATATTTCAAAGTCATATAATATTAAAACATGAGTTTCCTACATGAAATGTCAAATACCTGTTGCTTAGTTTTGTATATTATATACCTTTTTAAGCTTCCAAGGATAAAAAATATCATTGTTGTTTTGATCAAAGAACACGACGTGTTGTTAGAGAAAACTCATATCTCGACCGTTAAATTATGGTGTGTCGTCGAGATTTTTTTTGTCCGGTGCGTTCACAACTACTTCAAATGCTAACAGACTAGCTTTTACACTAGGTAAAACACGACAAAAACTAAACCAAAAACATCCCTAGGTGTGTTTTATACATCTAGAATCCGAGCAAACATATTATGCCCGGATTCTATGTGGTCTATATGGACTGGAAATCAATTCTCCGGATTTTACTGAGGTTTGGATGATTTTTTCCGATTTCCGCATTTTTGGTTGTTTTGGCCGGTTTTGATCAGTTTTCGACCGGTTAAGTTGCTTTTGACCAAGGTTTGCCTAGTTAAAAGGTACTCCTTGTTTTAATATTTCATTTGCTTAATCGTGGTCTTGAAACGGAGTCATATAGCATATGTTACAGTCTTTTTATTGCAACCCATGTTTTTCTGATAATTTCAATTTAAATATGTTTTGTATGTTAGCGATTATGTTTGGCACTCTATTTCTTTACATTATTGAATTAGTAAAACTAACTCCCTTTTGTATGTTTTTGTATATGTATGTTGTATATATGTATGTTAATTATGTGAAGTCGGAGCACAATGTATTGTAAGTAACTCTACAAATACATACACAAATAAAGAAAGAAAAGCGAGTTTCAAGTGAAGACAAGAGCAAATATCAATAAATAAAACCCAAATCATACCGGTAAGGATGCATAGCTAAATAATAGATTTTATAAATAGCTCACAATTCAAATAGAATAAAATATTGAATAGAATATTTCAAAGTCATATAATATTAAAACATGAGTTTCCTACATGAAATGTCAAATACGTGTTGCTTAGTTTTGTATATTATTCACCTTTTTAAGCTTCCCAAGGATAAAAAATATCATTGTTGTTTTGATCAAAGAACACGACGTGTTGTTAGAGAAAACTCATATCTCGACCGTTATATCATGGTGTGTCGTCGAGATATTTTTTGACCGGTGCGTTCACAACTACTTCAAATGCTAACAGACTAGCTTTTACACTAGGTAAAACACGAAAAAAACTAAACCAAAAACATCTCTAGGTGTGTTTTATACATCTAGAATCCGTGCAAACATATTATGCCCGGATTCTATGTGGTCTATATGGACTGGAAATCAATTCTCCGGATTTTACTGAAGTTTGGATGATTTTTTCCGATTTCGGCATTTTTGGTGTTTTGGCCGGTTTTGATCAGTTTTCGACCGGTTAATTTGCTTTTGACCAAGGTTTTCCTAGATAAAAGGTACTCCTTGTTTTAATATTTCATTTGCTTAATCGTGGTCTTGAAATGGAGTCATGTAGCATATGTTACAGTCTTTTTTTTGCAACCCATGTTTTTCTGATAATTTCAATTTAAATCTGTTTTTGTATGTTAGCGATTATGTTTGGCACTCTATTTCTTTACATTATTGAATTAGTAAAACTAACTCCCTTTTGTATGTTTTTGTATATGTATGTTGTATATATGTATGTTTATTATGTGAAGTCGGATCACAATATATTGTAAGTAATAACTCTACAAATACATACACAAATAAAGAAAGAAAAGCGAGTTTCAAGTGAAGACAAGAGCAAATATCAATAAATAAAACCTAAATCATACCGGTAAGGATGCATAGCTAAATACTAGATTTAATAAATAGCTCACAATTCAAATAGAATAAAATATTGAATAGAATATTTCAAAGTCATATAATATCAAAACATGAGTTTCCTACATGAAATGTCAAATATTTGTTGCTTAGTTTTGTATATTATTCACCTTTTTAAGCTTCCCAAGGATAAAAAATATCATTGTTGTTTTGATCAAAGAACACGACGTGTTGTTAGAGAAAACTCATATCTCGACCGTTATATCATGGTGTGTCGTCGAGATATTTTTTGACCGGTGCGTTCACAACTACTTCAAATGCTAACAGACTAGCTTTTACACTAGGTAAAACACGACAAAAACTAAACCAAAAACATCTCTAGGTGTGTTTTATACATCTAGAATCCGTGCAAACATATTATGCCCAGATTCTATGTGGTCTATATGGACTGGAAATCAATTCTCCGGATTTTACTGAAGTTTGGATGATTGTTTCCGATTTCGGCATTTTTTGTGTTTTGGCCGGTTTTGATCAGTTTTCGACCGGTTAAGTTGCTTTTGACCAAGGTTTGCCTAGTTAAAAGGTACTCCTTGTTTTAATATTTCATTTGCTTAATCGTGGTCTTGAAACGGAGTCATATAGCATATGTTACAGTCTTTTTATTGCAACCCATGTTTTTCTGATAATTTCAATTTAAATATGTTTTGTATGTTAGTGATTATGTTTGGCACTCTATTTCTTTACATTATTGAATTAGTAAAACTAACTCCCTTTTGTATGTTTTTGTATATGTATGTTGTATATATGTATGTTTATTATGTGAAGTCGGAGCACAATATATTGTAAGTAATAACTCTACAAATACATACATAAATAAAGAAAGAAAAGCGAGTTTCAAATGAAGACAAGAGCAAATATCAATAAATAAAACCTAAATCATACCGGTAAGGATGCATAGCTAAATACTAGATATAATAAATAGCTCACAATTCAAATAGAATAAAATATTGAATAGAATATTTCAAAGTCATATAATATCAAAACATGAGTTTCCTACATGAAATGTCAAATATTTGTTGCTTAGTTTTGTATATTATTCACCTTTTTAAGCTTCCCAAGGATAAAAAATATCATTGTTGTTTTGATCAAAGAACACGACGTGTTGTTAGAGAAAACTCATATCTCGACCGTTATATCATGGTGTGTCGTCGAGATATTTTTTGACCGGTGCGTTCACAACTACTTCAAATGCTAACAGACTAGCTTTTACACTAGGTAAAACACGACAAAAACTAAACCAAAAACATCTCTAGGTGTGTTTTATACATCTAGAATCCGTGCAAACATATTATGCCCAGATTCTATGTGGTCTATATGGACTGGAAATCAATTCTCCGGATTTTACTGAAGTTTGGATGATTGTTTCCGATTTCGGCATTTTTTGTGTTTTGGCCGGTTTTGATCAGTTTTCGACCGGTTAATTTGCTTTTGACCAAGGTTTTCCTAGATAAAAGGTACTCCTTGTTTTAATATTTCATTTGCTTAATCGTGGTCTTGAAATGGAGTCATGTAGCATATGTTACAGTCTTTTTTTTGCAACCCATGTTTTTCTGATAATTTCAATTTAAATCTGTTTTTGTATGTTAGCGATTATGTTTGGCACTCTATTTCTTTACATTATTGAATTAGTAAAACTAACTCCCTTTTGTATGTTTTTGTATATGTATGTTGTATATATGTATGTTTATTATGTGAAGTCGGATCACAATATATTGTAAGTAATAACTCTACAAATACATACACAAATAAAGAAAGAAAAGCGAGTTTCAAGTGAAGACAAGAGCAAATATCAATAAATAAAACCTAAATCATACCGGTAAGGATGCATAGCTAAATACTAGATTTAATAAATAGCTCACAATTCAAATAGAATAAAATATTGAATAGAATATTTCAAAGTCATATAATATCAAAACATGAGTTTCCTACATGAAATGTCAAATATTTGTTGCTTAGTTTTGTATATTATTCACCTTTTTAAGCTTCCCAAGGATAAAAAATATCATTGTTGTTTTGATCAAAGAACACGACGTGTTGTTAGAGAAAACTCATATCTCGACCGTTATATCATGGTGTGTCGTCGAGATATTTTTTGACCGGTGCGTTCACAACTACTTCAAATGCTAACAGACTAGCTTTTACACTAGGTAAAACACGACAAAACTAAACCAAAAACATCTCTAGGTGTGTTTTATACATCTAGAATCCGTGCAAACATATTATGCCCGGATTCTATGTGGTCTATATGGACTGGAAATCAATTCTCCGGATTTTACTGAAGTTTGGATGATTTTTTCCGATTTCGGCATTTTTGGTGTTTTGGCCGGTTTTGATCAGTTTTCGACCGGTTAATTTGCTTTTGACCAATGTTTGCCTAGATAAAATGTACTCCTTGTTTTAATATTTCATTTGCTTAATCGTGGTCTTGAAACGGAGTCATGTAGCATATGTTACAGTCTTTTTTTTGCAACCCATGTTTTTCTGATAATTTCAATTTAAATCTGTTTTTGTATGTTTGCGATTATGTTTGGCACTCTATTTCTTTACATTATTGAATTAGTAAAACTAACTCCCTTTTGTATGTTTTTGTATATGTATGTTGTATATATGTATGTTTATTATGTGAAGTCGGAGTACATACACAAATAAAGAAAGAAAAGCGAGTTTCAAGTGAAGACAAGAGCAAATATCAATAAATAAAACCTAAATCATACCGGTAAGGATGCATAGCTAAATACTAGATTTAATAAATAGCTCACAATTCAAATAGAATAAAATCTTTAATAGAATATTTCAAAGTCATATAATATCAAAACATGAGTTTCCTACATGAAATGTCAAATATTTGTTGCTTAGTTTTGTATATTATTCACCTTTTTAAGCATCCCAAGGATAAAAAATATCATTGTTGTTTTGATCAAAGAACACGACGTGTTGTTAGAGAAAACTCATATCTCGACCGTTATATCATGGTGTGTCGTCGAGATATTTTTTGACCGGTGCGTTCACAACTACTTCAAATGCTAACAGACTAGCTTTTACACTTGGTAAAACACGACAAAAACTAAACCAAAAACATCTCTAGGTGTGTTTTATACATCTAGAATCCGTGCAAACATATTATGCCCGGATTCTATGTGGTCTATATGGACTGGAAATCAATTCTCCGGATTTTACTGAAGTTTGGATGATTTTTTCCGATTTCGGCATTTTTGGTGTTTTGGCCGGTTTTGATCAGTTTTCGACCGGTTAATTTGCCTTTGACCAATGTTTGCCTAGATAAAAGGTACTCCTTGTTTTAATATTTCATTTGCTTAATCGTGGTCTTGAAACGGAGTCATGTAGCATATGTTACAGTCTTTTTTTTGCAACCCATGTTTTTCTGATAATTTCAATTTAAATCTGTTTTTGTATGTTAGCGATTATGTTTGGCACTCTATTTCTTTACATTATTGAATTAGTAAAACTAACTCCCTTTTGTATGTTTTTGTATATGTATGTTGTATATATGTATGTTTATTATGTGAAGTCGGAGCACAATATATTGTAAGTAATAACTCTACAAATACATACACAAATAAAGAAAGAAAAGCGAGTTTCAAGTGAAGACAACAGCAAATATCAATAAATAAAACCCAAATCATACCGGTAAGGATGCATAGCTAAATACTAGATTTAATAAATAGCTCACAATTCAAATAGAATAAAATATTGAATAGAATATTTCAAAGTCATATAATATTAAAACATGAGTTTCCTACATGAAATGTCAAATACCTGTTGCTTAGTTTTGTATATTATTCACCTTTTTAAGCTTCCCAAGGATAAAAAATATCATTGTTGTTTTGATCAAAGAACACGACGTGTTGTTAGAGAAAACTCATATCTCGACCGTTAAATTATGGTGTGTCGTCGAGATTTTTTTTGTCCGGTGCGTTCACAACTACTTCAAATGCTAACAGACTAGCTTTTACACTAGGTAAAACACGACAAAAACTAAACCAAAAACATCCCTAGGTGTGTTTTATACATCTAGAATCCGAGCAAACATATTATGCCTGGATTCTATGTGGTCTGTATGGACTGGAAATCAATTCTCCGGATTTTACTGAGGTTTGGATGATTTTTTCCGATTTCCGCATTTTTGGTTGTTTTGGCCGGTTTTGATCAGTTTTCGACCGGTTAAGTTGCTTTTGACCAAGGTTTGCCTAGATAAAAGGTACTCCTTGTTTTAATATTTCATTTGCTTAATCGTGGTCTTGAAACGGAGTCATATAGCATATGTTATAGTCTTTTTATTGCAACCCATGTTTTTCTGATAATTTCAATTTAAATATGTTTTGTATGTTAGCGATTATGTTTGGCACTCTATTTCTTTACATTATTGAATTAGTAAAACTAACTCCCTTTTGTATGTTTTTGTATATGTATGTTGTATATATGTATGTTAATTATGTGAAGTCGGAGCACAATGTATTGTAAGTAACTCTACAAATACATACACAAATAAAGAAAGAAAAGCGAGTTTCAAGTGAAGACAAGAGCAAATATCAATAAATAAAACCCAAATCATACCGGTAAGGATGCATAGCTAAATAATAGATTTTATAAATAGCTCACAATTCAAATAGAATAAAATATTGAATAGAATATTTCAAAGTCATATAATATTAAAACATGAGTTTCCTACATGAAATGTCAAATACTTGTTGCTTAGTTTTGTATATTATTCACCTTTTTAAGCTTCCCAAGGATAAAAAATATCATTGTTGTTTTGATCAAAGAACACGACGTGTTGTTAGAGAAAACTCATATCTCGACCGTTATATCATGGTGTGTCGTCGAGATATTTTTTGACCGGTGCGTTCACAACTACTTCAAATGCTAACAGACTAGCTTTTACACTAGGTAAAACACGACAAAAACTAAACCAAAAACATCTCTAGGTGTGTTTTATACATCTAGAATCCGTGCAAACATATTGTGCCCGGATTCTATGTGGTCTATATGGACTGGAAATCAATTCTCCGGATTATACTGAAGTTTGGATGATTTTTTCCGATTTCGGCATTTTTGGTGTTTTGGCCGGTTTTGATCAGTTTTCGACCGGTTAATTTGCTTTTGACCAAGGTTTGCCTAGATAAAAGGTGCTCCTTGTTTTAATATTTCATTTGCTTAATCGTGGTCTTGAAACGGAGTCATGGAGCATATGTTACAGTCTTTTTTTGCAACCCATGTTTTTCTGATAATTTCAATTTAAATCTGTTTTTATATGTTAGCGATTATGTTTGGCACTCTATTTCTTTACATTATTGAATTAGTAAAACTAACTCCCTTTTGTATGTTTTTGTATATGTATGTTGTATATATGTATGTTTATTATGTGAAGTCGGAGCACAATATATTGTAAGTAATAACTCTACAAATACATACATAAATAAAGAAAGAAAAGCGAGTTTCAAATGAAGACAAGAGCAAATATCAATAAATAAAACCTAAATCATACCGGTAAGGATGCATAGCTAAATACTAGATTTAATAAATAGCTCACAATTCAAATAGTTTAAAATATTGAATAGAATATTTCAAAGTCATATAATATTAAAACATGAGTTTCCTACATGAAATGTCAAATACCTGTTGCTTAGTTTTGTCTATTATTCACCTTTTTAAGCTTCCCAAGGATAAAAAATATCATTGTTGTTTTGATCAAAGAACACGACGTGTTGTTAGAGAAAACTCATATCTCGACCGTTAAATTATGGTGTGTCGTCGAGATTTTTTTTGTCCGGTGCGTTCACAACTACTTCAAATGCTAACAGACTAGCTTTTACACTAGGTAAAACACGACAAAAACTAAACCAAAAACATCCCTAGGTGTGTTTTATACATCTAGAATCCGAGCAAACATATTATGCCCGGATTCTATGTGGTCTATATGGACTGGAAATCAATTCTCCGGATTTTACTGAGGTTTGGATGATTTTTTCCGATTTCCGCATTTTTGGTTGTTTTGGCCGGTTTTGATCAGTTTTCGACCGGTTAAGTTGCTTTTGACCAAGGTTTGCCTAGATAAAAGGTACTCCTTGTTTTAATATTTCATTTGCTTAATCGTGGTCTTGAAACGGAGTCATATAGCATATGTTATAGTCTTTTTATTGCAACCCATGTTTTTCTGATAATTTCAATTTAAATATGTTTTGTATGTTAGCGATTATGTTTGGCACTCTATTTCTTTACATTATTGAATTAGTAAAACTAACTCCCTTTTGTATGTTTTTGTATATGTATGTTGTATATATGTATGTTAATTATGTGAAGTCGGAGCACAATGTATTGTAAGTAACTCTACAAATACATACACAAATAAAGAAAGAAAAGCGAGTTTCAAGTGAAGACAAGAGCAAATATCAATAAATAAAACCCAAATCATACCGGTAAGGATGCATAGCTAAATAATAGATTTTATAAATAGCTCACAATTCAAATAGAATAAAATATTGAATAGAATATTTCAAAGTCATATAATATTAAAACATGAGTTTCCTACATGAAATGTCAAATACGTGTTGCTTAGTTTTGTATATTATTCACCTTTTTAAGCTTCCCAAGGATAAAAAATATCATTGTTGTTTTGATCAAATAACACGACGTGTTGTTAGAGAAAACTCATATCTCGACCGTTATATCATGGTGTGTCGTCGAGATATTTTTTGACCGGTGCGTTCACAACTACTTCAAATGCTAACAGACTAGCTTTTACACTAGGTAAAACACGACAAAAACTAAACCAAAAACATCTCTAGGTGTGTTTTATACATCTAGAATCCGTGCAAACATATTATGCCCGGATTCTATGTGGTCTATATGGACTGGAAATCAATTCTCCGGATTATACTGAAGTTTGGATGATTTTTTCCGATTTCGGCATTTTTGGTGTTTTGGCCGGTTTTGATCAGTTTTCGACCGGTTAATTTGCTTTTGACCAAGGTTTGCCTAGATAAAAGGTACTCCTTGTTTTAATATTTCATTTGCTTAATCGTGGTCTTGAAACGGAGTCATGGAGCATATGTTACAGTCTTTTTTTTGCAACCCATGTTTTTCTGATAATTTCAATTTAAATCTGTTTTTATATGTTAGCGATTATGTTTGGCACTCTATTTCTTTACATTATTGAATTAGTAAAACTAACTCCCTTTTGTATGTTTTTGTATATGTATGTTGTATATATGTATGTTTATTATGTGAAGTCGGAGCACAATATATTGTAAGTAATAACTCTACAAATACATACATAAATAAAGAAAGAAAAGCGAGTTTCAAATGAAGACAAGAGCAAATATCAATAAATAAAACCTAAATCATACCGGTAAGGATGCATAGCTAAATACTAGATTTAATAAATAGCTCACAATTCAAATAGTTCAAAATATTGAATAGAATATTTCAAAGTCATATAATATCAAAACATGAGTTTCCTACATGAAATGTCAAATACTTGTTGCTTAGTTTTGTATATTATTCACCTTTTTAAGCTTCCCAAGGATAAAAAATATCATTGTTGTTTTGATCAAAGAACACGACGTGTTGTTAGAGAAAACTCATATCTCGACCGTTATATCATGGTGTGTCGTCGAGATATTTTTTGACCGGTGCGTTCACAACTACTTCAAATGCTAACAGACTAGCTTTTACACTAGGTAAAACACGACAAAAACTAAACCAAAAACATCTCTAGGTGTGTTTTATACATCTAGAATCCGTGCAAACATATTATGCCCGGATTCTATGAGGTCTATATGGACTGGAAATCAATTCTGCGGATTTTACTGAAGTTTGGATGATTGTTTCCGATTTCGGCATTTTTTGTGTTTTGGCCGGTTTTGATCAGTTTTCGACCGGTTAATTTGCTTTTGACCAAGGTTTTCCTAGATTAAAAGGTACTCCTTGTTTTAATATTTCATTTGCTTAATCGTGGTCTTGAAATGGAGTCATGTAGCATATGTTACAGTCTTTTTTTTGCAACCCATGTTTTTCTGATAATTTCAATTTAAATCTGTTTTTGTATGTTAGCGATTATGTTTGGCACTCTATTTCTTTACATTATTGAATTAGTAAAACTAACTCCCTTTTGTATGTTTTTGTATATGTATGTTGTATATATGTATGTTTATTATGTGAAGTCGGAGCACAATATATTGTAAGTAATAACTCTACAAATACATACATAAATAAAGAAAGAAAAGCGAGTTTCAAATGAAGACAAGAGCAAATATCAATAAATAAAACCTAAATCATACCGGTAAGGATGCATAGCTAAATACTAGATTTAATAAATAGCTCACAATTCAAATAGTTTAAAATATTGAATAGAATATTTCAAAGTCATATAATATCAAAACATGAGTTTCTTACATGAAATGTCAAATACTTGTTGCTTAGTTTTGTATATTATTCACCTTTTTAAGCTTCCCAAGGATAAAAAATATCATTGTTGTTTTGATCAAAGAACACGACGTGTTGTTAGAGAAAACTCATATCTCGACCGTTATATCATGGTGTGTCGTCGAGATATTTTTTGACCGGTGCGTTCACAACTACTTCAAATGCTAACAGACTAGCTTTTACACTAGGTAAAACACGACAAAAACTAAACCAAAAACATCTCTAGGTGTGTTTTATACATCTAGAATCCGTGCAAACATATTATGCCCGGATTCTATGTGGTCTATATGGACTGGAAATCAATTCTCCGGATTTTACTGAAGTTTGGATGATTGTTTCCGATTTCGGCATTTTTTGTGTTTTGGCCGGTTTTGATCAGTTTTCGACCGGTTAATTTGCTTTTGACCAAGGTTTTCCTAGATTAAAAGGTACTCCTTGTTTTAATATTTCATTTGCTTAATCGTGGTCTTGAAATGGAGTCATGTAGCATATGTTACAGTCTTTTTTTTGCAACCCATGTTTTTCTGATAATTTCAATTTAAATCTGTTTTTGTATGTTAGCGATTATGTTTGGCACTCTATTTCTTTACATTATTGAATTAGTAAAACTAACTCCCTTTTGTATGTTTTTGTATATGTATGTTGTATATATGTATGTTTATTATGTGAAGTCGGAGCACAATATATTGTAAGTAATAACTCTACAAATACATACACAAATAAAGAAAGAAAAGCGAGTTTCAAGTGAAGACAAGAGCAAATATCAATAAATAAAACCTAAATAATACCGGTAAGGATGCATAGCTAAATACTAGATTTAATAAATAGCTCACAATTCAAATAGAATAAAATATTGAATAGAATATTTCAAAGTCATATAATATCAAAACATGAGTTTCCTACATGAAATGTCAAATATTTGTTGCTTAGTTTTGTATATTATTCACCTTTTTAAGCTTCCCAAGGATAAAAAATATCATTGTTGTTTTGATCAAAGAACACGACGTGTTGTTAGAGAAAACTCATATCTCGACCGTTATATCATGGTGTGTCGTCGAGATATTTTTTGACCGGTGCGTTCACAACTACTTCAAATGCTAACAGACTAGCTTTTACACTAGGTAAAACACGACAAAACTAAACCAAAAACATCTCTAGGTGTGTTTTATACATCTAGAATCCGTGCAAACATATTATGCCCGGATTCTATGTGGTCTATATGGACTGGAAATCAATTCTCCGGATTTTACTGAAGTTTGGATGATTTTTTCCGATTTCGGCATTTTTGGTGTTTTGGCCGGTTTTGATCAGTTTTCGACCGGTTAATTTGCTTTTGACCAATGTTTGCCTAGATAAAAGGTACTCCTTGTTTTAATATTTCATTTGCTTAATCGTGGTCTTGAAACGGAGTCATGTAGCATATGTTACAGTCTTTTTTTTGCAACCCATGTTTTTCTGATAATTTCAATTTAAATCTGTTTTTGTATGTTAGCGATTATGTTTGGCACTCTATTTCTTTACATTATTGAATTAGTAAAACTAACTCCCTTTTGTATGTTTTTGTATATGTATGTTGTATATATGTATGTTTATTATGTGAAGTCGGAGCACAATATATTGTAAGTAATAACTCTACAAATACATACACAAATAAAGAAAGAAAAGCGAGTTTCAAGTGAAGACAAGAGCAAATATCAATAAATAAAACCTAAATAATACCGGTAAGGATGCATAGCTAAATACTAGATTTAATAAATAGCTCACAATTCAAATAGAATAAAATATTGAATAGAATATTTCAAAGTCATATAATATCAAAACATGAGTTTCCTACATGAAATGTCAAATATTTGTTGCTTAGTTTTGTATATTATTCACCTTTTTAAGCTTCCCAAGGATAAAAAATATCATTGTTGTTTTGATCAAAGAACACGACGTGTTGTTAGAGAAAACTCATATCTCGACCGTTATATAATGGTGTGTCGTCGAGATATTTTTTGACCGGTGCGTTCACAACTACTTCAAATGCTAACAGACTAGCTTTTACACTAGGTAAAACACGACAAAACTAAACCAAAAACATCTCTAGGTGTGTTTTTTTTACATCTAGAATCCGTGCAAACATATTATGCCCGGATTCTATATGGTCTATATGGACTGGAAATCAATTCTCCGGATTTTACTGAAGTTTGGATGATTTTTTCCGATTTCGGCATTTTTGGTGTTTTGGCCGGTTTTGATCAGTTTTCGACCGGTTAATTTGCTTTTTACCAATGTTTGCCTAGATAAAAGGTACTCCTTGTTTTAATATTTCATTTGCTTAATCGTGGTCTTGAAACGGAGTCATGTAGCATATGTTACAGTCTTTTTTTTGCAACCCATGTTTTTCTGATAATTTCAATTTAAATCTGTTTTTGTATGTTAGCGATTATGTTTGGCACTCTATTTCTTTACATTATTGAATTAGTAAAACTAACTCCCTTTTGTATGTTTTTGTATATGTATGTTGTATATATGTATGTTTATTATGTGAAGTCGGAGCACAATATATTGTAAGTAATAACTCTACACATACATACACAAATAAAGAAAGAAAAGCGAGTTTCAAGTGAATACAAGAGCAAATATCAATAAATAAAACCTAAATCATACCGGTAAGGATGCATAGCTAAATACTAGATTTAATAAATAGCTCACAATTCAAATAGAATAAAATATTTAATAGAATATTTCAAAGTCATATAATATCAAAACATGAGTTTCCTACATGAAATGTCAAATATTTGTTGCTTAGTTTTGTATATTATTCACCTTTTTAAGCTTCCCAAGGATAAAAAATATCATTGTTGTTTTGATCAAAGAACACGACGTGTTGTTAGAGAAAACTCATATCTCGACCGTTATATCATGGTGTGTCGTCGAGATATTTTTTGACCGGTGCGTTCACAACTACTTCAAATGCTAACAGACTAGCTTTTACACTAGGTAAAACACGACAAAAACTAAACCAAAAACATCTCTAGGTGTGTTTTATACATCTAGAATCCGTGCAAACATATTATGCCCGGATTCTATGTGGTCTATATGGACTGGAAATCAATTCTCCGGATTTTACTGAAGTTTGGATGATTTTTTCCGATTTCGGCATTTTTGGTGTTTTGGCCGGTTTTGATCAGTTTTCGACCGGTTAATTTGCTTTTGACCAATGTTTGCCTAGATAAAAGGTACTCCTTGTTTTAATATTTCATTTGCTTAATCGTGGTCTTGAAACGGAGTCATGTAGCATATGTTACAGTCTTTTTTTTGCAACCCATGTTTTTCTGATAATTTCAATTTAAATCTGTTTTTGTATGTTAGCGATTATGTTTGGCACTCTATTTCTTTACATTATTGAATTAGTAAAACTAACTCCCTTTTGTATGTTTTTGTATATGTATGTTGTATATATGTATGTTTATTATGTGAAGTCGGAGCACAATATATTGTAAGTAATAACTCTACAAATACATACACAAATAAAGAAAGAAAAGAGAGTTTCAAGTGAAGACAAGAGCAAATATCAATAAATAAAACCCAAATCATACCGGTAAGGATGCATAGCTAAATACTAGATTTAATAAATAGCTCACAATTCAAATAGAATAAAATATTGAATAGAATATTTCAAAGTCATATAATATTAAAACATGAGTTTCCTACATGAAATGTCAAATACATGTTGCTTAGTTTTGTATATTATTCACCTTTTTAAGCTTCCCAAGGATAAAAAATATCATTGTTGTTTTGATCAAAGAACACGACGTGTTGTTAGAGAAAACTCATATCTCGACCGTTAAATTATGGTGTGTCGGCGAGATTTTTTTTGTCCGGTGCGTTCACAACTACTTCAAATGCTAACAGACTAGCTTTTACACTAGGTAAAACACGACAAAAACTAAACCAAAAACATCCCTAGGTGTGTTTTATACATCTAGAATCCGAGCAAACATATTATGCCCGGATTCTATGTGGTCTATATGGACTGGAAATCAATTCTCCGGATTTTACTGAGGTTTGGATGATTTTTTCCGATTTCCGCATTTTTGGTTGTTTTGGCCGGTATTGATCAGTTTTCGACCGGTTAAGTTGCTTTTGACCAAGGTTTGCCTAGATAAAAGGTACTCCTTGTTTTAATATTTCATTTGCTTAATCGTGGTCTTGAAACGGAGTCATATAGCATATGTTACAGTCTTTTTATTGCAACCCATGTTTTTCTGATAATTTCAATTTAAATATGTTTTGTATGTTAGCGATTATGTTTGGCACTCTATTTCTTTACATTATTGAATTAGTAAAACTAACTCCCTTTTGTATGTTTTTGTATATGTATGTTGTATATATGTATGTTAATTATGTGAAGTCGGAGCACAATGTATTGTAAGTAACTCTACAAATACATACACAAATAAAGAAAGAAAAGCGAGTTTCAAGTGAAGACAAGAGCAAATATCAATAAATAAAACCCAAATCATACCGGTAAGGATGCATAGCTAAATAATAGATTTTATAAATAGCTCACAATTCAAATAGAATAAAATATTGAATAGAATATTTCAAAGTCATATAATATTAAAACATGAGTTTCCTACATGAAATGTCAAATACGTGTTGCTTAGTTTTGTATATTATTCACCTTTTTAAGCTTCCCAAGGATAAAAAATATCATTGTTGTTTTGATCAAAGAACACGACGTGTTGTTAGAGAAAACTCATATCTCGACCGTTATATCATGGTGTGTTGTCGAGATATTTTTTGACCGGTGCGTTCACAACTACTTCAAATGCTAACAGACTAGCTTTTACACTAGGTAAAACACGACAAAAACTAAACCAAAAACATCCCTAGGTGTGTTTTATACATCTAGAATCCGTGCAAACATATTATGCCCGGATTCTATGTGGTCTATATGGACTGGAAATCAATTCTCCGGATTTTACTAAAGTTTGGATGATTGTTTCCGATTTCGGCATTTTTTGTGTTTTGGCCGGTTTTGATCAGTTTTCGACCGGTTAATTTGCTTTTGACCAAGGTTTTCCTAGATAAAAGGTACTCCTTGTTTTAATATTTCATTTGCTTAATCGTGGTCTTGAAATGGAGTCATGTAGCATATGTTACAGTCTTTTTTTTGCAACCCATGTTTTTCTGATAATTTCAATTTAAATCTGTTTTTGTATGTTAGCGATTATGTTTGGCACTCTATTTCTTTACATTATTGAATTAGTAAAACTAACTCCCTTTTGTATGTTTTTGTATATGTATGTTGTATATATGTATGTTTATTATGTGAAGTCGGAGCACAATATATTGTAAGTAATAACTCTACAAATACATACACAAATAAAGAAAGAAAAGCGAGTTTCAAGTGAAGACAAGAGCAAATATCAATAAATAAAACCTAAATCATACCGATAAGGATGCATAGCTAAATACTAGATTTAATAAATAGCTCACAATTCAAATAGAATAAAATATTGAATAGAATATTTCAAAGTCATATAATATCAAAACATGAGTTTCCTACATGAAATGTCAAATATTTGTTGCTTAGTTTTGTATATTATTCACCTTTTTAAGCTTCCCAAGGATAAAAAATATCATTGTTGTTTTGATCAAAGAACACGACGTGTTGTTAGAGAAAACTCATATCTCGACCGTTATATCATGGTGTGTCGTCGAGATATTTTTTGACCGGTGCGTTCACAACTACTTCAAATGCTAACAGACTAGCTTTTACACTAGGTAAAACACGACAAAACTAAACCAAAAACATCTCTAGGTGTGTTTTATACATCTAGAATCCGTGCAAACATATTATGCCCGGATTCTATGTGGTCTATATGGACTGGAAATCAATTCTCCGGATTTTACTGAAGTTTGGATGATTTTTTCCGATTTCGGCATTTTTGGTGTTTTGGCCGGTTTTGATCAGTTTTCGACCGGTTAATTTGCTTTTGACCAATGTTTGCCTAGATAAAAGGTACTCCTTGTTTTAATATTTCATTTGCTTAATCGTGGTCTTGAAACGGAGTCATGTAGCATATGTTACAGTCTTTTTTTTGCAACCCATGTTTTTCTGATAATTTCAATTTAAATCTGTTTTTGTATGTTAGCGATTATGTTTGGCACTCTATTTCTTTACATTATTGAATTAGTAAAACTAACTCCCTTTTGTATGTTTTTGTATATGTATGTTGTATATATGTATGTTTATTATGTGAAGTCGGAGCACAATATATTGTAAGTAATAACTCTACAAATACATACACAAATAAAGAAAGAAAAGCGAGTTTCATGTGAAGACAAGAGCAAATATCAATAAATAAAACCTAAATCATACCGGTAAGGATGCATAGCTAAATACTAGATTTAATAAATAGCTCACAATTCAAATAGAATAAAATATTTAATAGAATATTTCAAAGTCATATAATATCAAAACATGAGTTTCCTACATGAAATGTCAAATATTTGTTGCTTAGTTTTGTATATTATTCACCTTTTTAAGCTTCCCAAGGATAAAAAATATCATTGTTGTTTTGATCAAAGAACACGACGTGTTGTTAGAGAAAACTCATATCTCGACCGTTATATCATGGTGTGTCGTCGAGATATTTTTTGACCGGTGCGTTCACAACTACTTCAAATGCTAACAGACTAGCTTTTACACTAGGTAAAACACGACAAAAACTAAACCAAAAACATCTCTAGGTGTGTTTTATACATCTAGAATCCGTGCAAACATATTATGCTCGGATTCTATGTGGTCTATATGGACTGGAAATCAATTCTCCGGATTTTACTGAAGTTTGGATGATTTTTTCCGATTTCGGCATTTTTGGTGTTTTGGCCGGTTTTGATCAGTTTTCGACCGGTTAATTTGCTTTTGACCAATGTTTTCCTAGATAAAAGGTACTCCTTGTTTTAATATTTCATTTGCTTAATCGTGGTCTTGAAACGGAGTCATATAGCATATGTTACAGTCTTTTTTTTGCAACCCATGTTTTTCTGATAATTTCAATTTAAATATGTTTTGTATGTTAGCGATTATGTTTGGCACTCTATTTCTTTACATTATTGAATTAGTAAAACTAACTCCCTTTTGTATGTTTTTGTATATGTATGTTGTATATATGTATGTTAATTATGTGAAGTCGGAGCACAATGTATTGTAAGTAACTCTACAAATACATACACAAATAAAGAAAGAAAAGCGAGTTTCAAGTGAAGACAAGAGCAAATATCAATAAATAAAACCCAAATCATACCGGTAAGGATGCATAGCTAAATAATAGATTTTATAAATAGCTCACAATTCAAATAGAATAAAATATTGAATAGAATATTTCAAAGTCATATAATATTAAAACATGAGTTTCCTACATGAAATGTCAAATACGTGTTGCTTAGTTTTGTATATTATTCACCTTTTTAAGCTTCCCAAGGATAAAAAATATCATTGTTGTTTTGATCAAAGAACACGACGTGTTGTTAGAGAAAACTCATATCTCGACCGTTATATCATGGTGTGTCGTCGAGATATTTTTTGACCGGTGCGTTCACAACTACTTCAAATGCTAACAGACTAGCTTTTACACTAGGTAAAACACGACAAAAACTAAACCAAAAACATCCCTAGGTGTGTTTTATACATCTAGAATCCGTGCAAACATATTATGCCCGGATTCTATGTGGTCTATATGGACTGGAAATCAATTCTCCGGATTTTACTAAAGTTTGGATGATTGTTTCCGATTTCGGCATTTTTTGTGTTTTGGCCGGTTTTGATCAGTTTTCGACCGGTTAATTTGCTTTTGACCAAGGTTTTCCTAGATAAAAGGTACTCCTTGTTTTAATATTTCATTTGCTTAATCGTGGTCTTGAAATGGAGTCATGTAGCATATGTTACAGTCTTTTTTTTGCAACCCATGTTTTTCTGATAATTTCAATTTAAATCTGTTTTTGTATGTTAGCGATTATGTTTGGCACTCTATTTCTTTACATTATTGAATTAGTAAAACTAACTCCCTTTTGTATGTTTTTGTATATGTATGTTGTATATATGTATGTTTATTATGTGAAGTCGGAGCACAATATATTGTAAGTAATAACTCTACAAATACATACACAAATAAAGAAAGAAAAGCGAGTTTCAAGTGAAGACAAGAGCAAATATCAATAAATAAAACCTAAATCATACCGATAAGGATGCATAGCTAAATACTAGATTTAATAAATAGCTCACAATTCAAATAGAATAAAATATTGAATAGAATATTTCAAAGTCATATAATATCAAAACATGAGTTTCCTACATGAAATGTCAAATATTTGTTGCTTAGTTTTGTATATTATTCACCTTTTTAAGCTTCCCAAGGATAAAAAATATCATTGTTGTTTTGATCAAAGAACACGACGTGTTGTTAGAGAAAACTCATATCTCGACCGTTATATCATGGTGTGTCGTCGAGATATTTTTTGACCGGTGCGTTCACAACTACTTCAAATGCTAACAGACTAGCTTTTACACTAGGTAAAACACGACAAAACTAAACCAAAAACATCTCTAGGTGTGTTTTATACATCTAGAATCCGTGCAAACATATTATGCCCGGATTCTATGTGGTCTATATGGACTGGAAATCAATTCTCCGGATTTTACTGAAGTTTGGATGATTTTTTCCGATTTCGGCATTTTTGGTGTTTTGGCCGGTTTTGATCAGTTTTCGACCGGTTAATTTGCTTTTGACCAATGTTTGCCTAGATAAAAGGTACTCCTTGTTTTAATATTTCATTTGCTTAATCGTGGTCTTGAAACGGAGTCATGTAGCATATGTTACAGTCTTTTTTTTGCAACCCATGTTTTTCTGATAATTTCAATTTAAATCTGTTTTTGTATGTTAGCGATTATGTTTGGCACTCTATTTCTTTACATTATTGAATTAGTAAAACTAACTCCCTTTTGTATGTTTTTGTATATGTATGTTGTATATATGTATGTTTATTATGTGAAGTCGGAGCACAATATATTGTAAGTAATAACTCTACAAATACATACACAAATAAAGAAAGAAAAGCGAGTTTCAAGTGAAGACAAGAGCAAATATCAATAAATAAAACCTAAATCATACCGGTAAGGATGCATAGCTAAATACTAGATTTAATAAATAGCTCACAATTTAAATAGAATAAAATATTTAATAGAATATTTCAAAGTCATATAATATCAAAACATGAGTTTCCTACATGAAATGTCAAATATTTGTTGCTTAGTTTTGTATATTATTCACCTTTTTAAGCTTCCCAAGGATAAAAAATATCATTGTTGTTTTGATCAAAGAACACGACGTGTTGTTAGAGAAAACTCATATCTCGACCGTTATATCATGGTGTGTCGTCGAGATATTTTTTGACCGGTGCGTTCACAACTACTTCAAATGCTAACAGACTAGCTTTTACACTAGGTAAAACACGACAAAAACTAAACCAAAAACATCTCTAGGTGTGTTTTATACATCTAGAATCCTTGCAAACATATTATGCTCGGATTCTATGTGGTCTATATGGACTGGAAATCAATTCTCCGGATTTTACTGAAGTTTGGATGATTTTTTCCGATTTCGGCATTTTTGGTGTTTTGGCCGGTTTTGATCAGTTTTCGACCGGTTAATTTGCTTTTGACCAATGTTTGCCTAGATAAAAGGTACTCCTTGTTTTAATATTTCATTTGCTTAATCGTGGTCTTGAAACGGAGTCATGTAGCATATGTTACAGTCTTTTTTTTGCAACCCATGTTTTTCTGATAATTTCAATTTAAATCTGTTTTTGTATGTTAGCGATTATGTTTGGCACTCTATTTCTTTACATTATTGAATTAGTAAAACTAACTCCCTTTTGTATGTTTTTGTATACGTATGTTGTATATATGTATGTTTATTATGTGAAGTCGGAGCACAATATATTGTAAGTAATAACTCTACAAATACATACACAAATAAAGAAAGAAAAGCGAGTTTCAAGTGAAGACAAGAGCAAATATCAATAAATAAAACCCAAATCATACCGGTAAGGATGCATAGTTAAATACTAGATTTAATAAATAGCTCACAATTCAAATAGAATAAAATATTGAATAGAATATTTCAAAGTCATATAATATTAAAACATGAGTTTCCTACATGAAATGTCAAATACCTGTTGCTTAGTTTTGTATATTATTCACCTTTTTAAGCTTCCCAAGGATAAAAAATATCATTGTTGTTTTGATCAAAGAACACGACGTGTTGTTAGAGAAAACTCATATCTCGACCGTTAAATTATGGTGTGTCGTCGAGATTTTTTTTGTCCGGTGCGTTCACAACTACTTCAAATGCTAACAGACTAGCTTTTACACTAGGTAAAACACGACAAAAACTAAACCAAAAACATCCCTAGGTGTGTTTTATACATCTAGAATCCGAGCAAACATATTATGCCCGGATTCTATGTGGTCTATATGGACTGGAAATCAATTCTCCGGATTTTACTGAAGTTTGGATGATTTTTTCCGATTTCGGCATTTTTGGTGTTTTGGCCGGTTTTGATCAGTTTTCGACCGGTTAATTTGCTTTTGACCAATGTTTGCCTAGATAAAAGGTACTCCTTGTTTTAATATTTCATTTGCTTAATCGTGGTCTTGAAACGGAGTCATGTAGCATATGTTACAGTCTTTTTTTTGCAACCCATGTTTTTCTGATAATTTCAATTTAAATCTGTTTTTGTATGTTAGCGATTATGTTTGGCACTCTATTTCTTTACATTATTGAATTAGTAAAACTAACTCCCTTTTGTATGTTTTTGTATATGTATGTTGTATATATGTATGTTTATTATGTGAAGTCGGAGCACAATATATTGTAAGTAATAACTCTACAAATACATACACAAATAAAGAAAGAAAAGAGAGTTTCAAGTGAAGACAAGAGCAAATATCAATAAATAAAACCCAAATCATACCGGTAAGGATGCATAGCTAAATACTAGATTTAATAAATAGCTCACAATTCAAATAGAATAAAATATTGAATAGAATATTTCAAAGTCATATAATATTAAAACATGAGTTTCCTACATGAAATGTCAAATACATGTTGCTTAGTTTTGTATATTATTCACCTTTTTAAGCTTCCCAAGGATAAAAAATATCATTGTTGTTTTGATCAAAGAACACGACGTGTTGTTAGAGAAAACTCATATCTCGACCGTTAAATTATGGTGTGTCGGCGAGATTTTTTTTGTCCGGTGCGTTCACAACTACTTCAAATGCTAACAGACTAGCTTTTACACTAGGTAAAACACGACAAAAACTAAACCAAAAACATCCCTAGGTGTGTTTTATACATCTAGAATCCGAGCAAACATATTATGCCCGGATTCTATGTGGTCTATATGGACTGGAAATCAATTCTCCGGATTTTACTGAGGTTTGGATGATTTTTTCCGATTTCCGCATTTTTGGTTGTTTTGGCCGGTATTGATCAGTTTTCGACCGGTTAAGTTGCTTTTGACCAAGGTTTGCCTAGATAAAAGGTACTCCTTGTTTTAATATTTCATTTGCTTAATCGTGGTCTTGAAACGGAGTCATATAGCATATGTTACAGTCTTTTTATTGCAACCCATGTTTTTCTGATAATTTCAATTTAAATATGTTTTGTATGTTAGCGATTATGTTTGGCACTCTATTTCTTTACATTATTGAATTAGTAAAACTAACTCCCTTTTGTATGTTTTTGTATATGTATGTTGTATATATGTATGTTAATTATGTGAAGTCGGAGCACAATGTATTGTAAGTAACTCTACAAATACATACACAAATAAAGAAAGAAAAGCGAGTTTCAAGTGAAGACAAGAGCAAATATCAATAAATAAAACCCAAATCATACCGGTAAGGATGCATAGCTAAATAATAGATTTTATAAATAGCTCACAATTCAAATAGAATAAAATATTGAATAGAATATTTCAAAGTCATATAATATTAAAACATGAGTTTCCTACATGAAATGTCAAATACGTGTTGCTTAGTTTTGTATATTATTCACCTTTTTAAGCTTCCCAAGGATAAAAAATATCATTGTTGTTTTGATCAAAGAACACGACGTGTTGTTAGAGAAAACTCATATCTCGACCGTTATATCATGGTGTGTCGTCGAGATATTTTTTGACCGGTGCGTTCACAACTACTTCAAATGCTAACAGACTAGCTTTTACACTAGGTAAAACACGACAAAAACTAAACCAAAAACATCCCTAGGTGTGTTTTATACATCTAGAATCCGTGCAAACATATTATGCCCGGATTCTATGTGGTCTATATGGACTGGAAATCAATTCTCCGGATTTTACTAAAGTTTGGATGATTGTTTCCGATTTCGGCATTTTTTGTGTTTTGGCCGGTTTTGATCAGTTTTCGACCGGTTAATTTGCTTTTGACCAAGGTTTTCCTAGATAAAAGGTACTCCTTGTTTTAATATTTCATTTGCTTAATCGTGGTCTTGAAATGGAGTCATGTAGCATATGTTACAGTCTTTTTTTTGCAACCCATGTTTTTCTGATAATTTCAATTTAAATCTGTTTTTGTATGTTAGCGATTATGTTTGGCACTCTATTTCTTTACATTATTGAATTAGTAAAACTAACTCCCTTTTGTATGTTTTTGTATATGTATGTTGTATATATGTATGTTTATTATGTGAAGTCGGAGCACAATATATTGTAAGTAATAACTCTACAAATACATACACAAATAAAGAAAGAAAAGCGAGTTTCAAGTGAAGACAAGAGCAAATATCAATAAATAAAACCTAAATCATACCGATAAGGATGCATAGCTAAATACTAGATTTAATAAATAGCTCACAATTCAAATAGAATAAAATATTGAATAGAATATTTCAAAGTCATATAATATCAAAACATGAGTTTCCTACATGAAATGTCAAATATTTGTTGCTTAGTTTTGTATATTATTCACCTTTTTAAGCTTCCCAAGGATAAAAAATATCATTGTTGTTTTGATCAAAGAACACGACGTGTTGTTAGAGAAAACTCATATCTCGACCGTTATATCATGGTGTGTCGTCGAGATATTTTTTGACCGGTGCGTTCACAACTACTTCAAATGCTAACAGACTAGCTTTTACACTAGGTAAAACACGACAAAACTAAACCAAAAACATCTCTAGGTGTGTTTTATACATCTAGAATCCGTGCAAACATATTATGCCCGGATTCTATGTGGTCTATATGGACTGGAAATCAATTCTCCGGATTTTACTGAAGTTTGGATGATTTTTTCCGATTTCGGCATTTTTGGTGTTTTGGCCGGTTTTGATCAGTTTTCGACCGGTTAATTTGCTTTTGACCAATGTTTGCCTAGATAAAAGGTACTCCTTGTTTTAATATTTCATTTGCTTAATCGTGGTCTTGAAACGGAGTCATGTAGCATATGTTACAGTCTTTTTTTTGCAACCCATGTTTTTCTGATAATTTCAATTTAAATCTGTTTTTGTATGTTAGCGATTATGTTTGGCACTCTATTTCTTTACATTATTGAATTAGTAAAACTAACTCCCTTTTGTATGTTTTTGTATATGTATGTTGTATATATGTATGTTTATTATGTGAAGTCGGAGCACAATATATTGTAAGTAATAACTCTACAAATACATACACAAATAAAGAAAGAAAAGCGAGTTTCATGTGAAGACAAGAGCAAATATCAATAAATAAAACCTAAATCATACCGGTAAGGATGCATAGCTAAATACTAGATTTAATAAATAGCTCACAATTCAAATAGAATAAAATATTTAATAGAATATTTCAAAGTCATATAATATCAAAACATGAGTTTCCTACATGAAATGTCAAATATTTGTTGCTTAGTTTTGTATATTATTCACCTTTTTAAGCTTCCCAAGGATAAAAAATATCATTGTTGTTTTGATCAAAGAACACGACGTGTTGTTAGAGAAAACTCATATCTCGACCGTTATATCATGGTGTGTCGTCGAGATATTTTTTGACCGGTGCGTTCACAACTACTTCAAATGCTAACAGACTAGCTTTTACACTAGGTAAAACACGACAAAAACTAAACCAAAAACATCTCTAGGTGTGTTTTATACATCTAGAATCCGTGCAAACATATTATGCTCGGATTCTATGTGGTCTATATGGACTGGAAATCAATTCTCCGGATTTTACTGAAGTTTGGATGATTTTTTCCGATTTCGGCATTTTTGGTGTTTTGGCCGGTTTTGATCAGTTTTCGACCGGTTAATTTGCTTTTGACCAATGTTTTCCTAGATAAAAGGTACTCCTTGTTTTAATATTTCATTTGCTTAATCGTGGTCTTGAAACGGAGTCATATAGCATATGTTACAGTCTTTTTTTTGCAACCCATGTTTTTCTGATAATTTCAATTTAAATATGTTTTGTATGTTAGCGATTATGTTTGGCACTCTATTTCTTTACATTATTGAATTAGTAAAACTAACTCCCTTTTGTATGTTTTTGTATATGTATGTTGTATATATGTATGTTAATTATGTGAAGTCGGAGCACAATGTATTGTAAGTAACTCTACAAATACATACACAAATAAAGAAAGAAAAGCGAGTTTCAAGTGAAGACAAGAGCAAATATCAATAAATAAAACCCAAATCATACCGGTAAGGATGCATAGCTAAATAATAGATTTTATAAATAGCTCACAATTCAAATAGAATAAAATATTGAATAGAATATTTCAAAGTCATATAATATTAAAACATGAGTTTCCTACATGAAATGTCAAATACGTGTTGCTTAGTTTTGTATATTATTCACCTTTTTAAGCTTCCCAAGGATAAAAAATATCATTGTTGTTTTGATCAAAGAACACGACGTGTTGTTAGAGAAAACTCATATCTCGACCGTTATATCATGGTGTGTCGTCGAGATATTTTTTGACCGGTGCGTTCACAACTACTTCAAATGCTAACAGACTAGCTTTTACACTAGGTAAAACACGACAAAAACTAAACCAAAAACATCCCTAGGTGTGTTTTATACATCTAGAATCCGTGCAAACATATTATGCCCGGATTCTATGTGGTCTATATGGACTGGAAATCAATTCTCCGGATTTTACTAAAGTTTGGATGATTGTTTCCGATTTCGGCATTTTTTGTGTTTTGGCCGGTTTTGATCAGTTTTCGACCGGTTAATTTGCTTTTGACCAAGGTTTTCCTAGATAAAAGGTACTCCTTGTTTTAATATTTCATTTGCTTAATCGTGGTCTTGAAATGGAGTCATGTAGCATATGTTACAGTCTTTTTTTTGCAACCCATGTTTTTCTGATAATTTCAATTTAAATCTGTTTTTGTATGTTAGCGATTATGTTTGGCACTCTATTTCTTTACATTATTGAATTAGTAAAACTAACTCCCTTTTGTATGTTTTTGTATATGTATGTTGTATATATGTATGTTTATTATGTGAAGTCGGAGCACAATATATTGTAAGTAATAACTCTACAAATACATACACAAATAAAGAAAGAAAAGCGAGTTTCAAGTGAAGACAAGAGCAAATATCAATAAATAAAACCTAAATCATACCGATAAGGATGCATAGCTAAATACTAGATTTAATAAATAGCTCACAATTCAAATAGAATAAAATATTGAATAGAATATTTCAAAGTCATATAATATCAAAACATGAGTTTCCTACATGAAATGTCAAATATTTGTTGCTTAGTTTTGTATATTATTCACCTTTTTAAGCTTCCCAAGGATAAAAAATATCATTGTTGTTTTGATCAAAGAACACGACGTGTTGTTAGAGAAAACTCATATCTCGACCGTTATATCATGGTGTGTCGTCGAGATATTTTTTGACCGGTGCGTTCACAACTACTTCAAATGCTAACAGACTAGCTTTTACACTAGGTAAAACACGACAAAACTAAACCAAAAACATCTCTAGGTGTGTTTTATACATCTAGAATCCGTGCAAACATATTATGCCCGGATTCTATGTGGTCTATATGGACTGGAAATCAATTCTCCGGATTTTACTGAAGTTTGGATGATTTTTTCCGATTTCGGCATTTTTGGTGTTTTGGCCGGTTTTGATCAGTTTTCGACCGGTTAATTTGCTTTTGACCAATGTTTGCCTAGATAAAAGGTACTCCTTGTTTTAATATTTCATTTGCTTAATCGTGGTCTTGAAACGGAGTCATGTAGCATATGTTACAGTCTTTTTTTTGCAACCCATGTTTTTCTGATAATTTCAATTTAAATCTGTTTTTGTATGTTAGCGATTATGTTTGGCACTCTATTTCTTTACATTATTGAATTAGTAAAACTAACTCCCTTTTGTATGTTTTTGTATATGTATGTTGTATATATGTATGTTTATTATGTGAAGTCGGAGCACAATATATTGTAAGTAATAACTCTACAAATACATACACAAATAAAGAAAGAAAAGCGAGTTTCAAGTGAAGACAAGAGCAAATATCAATAAATAAAACCTAAATCATACCGGTAAGGATGCATAGCTAAATACTAGATTTAATAAATAGCTCACAATTTAAATAGAATAAAATATTTAATAGAATATTTCAAAGTCATATAATATCAAAACATGAGTTTCCTACATGAAATGTCAAATATTTGTTGCTTAGTTTTGTATATTATTCACCTTTTTAAGCTTCCCAAGGATAAAAAATATCATTGTTGTTTTGATCAAAGAACACGACGTGTTGTTAGAGAAAACTCATATCTCGACCGTTATATCATGGTGTGTCGTCGAGATATTTTTTGACCGGTGCGTTCACAACTACTTCAAATGCTAACAGACTAGCTTTTACACTAGGTAAAACACGACAAAAACTAAACCAAAAACATCTCTAGGTGTGTTTTATACATCTAGAATCCGTGCAAACATATTATGCTCGGATTCTATGTGGTCTATATGGACTGGAAATCAATTCTCCGGATTTTACTGAAGTTTGGATGATTTTTTCCGATTTCGGCATTTTTGGTGTTTTGGCCGGTTTTGATCAGTTTTCGACCGGTTAATTTGCTTTTGACCAATGTTTGCCTAGATAAAAGGTACTCCTTGTTTTAATATTTCATTTGCTTAATCGTGGTCTTGAAACGGAGTCATGTAGCATATGTTACAGTCTTTTTTTTGCAACCCATGTTTTTCTGATAATTTCAATTTAAATCTGTTTTTGTATGTTAGCGATTATGTTTGGCACTCTATTTCTTTACATTATTGAATTAGTAAAACTAACTCCCTTTTGTATGTTTTTGTATACGTATGTTGTATATATGTATGTTTATTATGTGAAGTCGGAGCACAATATATTGTAAGTAATAACTCTACAAATACATACACAAATAAAGAAAGAAAAGCGAGTTTCAAGTGAAGACAAGAGCAAATATCAATAAATAAAACCCAAATCATACCGGTAAGGATGCATAGTTAAATACTAGATTTAATAAATAGCTCACAATTCAAATAGAATAAAATATTGAATAGAATATTTCAAAGTCATATAATATTAAAACATGAGTTTCCTACATGAAATGTCAAATACCTGTTGCTTAGTTTTGTATATTATTCACCTTTTTAAGCTTCCCAAGGATAAAAAATATCATTGTTGTTTTGATCAAAGAACACGACGTGTTGTTAGAGAAAACTCATATCTCGACCGTTAAATTATGGTGTGTCGTCGAGATTTTTTTTGTCCGGTGCGTTCACAACTACTTCAAATGCTAACAGACTAGCTTTTACACTAGGTAAAACACGACAAAAACTAAACCAAAAACATCCCTAGGTGTGTTTTATACATCTAGAATCCGAGCAAACATATTATGCCCGGATTCTATGTGGTCTATATGGACTGGAAATCAATTCTCCGGATTTTACTGAAGTTTGGATGATTTTTTCCGATTTCGGCATTTTTGGTGTTTTGGCCGGTTTTGATCAGTTTTCGACCGGTTAATTTGCTTTTGACCAATGTTTGCCTAGATAAAAGGTACTCCTTGTTTTAATATTTCATTTGCTTAATCGTGGTCTTGAAACGGAGTCATGTAGCATATGTTACAGTCTTTTTTTTGCAACCCATGTTTTTCTGATAATTTCAATTTAAATCTGTTTTTGTATGTTAGCGATTATGTTTGGCACTCTATTTCTTTACATTATTGAATTAGTAAAACTAACTCCCTTTTGTATGTTTTTGTATATGTATGTTGTATATATGTATGTTTATTATGTGAAGTCGGAGCACAATATATTGTAAGTAATAACTCTACAAATACATACACAAATAAAGAAAGAAAAGCGAGTTTCAAGTGAAGACAAGAGCAAATATCAATAAATAAAACCTAAATCATACCGGTAAGGATGCATAGCTAAATACTAGATTTAATAAATAGCTCACAATTCAAATAGAATAAAATATTGAATAGAATATTTCAAAGTCATATAATATCAAAACATGAGTTTCCTACATGAAATGTCAAATATTTGTTGCTTAGTTTTGTATATTATTCACCTTTTTAAGCTTCCCAAGGATAAAAAATATCATTGTTGTTTTGATCAAAGAACACGACGTGTTGTTAGAGAAAACTCATATCTCGACCGTTATATCATGGTGTGTCGTCGAGATATTTTTTGACCGGTGCGTTCACAACTACTTCAAATGCTAACAGACTAGCTTTTACACTAGGTAAAACACGACAAAACTAAACCAAAAACATCTCTAGGTGTGTTTTATACATCTAGAATCCGTGCAAACATATTATGCCCGGATTCTATGTGCTCTATATGGACTGGAAATCAATTCTCCGGATTTTACTGAAGTTTGGATGATTTTTTCCGATTTCGGCATTTTTGGTGTTTTGGCCGGTTTTGATCAGTTTTCGACCGATTAATTTGCTTTTGACCAATGTTTTCCTAGATAAAAGGTACTCCTTGTTTTAATATTTCATTTGCTTAATCGTGGTCTTGAAACGGAGTCATGTAGCATATGTTACAGTCTTTTTTTTGCAACCCATGTTTTTCTGATAATTTCAATTTAAATCTGTTTTTGTATGTTAGCGATTATGTTTGGCACTCTATTTCTTTACATTATTGAATTAGTAAAACTAACTCCCTTTTGTATGTTTTTGTATATGTATGTTGTATATATGTATATTTATTATGTGAAGTCGGAGCACAATATATTGTAAGTAATAACTCTACAAATACATACACAAATAAAGAAAGAAAAGCGAGTTTCAAGTGAAGACAAGAGCAAATATCAATAAATAAAACCTAAATCATACCGGTAAGGATGCATAGCTAAATACTAGATTTAATAAATAGCTCACAATTCAAATAGAATAAAATATTGAATAGAATATTTCAAAGTCATATAATATCAAACATGAGTTTCCTACATGAAATGTCAAATATTTGTTGCTTAGTTTTGTATATTATTCACCTTTTTAAGCTTCCCAAGGATAAAAAATATCATTGTTGTTTTGATCAAAGAACACGACGTGTTGTTAGAGAAAACTCATATCTCGACCGTTATATCATGGTGTGTCGTCGAGATATTTTTTGACCGGTGCGTTCACAACTACTTCAAATGCTAACAGACTAGCTTTTACACTAGGTAAAACACGACAAAACTAAACCAAAAACATCTCTAGGTGTGTTTTATACATCTAGAATCCGTGCAAACATATTATGCCCGGATTCTATGTGGTCTATATGGACTGGAAATCAATTCTCCGGATTTTACTGAAGTTTGGATGATTTTTTCCGATTTCGGCATTTTTGGTGTTTTGGCCGGTTTTGATCAGTTTTCGACCGGTTAATTTGCTTTTGACCAATGTTTGCCTAGATAAAAGGTACTCCTTGTTTTAATATTTCATTTGCTTAATCGTGGTCTTGAAACGGAGTCATGTAGCATATGTTACAGTCTTTTTTTTGCAACCCATGTTTTTCTGATAATTTCAATTTAAATCTGTTTTTGTATGTTAGCGATTATGTTTGGCACTCTATTTCTTTACATTATTGAATTAGTAAAACTAACTCCCTTTTGTATGTTTTTGTATATGTATGTTGTATATATGTATGTTTATTATGTGAAGTCGGAGCACAATATATTGTAAGTAATAACTCTACAAATACATACACAAATAAAGAAAGAAAAGCGAGTTTCAAGTGAAGACAAGAGCAAATATCAATAAATAAAACCTAAATCATACCGGTAAGGATGCATAGCTAAATACTAGATTTAATAAATAGCTCACAATTCAAATAGAATAAAATATTTAATAGAATATTTCAAAGTCATATAATATCAAAACATGAGTTTCCTACATGAAATGTCAAATATTTGTTGCTTAGTTTTGTATATTATTCACCTTTTTAAGCTTCCCAAGGATAAAAAATATCATTGTTGTTTTGATCAAAGAACACGACGTGTTGTTAGAGAAAACTCATATCTCGACCGTTATATCATGGTGTGTCGTCGAGATATTTTTTGACCGGTGCGTTCACAACTACTTCAAATGCTAACAGACTAGCTTTTACACTAGGTAAAACACGACAAAAACTAAACCAAAAACATCTCTAGGTGTGTTTTATACATCTAGAATCCGTGCAAACATATTATGCTCGGATTCTATGTGGTCTATATGGACTGGAAATCAATTCTCCGGATTTTACTGAAGTTTGGATGATTTTTTCCGATTTCGGCATTTTTGGTGTTTTGGCCGGTTTTGATCAGTTTTCGACCGGTTAATTTGCTTTTAACCAATGTTTGCCTAGATAAAAGGTACTCCTTGTTTTAATATTTCATTTGCTTAATCGTGGTCTTGAAACGGAGTCATGTAGCATATGTTACAGTCTTTTTTTTGCAACCCATGTTTTTCTGATAATTTCAATTTAAATCTGTTTTTGTATGTTAGCGATTATGTTTGGCACTCTATTTCTTTACATTATTGAATTAGTAAAACTAACTCCCTTTTGTATGTTTTTGTATATGTATGTTGTATATATGTATGTTTATTATGTGAAGTCGGAGCACAATATATTGTAAGTAATAACTCTACAAATACATACACAAATAAAGAAAGAAAAGCGAGTTTCAAGTGAAGACAAGAGCAAATATCAATAAATAAAACCCAAATCATACCGGTAAGGATGCATAGCTAAATACTAGATTTAATAAATAGCTCACAATTCAAATAGAATAAAATATTGAATAGAATATTTCAAAGTCATATAATATTAAAACATGAGTTTCCTACATGAAATGTCAATTACCTGTTGCTTAGTTTTGTATATTATTCACCTTTTTAAGCTTCCCAAGGATAAAAAATATCATTGTTGTTTTGATCAAAGAACACGACGTGTTGTTAGAGAAAACTCATATCTCGACCGTTAAATTATGGTGTGTCGTCGAGATTTTTTTTGTCCGGTGCGTTCACAACTACTTCAAATGCTAACAGACTAGATTTTACACTAGGTAAAACACGACAAAAACTAAACCAAAAACATCCCTAGGTGTGTTTTATACATCTAGAATCCGAGCAAACATATTATGCCCGGATTCTATGTGGTCTATATGGACTGGAAATCAATTCTCCGGATTTTACTGAGGTTTGGATGATTTTTTCCGATTTCCGCATTTTTGGTTGTTTTGGCCGGTTTTGATCAGTTTTCGACCGGTTAAGTTGCTTTTGACCAAGGTTTGCCTAGATAAAAGGTACTCCTTGTTTTAATATTTCATTTGCTTAATCGTGGTCTTGAAACGGAGTCATATAGCATATGTTACAGTCTTTTTATTGCAACCCATGTTTTTCTGATAATTTCAATTTAAATATGTTTTGTATGTTAGCGATTATGTTTGGCACTCTATTTCTTTACATTATTGAATTAGTAAAACTAACTCCCTTTTGTATGTTTTTGTATATGTATGTTGTATATATGTATGTTAATTATGTGAAGTCGGAGCACAATGTATTGTAAGTAACTCTACAAATACATACACAAATAAAGAAAGAAAAGCGAGTTTCAAGTGAAGACAAGAGCAAATATCAATAAATAAAACCCAAATCATACCGGTAAGGATGCATAGCTAAATAATAGATTTTATAAATAGCTCACAATTCAAATAGAATAAAATATTGAATAGAATATTTCAAAGTCATATAATATTAAAACATGAGTTTCCTACATGAAATGTCAAATACGTGTTGCTTAGTTTTGTATATTATTCACCTTTTTAAGCTTCCCAAGGATAAAAAATATCATTGTTGTTTTGATCAAAGAACACGACGTGTTGTTAGAGAAAACTCATATCTCGACCGTTATATCATGGTGTGTCGTCGAGATATTTTTTGACCGGTGCGTTCACAACTACTTCAAATGCTAACAGACTAGCTTTTACACTAGGTAAAACACGACAAAAACTAAACCAAAAACATCCCTAGGTGTGTTTTATACATCTAGAATCCGTGCAAACATATTATGCCCGGATTCTATGTGGTCTATATGGACTGGAAATCAATTCTCCGGATTTTACTGAAGTTTGGTTGATTTTTTCCGATTTCGGCATTTTTGGTGTTTTTGCCGGTTTTGATCAGTTTTCGACCGGTTAATTTGCTTTTGACCAAGGTTTGCCTAGATAAAAGGTACTCCTTGTTTTAATATTTCATTTGCTTAATCGTGGTCTTGAAACGGAGTCATGGAGCATATGTTACAATCTTTTTTTTGCAACCCATGTTTTTCTGATAATTTCAATTTAAATCTGTTTTTGTATGTTAGCGATTATGTTTGGCACTCTATTTCTTTACATTATTGAATTAGTAAAACTAACTCCCTTTTGTATGTTTTTGTATATGTATGTTGTATATATGTATGTTTATTATGTGAAGTCGGAGCACAATATATTGTAAGTAATAATTCTACAAATACATACACAAATAAAGAAAGAAAAGCGAGTTTCAAATGAAGACAAGAGCAAATATCAATAAATAAAACCTAAATCATACCGGTAAGGATGCATAGCTAAATACTAGATTTAATAAATAGCTCACAATTCAAATAGAATAAAATATTGAATAGAATATTTCAAAGTCATATAATATCAAAACATGAGTTTCCTACATGAAATGTCAAATACTTGTTGTTTAGTTTTGTATATTATTCACCTTTTTAAGCTTCCCAAGGATAAAAAATATCATTGTTGTTTTGATCAAAGAACACGACGTGTTGTTAGAGAAAACTCATATCTCGACCGTTATATCATGGTGTGTCGTCGAGATATTTTTTGACCGGTGCGTTCACAACTACTTCAAATGCTAACAGACTAGCTTTTACACTAGGTAAAACACGACAAAAACTAAACCAAAAACATCTCTAGGTGTGTTTTATACATCTAGAATCCGTGCAAACATATTATGCCCGGATTCTATGTGGTCTATATGGAATGGAAATCAATTCTCCGGATTTTACTGAAGTTTGGATGATTGTTTCCGATTTCGGCATTTTTTGTGTTTTGGCCGGTTTTGATCAGTTTTCGACCGGTTAATTTGCTTTTGACCAAGGTTTTCCTAGATAAAAGGTACTCCTTGTTTTAATATTTCATTTGCTTAATCGTGGTCTTGAAATGGAGTCATGTAGCATATGTTACAGTCTTTTTTTTGCAACCCATGTTTTTCTGATAATTTCAATTTAAATCTGTTTTTGTATTTTAGCGATTATGTTTGGCACTCTATTTCTTTACATTATTGAATTAGTAAAACTAACTCCCTTTTATATGTTTTTGTATATGTATGTTGTATATATGTATGTTTATTATGTGAAGTCGGAGCACAATATATTGTAAGTAATAACTCTACAAATACATACACAAATAAAGAAAGAAAAGCGAGTTTCAAGTGAAGACAAGAGCAAATATCAATAAATAAAACCTAAATCATACCGGTAAGGATGCATAGCTAAATACTAGATTTAATAAATAGCTCACAATTCAAATAGAATAAAATATTGAATAGAATATTTCAAAGTCATATAATATCAAAACATGAGTTTCCTACATGAAATGTCAAATATTTGTTGCTTAGTTTTGTATATTATTCACCTTTTTAAGCTTCCCAAGGATAAAAAATAACATTGTTGTTTTGATCAAAGAACACGACGTGTTGTTAGAGAAAACTCATATCTCGACCGTTATATCATGGTGTGTCGTCGAGATATTTTTTGACCGGTGCGTTCACAACTACTTCAAATGCTAATAGACTAGCTTTTACACTAGGTAAAACACGACAAAAACTAAACCAAAAACATCTCTAGGTGTGTTTTATACATCTAGATTCCGTGAAAACATATTATGCCCGGATTCTATGTGGTCTATATGGACTGGAAATCAATTCTCTGGATTTTACTGAAGTTTGGATGATTTTTTCCGATTTCGGCATTTTTGGTGTTTTGGCCGGTTTTGACCAGTTTTCGACCGGTTAATTTGCTTTTGACCAATGTTTGCCTAGATAAAAGGTACTCCTTGTTTTAATATTTCATTTGCTTAATCGTGGTCTTGAAACGGAGTCATGTAGCATATGTTACAGTCTTTTTTTTGCAACCCATGTTTTTCTGATAATTTCAATTTAAATCTGTTTTTGTATGTTAGCGATTATGTTTGGCACTCTATTTCTTTACATTATTGAATTAGTAAAACTAACTCCCTTTTGTATGTTTTTGTATATGTATGTTGTATATATGTATGTTTATTATGTGAAGTCGGAGCACAATATATTGTAAGTAATAACTCTACAAATACATACACAAATAAAGAAAGAAAAGCGAGTTTCAAGTGAAGACAAGAGCAAATATCAATAAATAAAACCTAAATCATACCGGTAAGGATGCATAGCTAAATACTAGATTTAATAAATAGCTCACAATTCAAATAGAATAAAATATTGAATAGAATATTTCAAAGTCATATAATATCAAAACATGAGTTTCCTACATGAAATGTCAAATATTTGTTGCTTAGTTTTGTATATTATTCACCTTTTTAAGCTTCCCAAGGATAAAAAATATCATTGTTGTTTTGATCAAAGAACACGACGTGTTGTTAGAGAAAACTCATATCTCGACCGTTATATCATGGTGTGTCGTCGAGATATTTTTTGACCGGTGCGTTCACAACTACTTCAAATGCTAACAGACTAGCTTTTACACTAGGTAAAACACGACAAAAACTAAACCAAAAACATCTCTAGGTGTGTTTTATACATCTAGAATCCGTGCAAACATATTATGCCCGGATTCTATGTGGTCTATATGGACTGGAAATCAATTCTCCGGATTTTACTGAAGTTTGGATGATTTTTTCCGATTTCGGCATTTTTGGTGTTTTGGCCGGTTTTGATCAGTTTTCGACCGGTTAATTTGCTTTTGACCAATGTTTGCCTAGATAAAAGGTACTCCTTGTTTTAATATTTCATTTTCTTAATCGTGGTCTTGAAACGGAGTCATGTAGCATATGTTACAGTCTTTTTTTTGCAACCCATGTTTTTCTGATAATTTCAATTTAAATCTGTTTTTGTATGTTAGCGATTATGTTTGGCACTCTATTTCTTTACATTATTGAATTAGTAAAACTAACTCCCTTTTGTATGTTTTTTTATATGTATGTTGTATATATGTATGTTTATTATGTGAAGTCGGAGCACAATATATTGTAAGTAATAACTCTACAAATACATACACAAATAAAGAAAGAAAAGCGAGTTTCAAGTGAAGACAAGAGCAAATATCAATAAATAAAACCTAAATCATACCGGTAAGGATGCATAGCTAAATACTAGATTTAATAAATAGCTCACAATTCAAATAGAATAAAATATTGAATAGAATATTTCAAAGTCATATAATATCAAAACATGAGTTTCCTACATGAAATGTCAAATATTTGTTGCTTAGTTTTGTATATTATTCACCTTTTTAAGCTTCCCAAGGATAAAAAATATCATTGTTGTTTTTATCAAAGAACACGACGTGTTGTTAGAGAAAACTCATATCTCGACCGTTATATCATGGTGTGTCGTCGAGATATTTTTTGACCGGTGCATTCACAACTACTTCAAATGCTAACAGACTAGCTTTTACACTAGGTAAAACACGACAAAAACTAAACCAAAAACATCTCTAGGTGTGTTTTATACATCTAGAATCCGTGCAAACATATTATGCCCGGATTCTATGTGGTCTATATGGACTGGAAATCAATTCTCCGGATTTTACTGAAGTTTGGATGATTTTTTCCGATTTCGGCATTTTTGGTGTTTTGGCCGGTTTTGATCAGTTTTCGACCGGTTAATTTTCTTTTGACCAATGTTTGCCTAGATAAAAGGTACTCCTTGTTTTAATATTTCATTTGCTTAATCGTGGTCTTGAAACGGAGTCATGTAGCATATGTTACAGTCTTTTTTTTGCAACCCATGTTTTTCTGATAATTTCAATTTAAATCTGTTTTTGTATGTTAGCGATTATGTTTGGCACTCTATTTCTTTACATTATTAAATTAGTAAAACTAACTCCCTTTTGTATGTTTTTGTATATGTATGTTGTATATATGTATGTTTATTATGTGAAGTCGGAGCACAATATATTGTAAGTAATAACTCTACAAATACATACACAAATAAAGAAAGAAAAGCGAGTTTCAAGTGAAGACAAGAGCAAATATCAATAAATAAAACCTAAATCATACCGGTAAGGATGCATAGCTAAATACTAGATTTAATAAATAGCTCACAATTCAAATAGAATAAAATATTGAATAGAATATTTCAAAGTCATATAATATCAAAACATGAGTTTCCTACATGAAATGTCAAATACTTGTTGCTTAGTTTTGTATATTATTCACCTTTTTAAACTTCCCAAGGATAAAAAATATCATTGTTGTTTTGATCAAAGAACACGACGTTTTGTTAGAGAAAACTCATATCTCGACCGTTATATCATGGTGTGTCGTCGAGATATTTTTTGACCGATGCGTTCACAACTACTTCAAATGCTAACAGACTTGCTTTTACACTAGGTAAAACACGACAAAAACTAAACCAAAAACATCTCTAGGTGTGTTTTATACATCTAGAATCCGTGCAAACATATTATGCCCGGATTCTATGTGGTCTATATGGACTGGAAATCAATTCTCCGGATTTTACTGAAGTTTGGATGATTTTTTCCGATTTCGGCATTTTTGGTGTTTTGGCCGGTTTTGATCAGTTTTCGACCGGTTAAGTTGCTTTTGACCAATGTTTGCCTAGATAAAAGGTACTCCTTGTTTTAATATTTCATTTGCATAATCGTGGTCTTGAAACGGAGTCATGTAGCATATGTTACAGTCTTTTTTTTGCAACCCATGTTTTTCTGATAATTTCAATTTAAATTTGTTTTTGTTTGTTAGCGATTATGTTTGGCACTCTATTTCTTTACATTATTGAATTAGTAAAACTAACTCCCTTTTGTATGTTTTTGTATATGTATGTTGTATATATGTATGTTTATTATGTGAAGTCGTAGCACAATATATTGTAAGTAATAACTCTACAAATACATACACAAATAAAGAAAGAAAAGCGAGTTTCAAGTGAAGACAAGAGCAAATATCAATAAATAAAACCTAAATCATAACGGTAAGGATGCATAGCTAAATACTAGATTTAATAAATAGCTCACAATTCAAATAGAATAAAATATTGAATAGAATATTTCAAAGTCATATAATATCAAAACATGAGTTTCCTACATGAAATGTCAAATACTTGTTGCTTAGTTTTGTATATTATTCACCTTTTTAAGCTTCCCAAGGATAAAAAATATCATTGTTGTTTTGATCAAAGAACACGACGTGTTGTTAGAGAAAACTCATATCTCGACCGTTATATCATGGTGTGTCGTCGAGATATTTTTTGACCGGTGCGTTCACAACTACTTCAAATGCTAACAGACTAGCTTTTACACTAGATAAAACACGACAAAAACTAAACCAAAAACATCTCTAGGTGTGTTTTATACATCTAGAATCCGTGCAAACATATTATGCCCGGATTCTATGTGGTCTATATGGACTGGAAATCAATTCTCCGGATTTTACTGAAGTTTGGATGATTTTTTCCGATTTCGGCATTTTTGGTGTTTTGGCCGGTTTTGATCAGTTTTCGACCGGTTAAGTTGCTTTTGACCAAGGTTTGCCTAGATAAAAGGTACTCCTTGTTTTAATATTTCATTTGCTTAATCGTGGTCTTGAAACGGAGTCATGTAGCATATGTCACAGTCTTTTTTTTGCAACCCATGTTTTTCTGATAATTTCAATTTAAATCTGTTTTTGTATGTTAGCGATTATGTTTGGCACTCTATTTCTTTACATTATTGAATTAGTAAAACTAACTCCCTTTTGTATGTTTTTGTATATGTATGTTGTATATATGTATGTTTATTATGTGAAGTCGGAGCACAATATATTGTAAGTAACTCTACAAATACATACACAAATAAAGAAAGAAAAGCGAGTTTCAAGTGAAGACAAGAGCAAATATCAATAAATAAAACCCAAATCATACCGGTAAGGAGGCATAGCTAAATACTAGATTTAATAAATAGCTCACAATTCAAATAGAATAAAATATTGAATAGAATATTTCAAAGTCATATAATATTAAAACATGAGTTTCCTACATGAAATGTCAAATACTTGTTGCTTAGTTTTGTATATTATTCACCTTTTTAAGCTTCCCAATGATAAAAAATATCATTGTTGTTTTGATCAAAGAACACGACGTGTTGTTAGAGAAAACTCATATCTCGACCGTTATATTATGGTGTGTCGTCGAGATATTTTTTGACCGGTGCGTTCACAACTACTTCAAATCCTAACAGACTAGCTTTTACACTAGGTAAAACACGACAAAAACTAAACCAAAAACATCCCTAGGTGTGTTTTATACATCTAGAATCCGTGCAAAAATATTATGCCCGGATTCTATGTGGTCTATATGGACTGGAAATCAATTCTCCGGATTTTACTGAGGTTTGGATGAGTTTTTCCAATTTCGGCATTTTTGGTGTTTTGGCCGGTTTTGATCAGTTTTCGACTGGTTAAGTTGCTTTTGACCAAGGTTTGCCTAGATAAAAGGTACTCCTTGTTTTAATATTTCACTTGCTTAATCGTGGTCTTGAAACGGAGTCATGTAGCATATGTTACAGTCTTTTTATTGCAACCCATGTTTTTCTGATAATTTCAATTTAAATCTGTTTTTGTATGTTAGCGATTATGTTTGGCACTCTATTTCTTTACATTATTGAATTAGTAAAACTAACTCCCTTTTGTATGTTTTTTTTATATGTATGTTGTATATATGTATGTTAATTATGTGAAGTCGAAGCACAATGTATTGTAAGTAACTCTACAAATACATACACAAATAAAGAAAGAAAAGCGAGTTTCAAGTGAAGACAAGAGAAAATATCAATAAATAAAACTCAAATCATACCGGTAAGGAGGCATAGCTAAATACTAGATTTAATAAATAGCTCACAATTCAAATAGAATAAAATATTGAATAGAATATTTCAAAGTCATATAATATCAAAACATGAGTTTCCTACATGAAATGTCAAATACTTGTTGCTTAGTTTTGTATATTATTCACCTTTTTAAGCTTCCCAAGGATAAAAAATATCATTGTTGTTTTGATCAAAGAACACGACGTGTTGTTAGAGAAAACTCATATCTCGACCGTTATATCATGGTGTGTCGTCGAGATATTTTTTGACCGGTGCGTTCACAACTATTTCAAATGCTAACAGACTAGCTTTTACACTAGGTAAAACACGACAAAAACTAAACCAAAAACATCTCTAGGTGTGTTTTATACATCTAGAATCCGTGCAAACATATTATGCCCGGATTCTATGTGGTCTATATGGACTGGAAATCAATTCTCCGGATTTTACTGAAGTTTGGATGATTTTTTCCGATTTCGGCATTTTTGGTGTTTTGGCCGGTTTTGATCAGTTTTCGACCGGTTAAGTTGCTTTTGACCAAGGTTTGCCTAGATAAAAGGTACTCCTTGTTTTAATATTTCATTTGCTTAATCGTGGTCTTGAAACGGAGTCATGTAGCATATGTCACAGTCTTTTTTTTTGCAACCCATGTTTTTCTGATAATTTCAATTTAAATCTGTTTTTGTATGTTAGCGATTATGTTTGGCACTCTATTTCTTTACATTATTGAATTAGTAAAACTAACTCCCTTTTGTATGTTTTTGTATATGTATGTTGTATATATGTATGTTTATTATGTGAAGTCGGAGCACAATATATTGTAAGTAACTCTACAAATACATACACAAATAAAGAAAGAAAAGCGAGTTTCAAGTGAAGACAAGAGCAAATATCAATAAATAAAACCCAAATCATACCGGTAAGGAGGCATAGCTAAATACTAGATTTAATAAATAGCTCACAATTCAAATAGAATAAAATATTGAATAGAATATTTCAAAGTCATATAATATTAAAACATGAGTTTCCTACATGAAATGTCAAATACTTGTTGCTTAGTTTTGTATATTATTCACCTTTTTAAGCTTCCCAATAATAAAAAATATCATTGTTGTTTTGATCAAAGAACACGACGTGTTGTTAGAGAAAACTCATATCTCGACCGCTATATTATGGTGTGTCGTCGAGATATTTTTTGACCGGTGCGTTCACAACTACTTCAAATCCTAACAGACTAGCTTTTACACTAGGTAAAACACGACAAAAACTAAACCAAAAACATCCCTAGGTGTGTTTTATACATCTAGAATCCGTGCAAAGATATTATGCCCGGATTCTATGTGGTCTATATGGACTGGAAATCAATTCTCCGGATTTTACTGAGGTTTGGATGAGTTTTTCCAATTTCGGCATTTTTGGTGTTTTGGCCGGTTTTGATCAGTTTTCGACTGGTTAAGTTGCTTTTGACCAAGGTTTGCCTAGATAAAAGGTACTCCTTGTTTTAATATTTCACTTGCTTAATCGTGGTCTTGAAACGGAGTCATGTAGCATATGTTACAGTCTTTTTATTGCAACCCATGTTTTTCTGATAATTTCAATTTAAATCTGTTTTTGTATGTTAGCGATTATGTTTGGCACTCTATTTCTTTACATTATTGAATTAGTAAAACTAACTCCCTTTTGTATGTTTTTTTTATATGTATGTTGTATATATGTATGTTAATTATGTGAAGTCGAAGCACAATGTATTGTAAGTAACTCTACAAATACATACACAAATAAAGAAAGAAAAGCGAGTTTCAAGTGAAGACAAGAGCAAATATCAATAAATAAAACTCAAATCATACCGGTAAGGAGGCATAGCTAAATACTAGATTTAATAAATAGCTCACAATTCAAATAGAATAAAATATTGAATAGAATATTTCAAAGTCATATAATATCAAAACATGAGTTTCCTACATGGAATGTCAAATACTTGTTGCTTAGTTTTGTATATTATTCACCTTTTTAAGCTTCCCAAGGATAAAAAATATCATTGTTGTTTTGATCAAAGAACACGACGTGTTGTTAGAGAAAACTCATATCTCGACCGTTATATCATGGTGTGTCGTCGAGATATTTTTTGACCGGTGCGTTCACAACTACTTCAAATGCTAACAGACTAGCTTTTACACTAGGTAAAACACGACAAAAACTAAACCAAAAACATCTCTAGGTGTGTTTTATACATCTAGAATCCGTGCAAACATATTATGCCCGGATTCTATGTGGTCTATATGGACTGGAAATCAATTCTCCGGATTTTACTGAAGTTTGGATGATTTTTTCCGATTTCGGCATTTTTGGTGTTTTGGCCGGTTTTGATCAGTTTTCGACCGGTTAAGTTGCTTTTGACCAAGGTTTGCCTAGATAAAAGGTACTCCTTGTTTTAATATTTCATTTGCTTAATCGTGGTCTTGAAACGGAGTCATGTAGCATATGTCACAGTCTTTTTTTTTGCAACCCATGTTTTTCTGATAATTTCAATTTAAATCTGTTTTTGTATGTTAGCGATTATGTTTGGCACTCTATTTCTTTACATTATTGAATTAGTAAAACTAACTCCCTTTTGTATATTTTTGTATATGTATGTTGTATATATGTATGTTTATTATGTGAAGTCGGAGCACAATATATTGTAAGTAACTCTACAAATACATACACAAATAAAGAAAGAAAAGCGAGTTTCAAGTGAAGACAAGAGCAAATATCAATAAATAAAACCCAAATCATACCGGTAAGGAGGCATAGCTAAATACTAGATTTAATAAATAGCTCACAATTCAAATAGAATAAAATATTGAATAGAATATTTCAAAGTCATATAATATTAAAACATGAGTTTCCTACATGAAATGTCAAATACTTGTTGCTTAGTTTTGTATATTATTCACCTTTTTAAGCTTCCCAATGATAAAAAATATCATTGTTGTTTTGATCAAAGAACACGACGTGTTGTTAGAGAAAACTCATATCTCGACCGTTATATTATGGTGTGTCGTCGAGATATTTTTTGACCGGTGCGTTCACAACTACTTCAAATCCTAACAGACTAGCTTTTACACTAGGTAAAACACGACAAAAACTAAACCAAAAACATCCCTAGGTGTTTTTTATACATCTAGAATCCGTGCAAAAATATTATGCCCGGATTCTATGTGGTCTATATGGACTGGAAATCAATTCTCCGGATTTTACTGAGGTTTGGATGAGTTTTTCCAATTTCGGCATTTTTGGTGTTTTGGCCGGTTTTGATCAGTTTTCGACTGGTTAAGTTGCTTTTGACCAAGGTTTGCCTAGATAAAAGGTACTCCTTGTTTTAATATTTCACTTGCTTAATCGTGGTCTTGAAACGGAGTCATGTAGCATATGTTACAGTCTTTTTATTGCAACCCATGTTTTTCTGATAATTTCAATTTAAATCTGTTTTTGTATGTTAGCGATTATGTTTGGCACTCTATTTCTTTACATTATTGAATTTGTAAAACTAACTCCCTTTTGTATGTTTTTTTATATGTATGTTGTATATATGTATGTTAATTATGTGAAGTCGGAGCACAATGTATTGTAAGTAACTCTACAAATACATACACAAATAAAGACAGAAAAGCGAGTTTCAAGTGAAGACAAGAGCAAATATCAATAAATAAAACTCAAATCATACCGGTAAGGAGGCATAGCTAAACACTAGATTTAATAAATAGCTCACAATTCAAATAGAATAAAATATTGAATAGAATATTTCAAAGTCATATAATATCAAAACATGAGTTTCCTACATAAAATGTCAAATACTTGTTGCTTAGTTTTGTATATTATTCACCTTTTTAAGCTTCCCAAGGATAAAAAATATCATTGTTGTTTTGATCAAATAACACGACGTGTTGTTAGAGAAAACTCATATCTCGACCGTTATATCATGGTGTGTCGTCAAGATATTTTTTGACCGGTGCGTTCACAACTACTTCAAATGCTAACAGACTAGCTTTTACACTAGGTAAAACACGACAAAAACTAAACCAAAAACATCTCTAGGTGTGTTTTATACATCTAGAATCCGTGCAAACATATTATGCCCGGATTCTATGTGGTCTATATGGACTGGAAATCAATTCTCCGGATTTTACTGAAGTTTGGATGATTTTTTCCGATTTCGGCATTTTTGGTGTTTTGGCCGGTTTTGATCAGTTTTCGACCGGTTAAGTTGCTTTTGACCAAGGTTTGCCTAGATAAAAGGTACTCCTTGTTTTAATATTTCATTTGCTTAATCGTGGTCTTGAAACGGAGTCATGTAGCATATGTCACAGTCTTTTTTTTTGCAACCCATGTTTTTCTGATAATTTCAATTTAAATCTGTTTTTGTATGTTAGCGATTATGTTTGGCACTCTATTTCTTTACATTATTGAATTAGTAAAACTAACTCCCTTTTGTATGTTTTTGTATATGTATGTTGTATATATGTATGTTTATTATGTGAAGTCGGAGCACAATATATTGTAAGTAACTCTACAAATACATACACAAATAAAGAAAGAAAAGCGAGTTTCAAGTGAAGACAAGAGCAAATATCAATAAATAAAACCCAAATCATACCGGTAAGGAGGCATAGCTAAATACTAGATTTAATAAATAGCTCACAATTCAAATAGAATAAAATATTGAATAGAATATTTCAAAGTCATATAATATTAAAACATGAGTTTCCTACATGAAATGTCAAATACTTGTTGCTTAGTTTTGTATATTATTCACCTTTTTAAGCTTCCCAATGATAAAAAATATCATTGTTGTTTTGATCAAAGAACACGACGTGTTGTTAGAGAAAACTCATATCTCGACCGTTATATTATGGTGTGTCGTCGAGATATTTTTTGACCGGTGCGTTCACAACTACTTCAAATCCTAACAGACTAGCTTTTACACTAGGTAAAACACGACAAAAACTAAACCAAAAACATCCCTAGGTGTGTTTTATACATCTAGAATCCGTGCAAAAATATTATGCCCGGATTCTATGTGGTCTATATGGACTGGAAATCAATTCTCCGGATTTTACTGAGGTTTGGATGAGTTTTTCCAATTTCGGCATTTTTGGTGTTTTGGCCGGTTTTGATCAGTTTTCGACCGGTTAAGTTGCTTTTGACCAAGGTTTGCCTAGATAAAAGGTACTCCTTGTTTTAATATTTCACTTGCTTAATCGTGGTCTTGAAACGGAGTCATGTAGCATATGTTACAGTCTTTTTATTGCAACCCATGTTTTTCTGATAATTTCAATTTAAATCTGTTTTTGTATGTTAGCGATTATGTTTGACACTCTATTTCTTTACATTATTGAATTAGTAAAACTAACTCCCTTTTGTATGTTTTTTTATATGTATGTTGTATATATGTATGTTAATTATGTGAAGTCGGAGCACAATGTATTGTAAGTAACTCTACAAATACATACACAAATAAAGAAAGAAAAGCGAGTTTCAAGTGAAGACAAGAGCAAATATCAATAAATAAAACTCAAATCATACCGGTAAGGAGGCATAGCTAAATACTAGATTTAATAAATAGCTCACAATTCAAATAGAATAAAATATTGAATAGAATATTTCAAAGTCATATAATATTAAAACATGAGTTTCCTACATGAAATGTCAAATACTTGTTGATTAGTTTTGTATATTATTCACCTTTTTAAGCTTCCCAAGGATAAAAAATATCATTGTTGTTTTGACAAAGAACACGACGTGTTGTTAGAGAAAACTCATATCTCGACCGTTATATTATGGTGTGTCGTCGAGATATTTTTTGATCGGTGCGTTCACAACTACTTCAAATGCTAACAGACTAGGTTTTACACTAGGTAAAACACGACAAAAACTAAACCAAAAATATCCCTAGGTGTGTTTTATACGTCTAGAATCCGTGCAAACATATTATGCCCGGATTCTATGTGGTCTATATGGACTGGAAATCAATTCTCCGGATTTTACTGAGGTTTGGATGATTTTTTCCGATTTCGGCATTTTTGGTGTTTTGGCCGGTTCTGATCAGTTTTCGACCGGTTAAGTTTCTTTTGACCAAGGTTTGACTAGATAAAAGGTACTCCTTGTTTTAATATTTCATTTGCTTAATCGTGGTCTTGAAACGGAGTCATGTAGCATATGTTACAGTCTTTTTATTGCAACCCATGTTTTTCTGATAATTTCAATTTAAATCTGTTTTTGTATGTTAGCGATTATGTTTGGCACTCTATTTCTTTACATTATTGAATTAGTAAAACTAACTCCCTTTTGTATGTTTTTGTATATGTATGTTGTATATATGTATGTTAATTATGTGAAGTCGGAGCACAATGTATTGTAAGTAACTCTACAAATACATACACAAATAAAGAAAGAAAAGCGAGTTTCAAGTGAAGACAAGAGCAAATATCAATAAATAAAACCCAAATCATACCGGTAAGGATACATAGCTAAATACTAGATTTAATAAATAGCTCACAATTCAAATAGAATAAAATATTGAATAGAATATTTCAAAGTCATATAATATTAAAACATGAGTTTCCTACATGAAATGTCAAATACTTGTTGCTTAGTTTTGTATATTATTCACCTTTTTAAGCTTCCCAAGGATAAAAAATATCATTGTTGTTTTGATCAAAGAACACGACGTGTTGTTAGAGAAAACTCATATCTCGACCGTTATATCATGGTGTGTCGTCGAGATATTTTTTGACCGGTGCGTTCACAACTACTTCAAATCCTAACAGACTAGCTTTTACACTAGGTAAATCACGACAAAAACTAAACCAAAAACATCCCTAGGTGTGTTTTATACATCTAGAATCAGTGCAAACATATTATTCCCGGATTCTATGTGGTGTATATGGACTGTAAATCAGTTCTCCGGATTTTACTGAGGTTTGGATGATTTTTTCCGATTTCGGCATTTTTGGTGTTTTGGCCGGTTTTGATCAGTTTTCGACCGGTTAAGTTGCTTTTGACCAAGGTTTGCCTAGATAAAAGGTACTCCTTGTTTTAATATTTCATTTGCTTAATCGTGGTCTTGAAACGGAGTCATGTAGCATATGTTACAGTCTTTTTATTGCAACCCATGTTTTTCTGATAATTTCAATTTAAATCTGTTTTTGTATGTTAGCGATTATGTTTGGCACTCTATTTCTTTACATTATTGAATTAGTAAAACTAACTCCCTTTTGTATGTTTTTGTATATATATGTTGTATATATGTATGTTAATTATGTGAAGTCGGAGCACAATGTATTGTAAGTAACTCTATAAATACATACACAAATAAAGAAAGAAAAGCGAGTTTCAAGTGAAGACAAGAGCAAATATCAATAAATAAAACCCAAATCATACCGGTAAGGAGGCATAGCTAAATACTAAATTTAATAAATAGATCACAATTCAAATAGAATAAAATATTGAATAGAATATTTCAAAGTCATATAATATTAAAACATGAGTTTCCTACATGAAATGTCAAATACATGTTGCTTAGTTTTGTATATTATTCACCTTTTTAAGCTTCCTAAGGATAAAAAATATCATTGTTGTTTTGATCAAAGAACACGACGTGTTGTTAGAGAAAACTCATATCTCGACCGTTATATTATGGTGTGTCGTCGAGATATTTTTTGACCGGTGCGTTCACAACTACATCAAATGCTAACAGACTAGCTTTTACACTAGGTAAAACACGACAAAAACTAAACCAAAAACATCCCTAGGTGTGTTTTATACATCTAGAATCCGTGCAAACATATTATGCCCGGATTCTATGTGGTCTATATGGACTGGAAATCAATTCTCCGGATTTTACTGAAGTTTGGATGATTTTTTCCGATTTCGGCATTTTTGGTGTTTTGGCCAGTTTTGATCAGTTTTCGACCGGTTAAGTTGCTTTTGACCAAGGTTTGCCTAGATAAAAGGTACTCCTTGTTTTAATATTTCATTTGCTTAATCGTGGTCTTGAAACGGAGTCATGTAGCATATGTCGCAGTCTTTTTTTTTGCAACCCATGTTTTTCTGATAATTTCAATTTAAATCTGTTTTTGTATGTTAGCGATTATGTTTGGCACTCTATTTCTTTACAATATTGAATTAGTAAAACTAACTCCCTTTTGTATGTTTTTGTATATGTATGTTGTATATATGTATGTTTATTATGTGAAGTCGGAGCACAATATATTGTAAGTAACTCTACAAATACATACACAAATAAAGAAAGAAAAGCGAGTTTCAAGTGAAGACAAGAGCAAATATCAATAAATAAAACCCAAATCATACCGGTAAGGAGGCATAGCTAAATACTAGATTTAATAAATAGCTCACAATTCAAATAGAATAAAATATTGAATAGAATATTTCAAAGTCATATAATATTAAAACATGAGTTTCCTACATGAAATGTCAAATACTTGTTGCTTAGTTTTGTATATTATTCACCTTTTTAAGCTTCCCAATGATAAAAAATATCAGTGTTGTTTTGATCAAAGAACACGACGTGTTGTTAGAGAAAACTCATATCTCGACCGTTATATTATGGTGTGTCGTCGAGATATTTTTTGACCGGTGCGTTCACAACTACTTCAAATCCTAACAGACTAGCTTTTACACTAGGTAAAACACGACAAAAACTAAACCAAAAACATCCCTAGGTGTGTTTTATACATCTAGAATCCGTGCAAAAATATTATGCCCGGATTCTATGTGGTCTATATGGACTGGAAATCAATTCTCCGGATTTTACTGAGGTTTGGATGAGTTTTTCCAATTTCGGCATTTTTGGTGTTTTGGCCGGTTTTGATCAGTTTTCGACCGGTTAAGTTGCTTTTGACCAAGGTTTGCCTAGATAAAAGGTACTCCTTGTTTTAATATTTCACTTGCTTAATCGTGGTCTTGAAACGGAGTCATGTAGCATATGTTACAGTCTTTTTATTGCAACCCATGTTTTTCTGATAATTTCAATTTAAATCTGTTTTTGTATGTTAGCGATTATGTTTGGCACTCTATTTATTTACATTATTGAATTAGTAAAACTAACTCCCTTTTGTATGTTTTTTTATATGTATGTTGTATATATGTATGTTAATTATGTGAAGTCGGAGCACAATGTATTGTAAGTAACTCTACAAATACATACACAAATAAAGAAAGAAAAGCGAGTTTCAAGTGAAGACAAGAGCAAATATCAATAAATAAAACTCAAATCATACCGGTAAGGAGGCATAGCTAAATACTAGATTTAATAAATAGCTCACAATTCAAATAGAATAAAATATTGAATAGAATATTTCAAAGTCATATAATATTAAAACATGAGTTTCCTACATGAAATGTCAAATACTTGTTGATTAGTTTTGTATATTATTCACCTTTTTAAGCTTCCAAAGGATAAAAAATATCATTGTTGTTTTGACAAAGAACACGACGTGTTGTTAGAGAAAACTCATATCTCGACCGTTATATTATGGTGTGTCGTCGAGATATTTTTTGATCGGTGCGTTCACAACTACTTCAAATGCTAACAGACTAGGTTTTACACTAGGTAAAACACGACAAAAACTAAACCAAAAATATCCCTAGGTGTGTTTTATACGTCTAGAATCCGTGCAAACATATTATGCCCGGATTCTATGTGGTCTATATGGACTGGAAATCAATTCTCCGGATTTTACTGAGGTTTGGATGATTTTTTCCGATTTCGGCATTTTTGGTGTTTTGGCCGGTTCTGATCAGTTTTCGACCGGTTAAGTTTCTTTTGACCAAGGTTTGACTAGATAAAAGGTACTCCTTGTTTTAATATTTCATTTGCTTAATCGTGGTCTTGAAACGGAGTCATGTAGCATATGTTACAGTCTTTTTATTGCAACCCATGTTTTTCTGATAATTTCAATTTAAATCTGTTTTTGTTTGTTAGCGATTATGTTTGGCACTCTATTTCTTTACATTATTGAATTAGTAAAACTAACTCCCTTTTGTATGTTTTTGTATATGTATGTTGTATATATGTATGTTAATTATGTGAAGTCGGAGCACAATGTATTGTAAGTAACTCTAAAAATACATACACAAATAAAGAAAGAAAAGCGAGTTTCAAGTGAAGACAAGAGCAAATATCAATAAATAAAACCCAAATCATACCGGTAAGGATACATAGCTAAATACTAGATTTAATAAATAGCTCACAATTCAAATAGAATAAAATATTGAATAGAATATTTCAAAGTCATATAATATTAAAACATGAGTTTCCTACATGAAATGTCAAATACTTGTTGCTTAGTTTTGTATATTATTCACCTTTTTAAGCTTCCCAAGGATAAAAAATATCATTGTTGTTTTGATCAAAGAACACGACGTGTTGTTAGAGAAAACTCATATCTCGACCGTTATATCATGGTGTGTCGTCGAGATATTTTTTGACCGGTGCGTTCACAACTACTTCAAATCCTAACAGACTAGCTTTTACACTAGGTAAATCACGACAAAAACTAAACCAAAAACATCCCTAGGTGTGTTTTATACATCTAGAATCAGTGCAAACATATTATTCCCGGATTCTATGTGGTGTATATGGACTGTAAATCAGTTCTCCGGATTTTACTGAGGTTTGGATGATTTTTTCCGATTTCGGCATTTTTGGTGTTTTGGCCGGTTTTGATCAGTTTTCGACCGGTTAAGTTGCTTTTGACCAAGGTTTGCCTAGATAAAAGGTACTCCTTGTTTTAATATTTCATTTGCTTAATCGTGGTCTTGAAACGGAGTCATGTAGCATATGTTACAGTCTTTTTATTGCAACCCATGTTTTTCTAATAATTTCAATTTAAATCTGTTTTTGTATGTTAGCGATTATGTTTGGCACTCTATTTCTTTACATTATTGAATTAGTAAAACTAACTCCCTTTTGTATGTTTTTGTATATATATGTTGTATATATGTATGTTAATTATGTGAAGTCGGAGCACAATGTATTGTAAGTAACTCTATAAATACATACACAAATAAAGAAAGAAAAGCGAGTTTCAAGTGAAGACAAGAGCAAATATCAATAAATAAAACCCAAATCATACCGGTAAGGAGGCATAGCTAAATACTAAATTTAATAAATAGCTCACAATTCAAATAGAATAAAATATTGAATAGAATATTTCAAAGTCATATAATATTAAAACATGAGTTTCCTACATGAAATGTCAAATACATGTTGCTTAGTTTTGTATATTATTCACCTTTTTAAGCTTCCTAAGGATAAAAAATATCATTGTTGTTTTGATCAAAGAACACGACGTGTTGTTAGAGAAAACTCATATCTCGACCGTTATATTATGGTGTGTCGTCGAGATATTTTTTGACCGGTGCGTTCACAACTACATCAAATGCTAACAGACTAGCTTTTACACTAGGTAAAACACGACAAAAACTAAACCAAAAACATCCCTAGGTGTGTTTTATACATCTAGAATCCGTGCAAACATATTATGCCCGGATTCTATGTGGTCTATATGGACTGGAAATCAATTCTCCGGATTTTACTGAAGTTTGGATGATTTTTTCCGATTTCGGCATTTTTGGTGTTTTGGCCGGTTTTGATCAGTTTTCGACCGGTTAATTTGCTTTTGACCAATGTTTGCCTAGATAAAAAGTACTCCTTGTTTTAATATTTCATTTGCTTAATCGTGGTCTTGAAACGGAGTCATGTAGCATATGTTACAGTCTTTTTTTTGCAACCCATGTTTTTCTGATAATTTCAATTTAAATCTGTTTTTGTATGTTAGCGATTATGTTTGGCACTCTATTTCTTCACATTATTGAATTAGTAAAACTAACTCCCTTTTGTATGTTTTTGTATATGTATGTTGTATATATGTATGTTTATTATGTGAAGTCGGAGCACAATATATTGTAAGTAATAACTCTACAAATACATACACAAATAAAGAAAGAAAAGCGAGTTTGAAGTGAAGACAAGAGCAAATATCAATAAATAAAACCTAAATCATACCGGTAAGGATGCATAGCTAAATACTAGATTTAATAAATAGCTCACAATTCAAATAGAATAAAATATTGAATAGAATATTTCAAAGTCATATAATATCAAAACATGAGTTTCCTACATGAAATGTCAAATACTTGTTGCTTAGTTTTGTATATTATTCACCTTTTTAAGCTTCCCAAGGATAAAAAATATCATTGTTGTTTTGATCAAAGAACACGACGTGTTGTTAGAGAAAACTCATATCTCGACCGTTATATCATGGTGTGTCGTCGAGATATTTTTTGACCGGTGCGTTCACAAATACTTCAAATGCTAACAGACTAGCTTTTACACTAGGTAAAACACGACAAAAACTAAACCAAAAACATCCCTAGGTGTGTTTTATACATCTAGAATCCGTGCAAAAATATTATGGCCGGATTCTATGTGGTCTATATGGACTGGAAATCAATTCTCCGGATTTTACTGAGGTTTGGATGAGTTTTTCCAATTTCGGCATTTTTGGTGTTTTGGCCGGTTTTGATCAGTTTTCGACCGGTTAAGTTGCTTTTGACCAAGGTTTGCCTAGACAAAAGGTACTCATTGTTTTAATATTTCACTTGCTTAATCGTGGTCTTGAAACGGAGTCATGTAGCATATGTTACAGTCTTTTTATTGCAACCCATGTTTTTCTGATAATTTCAATTTAAATCTGTTTTTGTATGTTAGCGATTATGTTTGGCACTCTATTTCTTTACATTATTGAATTAGTAAAACTAACTCCCTTTTGTATGTTTTTTTTATATGTATGTTGTATATATGTATGTTAATTATGTGAAGTCGGAGCACAATGTATTGTAAGTAACTCTACAAATACATACACAAATAAAGAAAGAAAAGCGAGTTTCAAGTGAAGACAAGAGCAAATATCAATAAATAAAACTCAAATCATACCGGTAAGGAGGCATAGCTAAATACTAGATTTAATAAATAGCTCACAATTCAAATAGAATAAAATATTGAATAGAATATTTCAAAGTCATATAATATTAAAACATGAGTTTCCTACATGAAATGTCAAATACTTGTTGATTAGTTTTGTATATTATTCACCTTTTTAAGCTTCCCAAGGATAAAAAATATCATTGTTGTTTTGACAAAGAACACGACGTGTTGTTAGAGAAAACTCATATCTCGACCGTTATATTATGGTGTGTCGTCGAGATATTTTTTGATCGGTGCGTTCACAACTACTTCAAATGCTAACAGACTAGGTTTTACACTAGGTAAAACACGACAAAAACTAAACCAAAAATATCCCTAGGTGTGTTTTATACATCTAGAATCCGTGCAAACATATTATGCCCGGATTCTATGTGGTCTATATGGACTGGAAATCAATTCTCCGGATTTTACTGAGGTTTGGATGATTTTTTCCGATTTCGGCATTTTTGGTGTTTTGGCTGGTTTTGATCAGTTTTCGACCGGTTAAGTTGCTTTTGACCAAGGTTTGACTAGATAAAAGGTACTCCTTGTTTTAATATTTCATTTGCTTAATCGTGGTCTTGAAACGGAGTCATGTAGCATATGTTACAGTCTTTTTATTGCAACCCATGTTTTTCTGATAATTTCAATTTAAATCTGTTTTTGTATGTTAGCGATTATGTTTGGCACTCTATTTCTTTACATTATTGAATTAGTAAAACTAACTCCCTTTTGTATGTTTTTGTATATGTATGTTGTATATATGTATGTTAATTATGTGAAGTCGGAGCACAATGTATTGTAAGTAACTCTACAAATACATACACAAATAAAGAAAGAAAAGCGAGTTTCAAGTGAAGACAAGAGCAAATATCAATAAATAAAACCCAAATCATACCGGTAAGGATACATAGCTAAATACTAGATTTAATAAATAGCTCACAATTCAAATAGAATAAAATATTGAATAGAATATTTCAAAGTCATATAATATTAAAACATGAGTTTCCTACATGAAATGTCAAATACTTGTTGCTTAGTTTTGTATATTATTCACCTTTTTAAGCTTCCCAAGGATAAAAAATATCATTGTTGTTTTGATCAAAGAACACGACGTGTTGTTAGAGAAAACTCATATCTCGACCGTTATATCATGGTGTGTCGTCGAGATATTTTTTGACCGGTGCGTTCACAACTACTTCAAATCCTAACAGACTAGCTTTTACACTAGGTAAAACACGACAAAAACTAAACCAAAAACATCCCTAGGTGTGTTTTATACATCTAGAATCAGTGCAAACATATTATTCCCGGATTCTATGTGGTGTATATGGACTGTAAATCAGTTCTCCGGATTTTACTGAGGTTTGGATGATTTTTCCGATTTCGGCATTTTTGGTGTTTTGGCCGGTTTTGATCAGTTTTCGACCGGTTAAGTTGCTTTTGACCAAGGTTTGCCTAGATAAAGGTTACTCCTTGTTTTAATATTTCATTTGCTTAATCGTGGTCTTGAAACGGAGTCATGTAGCATATGTTACAGTCTTTTTATTGCAACCCATGTTTTTCTGATAATTTCAATTTAAATCTGTTTTTGTATGTTAGCGATTATGTTTGGCACTCTATTTCTTTACATTATTGAATTAGTAAAACTAACTCCCTTTTGTATGTTTTTGTATATATATGTAGTATATATGTATGTTAATTATGTGAAGTCGGAGCACAATGTATTGTAAGTAACTCTACAAATACATACACAAATAAAGAAAGAAAAGCGAGTTTCAAGTGAAGACAAGAGCAAATATCAATAAATAAAACCCAAATCATACCGGTAAGGAGGCATAGCTAAATACTAAATTTAATAAATAGCTCACAATTCAAATAGAATAAAATATTGAATAGAATATTTCAAAGTCATATAATATTAAAACATGAGTTTCCTACATGAAATGTCAAATACATGTTGCTTAGTTTTGTATATTATTCACCTTTTTAAGCTTCCTAAGGATAAAAAATATCATTGTTGTTTTGATCAAAGAACACGACGTGTTGTTAGAGAAAACTCATATCTCGACCGTTATATTATGGTGTGTCGTCGAGATATTTTTTGACCGGTGCGTTCACAACTACTTCAAATGCTAACAGACTAGCTTTTACACTAGGTAAAACACGACAAAAACTAAACCAAAAACATCCCTAGGTGTGTTTTATACATCTAGAATCCGTGCAAACATATTATGCCCGGATTCTATGTGGTCTATATGGTCTGGAAATCAATTCTCCGGATTTTACTGAAGTTTGGATGATTTTTTCCGATTTCGGCATTTTTGGTGTTTTGGCCGGTTTTGATCAGTTTTCGACCGGTTAATTTGCTTTTGACCAATGTTTGCCTAGATAAAAAGTACTCCTTGTTTTAATATTTCATTTGCTTAATCGTGGTCTTGAAACGGAGTCATGTAGCATATGTTACAGTCTTTTTTTTGCAACCCATGTTTTTCTGATAATTTCAATTTAAATCTGTTTTTGTATGTTAGCGATTATGTTTGGCACTCTATTTCTTTACATTATTGAATTAGTAAAACTAACTCCCTTTTGTATGTTTTTGTATATGTATGTTGTATATATGTATGTTTATTATGTGAAGTCGGAGCACAATATATTCTAAGTAATAACTCTACAAATACATACACAAATAAAGAAAGAAAAGCGAGTTTCAAGTGAAGACAAGAGCAAATATCAATAAATAAAACCTAAATCATACCGGTAAGGATGCATAGCTAAATACTAGATTTAATAAATAGCTCACAATTCAAATAGAATAAAATATTGAATAGAATATTTCAAAGTCATATAATATCAAAACATGAGTTTCCTACATGAAATGTCAAATACTTGTTGCTTAGTTTTGTATATTATTCACCTTTTTAAGCTTCCCAAGGATAAAAAATATCATTGTTGTTTTGATCAAAGAACACGACGTGTTGTTAGAGAAAACTCATATCTCGACCGTTATATCATGGTGTGTCGTCGAGATATTTTTTGACCGGTGCGTTCACAAATACTTCAAATGCTAACAGACTAGCTTTTACACTAGGTAAAACACGACAAAAACTAAACCAAAAACATCCCTAGGTGTGTTTTATACATCTAGAATCCGTGCAAACATATTATGCCCGGATTCTATGTGGTCTATATGGACTGGAAATCAATTCTTCGGATTTTACTGAAGTTTGGATGATTTTTTCCGATTTCGGCATTTTTGGTGTTTTGGCCGGTTTTGATCAGTTTTCGACCGGTTAATTTGCTTTTGACCAAGGTTTGCCTAGATAAAAGATACTCCTTGTTTTAATATTTCACTTGCTTAATCGTGGTCTTGAAACGGAGTCATGTAGCATATGTTACAGTCTTTTTATTGCAACCCATGTTTTTCTGATAATTTCAATTTAAATCTGTTTTTGTATGTTAGCGATTATGTTTGGCACTCTATTTCTTTACATTATTGAATTTGTAAAACTAACTCCCTTTTGTATGTTTTTTTATATGTATGTTGTATATATGTATGTTAATTATGTGAAGTCGGAGCACAATGTATTGTAAGTAACTCTACAAATACATACACAAATAAAGACAGAAAAGCGAGTTTCAAGTGAAGACAAGAGCAAATATCAATAAATAAAACTCAAATCATACCGGTAAGGAGGCATAGCTAAATACTAGATTTAATAAATAGCTCACAATTCAAATAGAATAAAATATTGAATAGAATATTTCAAAGTCATATAATATCAAAACATGAGTTTCCTACATAAAATGTCAAATACTTGTTGCTTAGTTTTGTATATTATTCACCTTTTTAAGCTTCCCAAGGATAAAAAATATCATTGTTGTTTTGATCAAATAACACGACGTGTTGTTAGAGAAAACTCATATCTCGACCGTTATATCATGGTGTGTCGTCAAGATATTTTTTGACCGGTGCGTTCACAACTACTTCAAATGCTAACAGACTAGCTTTTACACTAGGTAAAACACGACAAAAACTAAACCAAAAACATCTCTAGGTGTGTTTTATACATCTAGAATCCGTGCAAACATATTATGCCCGGATTCTATGTGGTCTATATGGACTGGAAATCAATTCTCCGGATTTTACTGAAGTTTGGATGATTTTTTCCGATTTCGGCATTTTTGGTGTTTTGGCCGGTTTTGATCAGTTTTCGACCGGTTAAGTTGCTTTTGACCAAGGTTTGCCTAGATAAAAGGTACTCCTTGTTTTAATATTTCATTTGCTTAATCGTGGTCTTGAAACGGAGTCATGTAGCATATGTCACAGTCTTTTTTTTTGCAACCCATGTTTTTCTGATAATTTCAATTTAAATCTGTTTTTGTATGTTAGCGATTATGTTTGGCACTCTATTTCTTTACATTATTGAATTAGTAAAACTAACTCCCTTTTGTATGTTTTTGTATATGTATGTTGTATATATGTATGTTTATTATGTGAAGTCGGAGCACAATATATTGTAAGTAACTCTACAAATACATACACAAATAAAGAAAGAAAAGCGAGTTTCAAGTGAAGACAAGAGCAAATATCAATAAATAAAACCCAAATCATACCGGTAAGGAGGCATAGCTAAATACTAGATTTAATAAATAGCTCACAATTCAAATAGAATAAAATATTGAATAGAATATTTCAAAGTCATATAATATTAAAACATGAGTTTCCTACATGAAATGTCAAATACTTGTTGCTTAGTTTTGTATATTATTCACCTTTTTAAGCTTCCCAATGATAAAAAATATCATTGTTGTTTTGATCAAAGAACACGACGTGTTGTTAGAGAAAACTCATATCTCGACCGTTATATTATGGTGTGTCGTCGAGATATTTTTTGACCGGTGCGTTCACAACTACTTCAAATCCTAACAGACTAGCTTTTACACTAGGTAAAACACGACAAAAACTAAACCAAAAACATCCCTAGGTGTGTTTTATACATCTAGAATCCGTGCAAAAATATTATGCCCGGATTCTATGTGGTCTATATGGACTGGAAATCAATTCTCCGGATTTTACTGAGGTTTGGATGAGTTTTTCCAATTTCGGCATTTTTGGTGTTTTGGCCGGTTTTGATCAGTTTTCGACCGGTTAAGTTGCTTTTGACCAAGGTTTGCCTAGATAAAAGGTACTCCTTGTTTTAATATTTCACTTGCTTAATCGTGGTCTTGAAACGGAGTCATGTAGCATATGTTACAGTCTTTTTATTGCAACCCATGTTTTTCTGATAATTTCAATTTAAATCTGTTTTTGTATGTTAGCGATTATGTTTGACACTCTATTTCTTTACATTATTGAATTAGTAAAACTAACTCCCTTTTGTATGTTTTTTTATATGTATGTTGTATATATGTATGTTAATTATGTGAAGTCGGAGCACAATGTATTGTAAGTAACTCTACAAATACATACACAAATAAAGAAAGAAAAGCGAGTTTCAAGTGAAGACAAGAGCAAATATCAATAAATAAAACTCAAATCATACCGGTAAGGAGGCATAGCTAAATACTAGATTTAATAAATAGCTCACAATTCAAATAGAATAAAATATTGAATAGAATATTTCAAAGTCATATAATATTAAAACATGAGTTTCCTACATGAAATGTCAAATACTTGTTGATTAGTTTTGTATATTATTCACCTTTTTAAGCTTCCCAAGGATAAAAAATATCATTGTTGTTTTGACAAAGAACACGACGTGTTGTTAGAGAAAACTCATATCTCGACCGTTATATTATGGTGTGTCGTCGAGATATTTTTTGATCGGTGCGTTCACAACTACTTCAAATGCTAACAGACTAGGTTTTACACTAGGTAAAACACGACAAAAACTAAACCAAAAATATCCCTAGGTGTGTTTTATACGTCTAGAATCCGTGCAAACATATTATGCCCGGATTCTATGTGGTCTATATGGACTGGAAATCAATTCTCCGGATTTTACTGAGGTTTGGATGATTTTTTCCGATTTCGGCATTTTTGGTGTTTTGGCCGGTTCTGATCAGTTTTCGACCGGTTAAGTTTCTTTTGACCAAGGTTTGACTAGATAAAAGGTACTCCTTGTTTTAATATTTCATTTGCTTAATCGTGGTCTTGAAACGGAGTCATGTAGCATATGTTACAGTCTTTTTATTGCAACCCATGTTTTTCTGATAATTTCAATTTAAATCTGTTTTTGTATGTTAGCGATTATGTTTGGCACTCTATTTCTTTACATTATTGAATTAGTAAAACTAACTCCCTTTTGTATGTTTTTGTATATGTATGTTGTATATATGTATGTTAATTATGTGAAGTCGGAGCACAATGTATTGTAAGTAACTCTACAAATACATACACAAATAAAGAAAGAAAAGCGAGTTTCAAGTGAAGACAAGAGCAAATATCAATAAATAAAACCCAAATCATACCGGTAAGGATACATAGCTAAATACTAGATTTAATAAATAGCTCACAATTCAAATAGAATAAAATATTGAATAGAATATTTCAAAGTCATATAATATTAAAACATGAGTTTCCTACATGAAATGTCAAATACTTGTTGCTTAGTTTTGTATATTATTCACCTTTTTAAGCTTCCCAAGGATAAAAAATATCATTGTTGTTTTGATCAAAGAACACGACGTGTTGTTAGAGAAAACTCATATCTCGACCGTTATATCATGGTGTGTCGTCGAGATATTTTTTGACCGGTGCGTTCACAACTACTTCAAATCCTAACAGACTAGCTTTTACACTAGGTAAATCACGACAAAAACTAAACCAAAAACATCCCTAGGTGTGTTTTATACATCTAGAATCAGTGCAAACATATTATTCCCGGATTCTATGTGGTGTATATGGACTGTAAATCAGTTCTCCGGATTTTACTGAGGTTTGGATGATTTTTTCCGATTTCGGCATTTTTGGTGTTTTGGCCGGTTTTGATCAGTTTTCGACCGGTTAAGTTGCTTTTGACCAAGGTTTGCCTAGATAAAAGGTACTCCTTGTTTTAATATTTCATTTGCTTAATCGTGGTCTTGAAACGGAGTCATGTAGCATATGTTACAGTCTTTTTATTGCAACCCATGTTTTTCTGATAATTTCAATTTAAATCTGTTTTTGTATGTTAGCGATTATGTTTGGCACTCTATTTCTTTACATTATTGAATTAGTAAAACTAACTCCCTTTTGTATGTTTTTGTATATATATGTTGTATATATGTATGTTAATTATGTGAAGTCGGAGCACAATGTATTGTAAGTAACTCTATAAATACATACACAAATAAAGAAAGAAAAGCGAGTTTCAAGTGAAGACAAGAGCAAATATCAATAAATAAAACCCAAATCATACCGGTAAGGAGGCATAGCTAAATACTAAATTTAATAAATAGCTCACAATTCAAATAGAATAAAATATTGAATAGAATATTTCAAAGTCATATAATATTAAAACATGAGTTTCCTACATGAAATGTCAAATACATGTTGCTTAGTTTTGTATATTATTCACCTTTTTAAGCTTCCTAAGGATAAAAAATATCATTGTTGTTTTGATCAAAGAACACGACGTGTTGTTAGAGAAAACTCATATCTCGACCGTTATATTATGGTGTGTCGTCGAGATATTTTTTGACCGGTGCGTTCACAACTACATCAAATGCTAACAGACTAGCTTTTACACTAGGTAAAACACGACAAAAACTAAACCAAAAACATCCCTAGGTGTGTTTTATACATCTAGAATCCGTGCAAACATATTATGCCCGGATTCTATGTGGTCTATATGGACTGGAAATCAATTCTCCGGATTTTACTGAAGTTTGGATGATTTTTTCCGATTTCGGCATTTTTGGTGTTTTGGCCGGTTTTGATCAGTTTTCGACCGGTTAAGTTGCTTTTGACCAAGGTTTGCCTAGATAAAAGGTACTCCTTGTTTTAATATTTCATTTGCTTAATCGTGGTCTTGAAACGGAGTCATGTAGCATATGTCACAGTCTTTTTTTTTGCAACCCATGTTTTTCTGATAATTTCAATTTAAATCTGTTTTTGTATGTTAGCGATTATGTTTGGCACTCTATTTCTTTACAATATTGAATTAGTAAAACTAACTCCCTTTTGTATGTTTTTGTATATGTATGTTGTATATATGTATGTTTATTATGTGAAGTCGGAGCACAATATATTGTAAGTAACTCTACAAATACATACACAAATAAAGAAAGAAAAGCGAGTTTCAAGTGAAGACAAGAGCAAATATCAATAAATAAAACCCAAATCATACCGGTAAGGAGGCATAGCTAAATACTAGATTTAATAAATAGCTCACAATTCAAATAGAATAAAATATTGAATAGAATATTTCAAAGTCATATAATATTAAAACATGAGTTTCCTACATGAAATGTCAAATACTTGTTGCTTAGTTTTGTATATTATTCACCTTTTTAAGCTTCCCAATGATAAAAAATATCAGTGTTGTTTTGATCAAAGAACACGACGTGTTGTTAGAGAAAACTCATATCTCGACCGTTATATTATGGTGTGTCGTCGAGATATTTTTTGACCGGTGCGTTCACAACTACTTCAAATCCTAACAGACTAGCTTTTACACTAGGTAAAACACGACAAAAACTAAACCAAAAACATCCCTAGGTGTGTTTTATACATCTAGAATCCGTGCAAAAATATTATGCCCGGATTCTATGTGGTCTATATGGACTGGAAATCAATTCTCCGGATTTTACTGAGGTTTGGATGAGTTTTTCCAATTTCGGCATTTTTGGTGTTTTGGCCGGTTTTGATCAGTTTTCGACCGGTTAAGTTGCTTTTGACCAAGGTTTGCCTAGATAAAAGGTACTCCTTGTTTTAATATTTCACTTGCTTAATCGTGGTCTTGAAACGGAGTCATGTAGCATATGTTACAGTCTTTTTATTGCAACCCATGTTTTTCTGATAATTTCAATTTAAATCTGTTTTTGTATGTTAGCGATTATGTTTGGCACTCTATTTCTTTACATTATTGAATTAGTAAAACTAACTCCCTTTTGTATGTTTTTTTATATGTATGTTGTATATATGTATGTTAATTATGTGAAGTCGGAGCACAATGTATTGTAAGTAACTCTACAAATACATACACAAATAAAGAAAGAAAAGCGAGTTTCAAGTGAAGACAAGAGCAAATATCAATAAATAAAACTCAAATCATACCGGTAAGGAGGCATAGCTAAATACTAGATTTAATAAATAGCTCACAATTCAAATAGAATAAAATATTGAATAGAATATTTCAAAGTCATATAATATTAAAACATGAGTTTCCTACATGAAATGTCAAATACTTGTTGATTAGTTTTGTATATTATTCACCTTTTTAAGCTTCCAAAGGATAAAAAATATCATTGTTGTTTTGACAAAGAACACGACGTGTTGTTAGAGAAAACTCATATCTCGACCGTTATATTATGGTGTGTCGTCGAGATATTTTTTGATCGGTGCGTTCACAACTACTTCAAATGCTAACAGACTAGGTTTTACACTAGGTAAAACACGACAAAAACTAAACCAAAAATATCCCTAGGTGTGTTTTATACGTCTAGAATCCGTGCAAACATATTATGCCCGGATTCTATGTGGTCTATATGGACTGGAAATCAATTCTCCGGATTTTACTGAGGTTTGGATGATTTTTTCCGATTTCGGCATTTTTGGTGTTTTGGCCGGTTCTGATCAGTTTTCGACCGGTTAAGTTTCTTTTGACCAAGGTTTGACTAGATAAAAGGTACTCCTTGTTTTAATATTTCATTTGCTTAATCGTGGTCTTGAAACGGAGTCATGTAGCATATGTTACAGTCTTTTTATTGCAACCCATGTTTTTCTGATAATTTCAATTTAAATCTGTTTTTGTTTGTTAGCGATTATGTTTGGCACTCTATTTCTTTACATTATTGAATTAGTAAAACTAACTCCCTTTTGTATGTTTTTGTATATGTATGTTGTATATATGTATGTTAATTATGTGAAGTCGGAGCACAATGTATTGTAAGTAACTCTAAAAATACATACACAAATAAAGAAAGAAAAGCGAGTTTCAAGTGAAGACAAGAGCAAATATCAATAAATAAAACCCAAATCATACCGGTAAGGATACATAGCTAAATACTAGATTTAATAAATAGCTCACAATTCAAATAGAATAAAATATTGAATAGAATATTTCAAAGTCATATAATATTAAAACATGAGTTTCCTACATGAAATGTCAAATACTTGTTGCTTAGTTTTGTATATTATTCACCTTTTTAAGCTTCCCAAGGATAAAAAATATCATTGTTGTTTTGATCAAAGAACACGACGTGTTGTTAGAGAAAACTCATATCTCGACCGTTATATCATGGTGTGTCGTCGAGATATTTTTTGACCGGTGCGTTCACAACTACTTCAAATCCTAACAGACTAGCTTTTACACTAGGTAAATCACGACAAAAACTAAACCAAAAACATCCCTAGGTGTGTTTTATACATCTAGAATCAGTGCAAACATATTATTCCCGGATTCTATGTGGTGTATATGGACTGTAAATCAGTTCTCCGGATTTTACTGAGGTTTGGATGATTTTTTCCGATTTCGGCATTTTTGGTGTTTTGGCCGGTTTTGATCAGTTTTCGACCGGTTAAGTTGCTTTTGACCAAGGTTTGCCTAGATAAAAGGTACTCCTTGTTTTAATATTTCATTTGCTTAATCGTGGTCTTGAAACGGAGTCATGTAGCATATGTTACAGTCTTTTTATTGCAACCCATGTTTTTCTAATAATTTCAATTTAAATCTGTTTTTGTATGTTAGCGATTATGTTTGCAACTCTATTTCTTTACATTATTGAATTAGTAAAACTAACTCCCTTTTGTATGTTTTTGTATATATATGTTGTATATATGTATGTTAATTATGTGAAGTCGGAGCACAATGTATTGTAAGTAACTCTATAAATACATACACAAATAAAGAAAGAAAAGCGAGTTTCAAGTGAAGACAAGAGCAAATATCAATAAATAAAACCCAAATCATACCGGTAAGGAGGCATAGCTAAATACTAAATTTAATAAATAGCTCACAATTCAAATAGAATAAAATATTGAATAGAATATTTCAAAGTCATATAATATTAAAACATGAGTTTCCTACATGAAATGTCAAATACATGTTGCTTAGTTTTGTATATTATTCACCTTTTTAAGCTTCCTAAGGATAAAAAATATCATTGTTGTTTTGATCAAAGAACACGACGTGTTGTTAGAGAAAACTCATATCTCGACCGTTATATTATGGTGTGTCGTCGAGATATTTTTTGACCGGTGCGTTCACAACTACATCAAATGCTAACAGACTAGCTTTTACACTAGGTAAAACACGACAAAAACTAAACCAAAAACATCCCTAGGTGTGTTTTATACATCTAGAATCCGTGCAAACATATTATGCCCGGATTCTATGTGGTCTATATGGACTGGAAATCAATTCTCCGGATTTTACCGAAGTTTGGATGATTTTTTCCGATTTCGGCATTTTTGGTGTTTTGGCCGGTTTTGATCAGTTTTCGACCGGTTAATTTGCTTTTGACCAATGTTTGCCTAGATAAAAAGTACTCCTTGTTTTAATATTTCATTTGCTTAATCGTGGTCTTGAAACGGAGTCATGTAGCATATGTTACAGTCTTTTTTTTGCAACCCATGTTTTTCTGATAATTTCAATTTAAATCTGTTTTTGTATGTTAGCGATTATGTTTGGCACTCTATTTCTTCACATTATTGAATTAGTAAAACTAACTCCCTTTTGTATGTTTTTGTATATGTATGTTGTATATATGTATGTTTATTATGTGAAGTCGGAGCATAATATATTGTAAGTAATAACTCTACAAATACATACACAAATAAAGAAAGAAAAGCGAGTTTGAAGTGAAGACAAGAGCAAATATCAATAAATAAAACCTAAATCATACCGGTAAGGATGCATAGCTAAATACTAGATTTAATAAATAGCTCACAATTCAAATAGAATAAAATATTGAATAGAATATTTCAAAGTCATATAATATCAAAACATGAGTTTCCTACATGAAATGTCAAATACTTGTTGCTTAGTTTTGTATATTATTCACCTTTTTAAGCTTCCCAATTGCAAGGATAAAAAATATCATTGTTGTTTTGATCAAAGAACACGACGTGTTGTTAGAGAAAACTCATATCTCGACCGTTATATCATGGTGTGTCGTCGAGATATTTTTTGACCGGTGCGTTCACAAATACTTCAAATGCTAACAGACTAGCTTTTACACTAGGTAAAACACGACAAAAACTAAACCAAAAACATCCCTAGGTGTGTTTTATACATCTAGAATCCGTGCAAAAATATTATGGCCGGATTCTATGTGGTCTATATGGACTGGAAATCAATTCTCCGGATTTTACTGAGGTTTGGATGAGTTTTTCCAATTTCGGCATTTTTGGTGTTTTGGCCGGTTTTGATCAGTTTTCGACCGGTTAAGTTGCTTTTGACCAAGGTTTGCCTAGACAAAAGGTACTCATTGTTTTAATATTTCACTTGCTTAATCGTGGTCTTGAAACGGAGTCATGTAGCATATGTTACAGTCTTTTTATTGCAACCCATGTTTTTCTGATAATTTCAATTTAAATCTGTTTTTGTATGTTAGCGATTATGTTTGGCACTCTATTTCTTTACATTATTGAATTAGTAAAACTAACTCCCTTTTGTATGTTTTTTTTATATGTATGTTGTATATATGTATGTTAATTATGTGAAGTCGGAGCACAATGTATTGTAAGTAACTCTACAAATACATACACAAATAAAGAAAGAAAAGCGAGTTTCAAGTGAAGACAAGAGCAAATATCAATAAATAAAACTCAAATCATACCGGTAAGGAGGCATAGCTAAATACTAGATTTAATAAATAGCTCACAATTCAAATAGAATAAAATATTGAATAGAATATTTCAAAGTCATATAATATTAAAACATGAGTTTCCTACATGAAATGTCAAATACTTGTTGATTAGTTTTGTATATTATTCACCTTTTTAAGCTTCCCAAGGATAAAAAATATCATTGTTGTTTTGACAAAGAACACGACGTGTTGTTAGAGAAAACTCATATCTCGACCGTTATATTATGGTGTGTCGTCGAGATATTTTTTGATCGGTGCGTTCACAACTACTTCAAATGCTAACAGACTAGGTTTTACACTAGGTAAAACACGACAAAAACTAAACCAAAAATATCCCTAGGTGTGTTTTATACATCTAGAATCCGTGCAAACATATTATGCCCGGATTCTATGTGGTCTATATGGACTGGAAATCAATTCTCCGGATTTTACTGAGGTTTGGATGATTTTTTCCGATTTCGGCATTTTTGGTGTTTTGGCCGGTTTTGATCAGTTTTCGACCGGTTAAGTTGCTTTTGACCAAGGTTTGACTAGATAAAAGGTACTCCTTGTTTTAATATTTCATTTGCTTAATCGTGGTCTTGAAACGGAGTCATGTAGCATATGTTACAGTCTTTTTATTGCAACCCATGTTTTTCTGATAATTTCAATTTAAATCTGTTTTTGTATGTTAGCGATTATGTTTGGCACTCTATTTCTTTACATTATTGAATTAGTAAAACTAACTCCCTTTTGTATGTTTTTGTATATGTATGTTGTATATATGTATGTTAATTATGTGAAGTCGGAGCACAATGTATTGTAAGTAACTCTACAAATACATACACAAATAAAGAAAGAAAAGCGAGTTTCAAGTGAAGACAAGAGCAAATATCAATAAATAAAACCCAAATCATACCGGTAAGGATACATAGCTAAATACTAGATTTAATAAATAGCTCACAATTCAAATAGAATAAAATATTGAATAGAATATTTCAAAGTCATATAATATTAAAACATGAGTTTCCTACATGAAATGTCAAATACTTGTTGCTTAGTTTTGTATATTATTCACCTTTTTAAGCTTCCCAAGGATAAAAAATATCATTGTTGTTTTGATCAAAGAACACGACGTGTTGTTAGAGAAAACTCATATCTCGACCGTTATATCATGGTGTGTCGTCGAGATATTTTTTGACCGGTGCGTTCACAACTACTTCAAATCCTAACAGACTAGCTTTTACACTAGGTAAAACACGACAAAAACTAAACCAAAAACATCCCTAGGTGTGTTTTATACATCTAGAATCAGTGCAAACATATTATTCCCGGATTCTATGTGGTGTATATGGACTGTAAATCAGTTCTCCGGATTTTACTGAGGTTTGGATGATTTTTCCGATTTCGGCATTTTTGGTGTTTTGGCCGGTTTTGATCAGTTTTCGACCGGTTAAGTTGCTTTTGACCAAGGTTTGCCTAGATAAAGGTTACTCCTTGTTTTAATATTTCATTTGCTTAATCGTGGTCTTGAAACGGAGTCATGTAGCATATGTTACAGTCTTTTTATTGCAACCCATGTTTTTCTGATAATTTCAATTTAAATCTGTTTTTGTATGTTAGCGATTATGTTTGGCACTCTATTTCTTTACATTATTGAATTAGTAAAACTAACTCCCTTTTGTATGTTTTTGTATATATATGTAGTATATATGTATGTTAATTATGTGAAGTCGGAGCACAATGTATTGTAAGTAACTCTACAAATACATACACAAATAAAGAAAGAAAAGCGAGTTTCAAGTGAAGACAAGAGCAAATATCAATAAATAAAACCCAAATCATACCGGTAAGGAGGCATAGCTAAATACTAAATTTAATAAATAGCTCACAATTCAAATAGAATAAAATATTGAATAGAATATTTCAAAGTCATATAATATTAAAACATGAGTTTCCTACATGAAATGTCAAATACATGTTGCTTAGTTTTGTATATTATTCACCTTTTTAAGCTTCCTAAGGATAAAAAATATCATTGTTGTTTTGATCAAAGAACACGACGTGTTGTTAGAGAAAACTCATATCTCGACCGTTATATTATGGTGTGTCGTCGAGATATTTTTTGACCGGTGCGTTCACAACTACTTCAAATGCTAACAGACTAGCTTTTACACTAGGTAAAACACGACAAAAACTAAACCAAAAACATCCCTAGGTGTGTTTTATACATCTAGAATCCGTGCAAACATATTATGCCCGGATTCTATGTGGTCTATATGGTCTGGAAATCAATTCTCCGGATTTTACTGAAGTTTGGATGATTTTTTCCGATTTCGGCATTTTTGGTGTTTTGGCCGGTTTTGATCAGTTTTTGACCGGTTAATTTGCTTTTGACCAATGTTTGCCTAGATAAAAAGTACTCCTTGTTTTAATATTTCATTTGCTTAATCGTGGTCTTGAAACGGAGTCATGTAGCATATGTTACAGTCTTTTTTTTGCAACCCATGTTTTTCTGATAATTTCAATTTAAATCTGTTTTTGTATGTTAGCGATTATGTTTGGCACTCTATTTCTTTACATTATTGAATTAGTAAAACTAACTCCCTTTTGTATGTTTTTGTATATGTATGTTGTATATATGTATGTTTATTATGTGAAGTCGGAGCACAATATATTCTAAGTAATAACTCTACAAATACATACACAAATAAAGAAAGAAAAGCGAGTTTCAAGTGAAGACAAGAGCAAATATCAATAAATAAAACCTAAATCATACCGGTAAGGATGCATAGCTAAATACTAGATTTAATAAATAGCTCACAATTCAAATAGAATAAAATATTGAATAGAATATTTCAAAGTCATATAATATCAAAACATGAGTTTCCTACATGAAATGTCAAATACTTGTTGCTTAGTTTTGTATATTATTCACCTTTTTAAGCTTCCCAAGGATAAAAAATATCATTGTTGTTTTGATCAAAGAACACGACGTGTTGTTAGAGAAAACTCATATCTCGACCGTTATATCATGGTGTGTCGTCGAGATATTTTTTGACCGGTGCGTTCACAAATACTTCAAATGCTAACAGACTAGCTTTTACACTAGGTAAAACACGACAAAAACTAAACCAAAAACATCCCTAGGTGTGTTTTATACATCTAGAATCCGTGCAAACATATTATGCCCGGATTCTATGTGGTCTATATGGACTGGAAATCAATTCTTTGGATTTTACTGAAGTTTGGATGATTTTTTCCGATTTCGGCATTTTTGGTGTTTTGGCCGGTTTTGATCAGTTTTCGACCGGTTAATTTGCTTTTGACCAAGGTTTGCCTAGATAAAAGATACTCCTTATTTTAATATTTCATTTGCTTAATCGTGGTCTTGAAACGGAGTCATGTAGCATATGTTACAGTCTTTTTTTTGCAACCCATGTTTTTCTGATAATTTCAATTTAAATCTGTTTTTGTATGTTAGCGATTATGTTTGGCACTCTATTTCTTTACATTATTGAATTAGTAAAACTAACTCCCTTTTGTATGTTTTTGTATATGTATGTTGTATATATGTATGTTTATTATGTGAAGTCGGAGCACAATATATTGTAAGTAATAACTCTACAAATACATACACAAATAAAGAAAGAAAAGCGAGTTTCAAGTGAAGACAAGAGCAAATATCAATAAATAAAACATAAATCATACCGGTAAGGATGCATAGCTATATACTAGATTTAATAAATAGCTCACAATTCAAATAGAATAAAATATTGAATAGAATATTTCAAAGTCATATAATATCAAAACATGAGTTTCCTACATGAAATGTCAAATACTTGTTGCTTAGTTTTGTATATTATTCACCTTTTTAAGCTTCCCAAGGATAAAAAATATCATTGTTGTTTTGATCAAAAAACACGACGTGTTGTTAGAGAAAACTCATATCTCGACCGTTATATCATGGTGTGTCATCGAGATATTTTTTGACCGGTGCGTTCACAACTACTTCAAATGCTAACAGACTAGCTTTTACACTAGGTAAAACACGACAAAAACTAAACCAAAAACATCTCTAGGTGTGTTTTATACATCTAGAATCCGTGCAAACATATTATGCCCGGATTCTATGTGGTCTATATGGACTGGAAATCAATTCTCCGGATTTTACTGACGTTTGGATGATTTTTTCCGATTTCGGCATTTTTGGTGTTTTGGCCGGTTTTGATCAGTTTTCGACCGGTTAATTTGCTTTTGACCAAGGTTTGCCTAGATAAAAGGTACTCCTTGTTTTAATATTTCATTTGCTTAATCGTGGTCTTGAAACGGAGTCATGTAGCATATGTTACAGTCTTTTTTTTGCAACCCATGTTTTTCTGATAATTTCAATTTAAATCTGTTTTTGTATGTTAGCGATTATGTTTGGCACTCTATTTCTTTACATTATTGAATTAGTAAAACTAACTCCCTTTTGTATGTTTTTGTATATGTATGTTGTATATATGTATGTTTATTATGTGAAGTCGGAGCACAATATATTGTAAGTAATAACTCTACAAATACATACACAAATAAAGAAAGAAAAGCGAGTTTCAAGTGAAGACAAGAGCAAATATCAATAAATAAAACCCAAATCATACCGGTAAGGATGCATAGCTAAATACTAGATTTAATAAATAGCTCACAATTCAAATAGAATAAAATATTGAATAGAATATTTCAAAGTCATATAATATTAAAACATGAGTTTCCTACATGAAATGTCAAATACTTGTTGCTTAGTTTTGTATATTATTCACCTTTTTAAGCTTCCCAAGGATAAAAAATATCATTGTTGTTTTGATCAAAGAACACGACGTGTTGTTAGAGAAAACTCATATCTCGACCGTTATATCATGGTGTGTCGTCGAGATATTTTTTGACCGGTGCGTTCACAACTACTTCAAATCCTAACAGACTAGCTTTTACACTAGGTAAAACACGACAAAAACTAAACCAAAAACATCCCTAGGTGTGTTTTATACATCTAGAATCAGTGCAAACATATTATGCCCGGATTCTATGTGGTGTATATGGACTGTAAATCAATTCTCCGGATTTTACTGAGGTTTGGATGATTTTTTCCGATTTCGGCATTTTTGGTGTTTTGGCCGGTTTTGATCAGTTTTCGACCGGTTAAGTTGCTTTTGACCAAGGTTTGCCTAGATAAAAGGTACTCCTTGTTTTAATATTTCATTTGCTTAATCGTGGTCTTGAAACGGAGTCATGTAGCATATGTTACAGTCTTTTTATTGCAACTCATGTTTTTCTGATAATTTCAATTTAAATCTATTTTCGTATGTTAGCGATTATGTTTGTCAGTCTATTTCTTTACATTATTGAATTAGTAAAACTAACTCCCTTTTGTATGTTTTTGTATATGTATGTTGTATATATGTATGTTAATTATGTGAAGTCGGAGCACAATGTATTGTAAGTAACTCTACAAATACATACACAAATAAAGAAAGAAAAGCGAGTTTCAAGTGAAGACAAGAGCAAATATCAATAAATAAAACCCAAATCATACCGGTAAGGAGGCATAGCTAAATACTAAATTTAATAAATAGATCACAATTCAAATAGAATAAAATATTGAATAGAATATTTCAAAGTCATATAATATTAAAACATGAGTTTCCTACATGAAATGTCAAATACTTGTTGCTTAGTTTTGTATATTATTCACCTTTTTAAGCTTCCCAAGGATAACAAAATATCATTGTTGTTTTGATCAAAGAACACGACGTGTTGTTAGAGAAAACTCATATCTCGACCGTTATATTATGGTGTGTCGTCGAGATATTTTTTGACCGGTGCGTTCACAACTACTTCAAATGCTAACAGACTAGCTTTTACACTAGGTAAAACACGACAAATGTTGGAAATACGTTTTACGTATTTATGAAGGATCGGTCGCTCCAACGATAATTATGTAATGGGCTCGTGATCTATTTAATTATTGTATAGTCCATATAGCCCACATGTAGGGTGGGCTATATATAACCCCTCCTAGCATGTTAGGAGGGGGTTGTTGATTCCATTTGCCAATTAATCATTTTTCCATTTCACTTTCTCTCTCTACAATTCTCTCCCTTCTCTCCTTTCTCTCTCTAATCCCTCATCTCATTCCTTCATTTCTTCATTAATTATCAATCAATCAACCACATAAATCCACCAAATCCATGATATAGAATAGGCCATTAATCACGTAGACCTTCAATTGGTATCAGAGAGCCATGGTTAGTTTGGTTTATTCTTGTTTTATTTCTTTTTGATTTTGGTGGGTTTTGATTTAATCATGCTTAAACTTTAAAAAGTTTGTATTTTTTATAAAAAGTTTGTGTTTTTATTAGTTAAATCATATCAAATCTTCAAATTTATTTACTTTTTAGATAAAAATCACAAATTTTTATATAAAAATCAATAATTTCTTTATAAAATCTTAAAAAGGTTGTGTTTTTATAAAAAGTTTGTATTTTTTTTTTGTTTTTTATCACAAGTTTAATAATCAATTTATATAAAAAGTTGGTATGTTTTCTAAATTTTATCAATTTATATAAATTTTTATCAATTTTTATCCTTTTTTTTTATTTTTTTATTTTTTTAATCAGTTTATTATTTACATTTTTATTAATCAGTTGTGTCGTTTAATCAGTTGTGTCATTTTTGGTCAGTTTTCAGTTATCAGTTATAATTTTTGGATTTCTTTCTTAATTTTTTGGTCTAACTACCTATTCTGTTAAACTTTTTCTGTCCTTTCTGGTCCATCATTTCTGTCCCAAATTTGTCCATCATTTCTGTCCCAAATTTGTCCATCAAAACTGATCCTAAAGTCCAGAATCAAACTAAAAGTTCCGAATCAATTTTTAAGTTCCGAATCAAACAGAAAACTTCTGAACCAAGAAGTTCCGGATCAAGAGGTTCCGGATCAAGAACTTCCGAACCAAGAACTTCCGGATCAAGCCAAAAGTTCCGGATCAAGAAGTTCCGGATCAAGAACTTCCGAACCAAGAACTTCCGGATCAAGAACAAAGTTCCGATTCGGAACTCTTCCGAATGAAGCCCATTCAAACATAACGGAACATTTGTTTTTTGTCTCGACTCCAATTTAAAACACTCACAGACCCACCCTCACGACTCGACTCGATCACTCACACCAAACAGTACACACTCGACGCCCTAACAATCACAACCCAAACAAATCTTTACACCAACCTCACAAGTCTCTCACACCTCCCGACTCAAACAACACACCCTCACAGCCCCGACTCACCCAACTCACAGACACTCCTCGAAAAACCTCAATACACACTAGACACCAAACACCCTCACTTTCTCTCGACCATCACACCAAATCAACTTCGACAAACCCTCACGACTCACCCCTACAAACTGACTCGATACCCATATTCTCTCAACATCTTACTCCCTCAACACCCTCGTTCAAAAAACCCTCTCGTCTCTCGTATTACCCACCCAATACACCCTCGTCTCACACCTCTCCGACACAAACTCAACACCATCACCAACCGACATCCCTCCATCTCACACTCTCGGACACCCATTCTCACAACACCTCGACTCATATCCATTCTCACAACACCCTCCCCTCACGACTCCAAACACCCTCACCCTCGTCTAGACACTTATTTTTAACACTGACCCTCAACCTTAACACATAAAAACGACTGGAAACTCAACCCTCAACCAAAAAACACCACAAGAAAGACACTACAGTAGAGAGAGGGACTCAACAAAAAAAAAAAAAAAAAATTAAAAATACCTACCTGAGATCTTTATATAAAGATCTTGAAGCCATAAATTTTGTTTTGATCATTCAAAACAAGGGTGTTTTTTATCTGGGTCTGGGATTCGGTTGAGCAGAGAAGAGAGATTAGGGTTGTGAAGTTAAAGAAGACGGAGGAAACAATAGGTATTGGGAGGCGGATGAGTTGAGGAGAGAGAGATAAATGAGTTGTGAGTTTTGTGATTTAGTCAAAGGAGAAGAGATAAATATCGGGGCGGATTAAACAAGAAAAAGAAGTTGAGTGGGGCGGTGGATAAACACGGATTGGGCCACGTGTTGACTGGGCGGAGTAAACTAGGCGCGAGTTTTTTTTATTTATTTAAATATTATTACTATAAACGTTATATACATTACCCAATTTATAAACGTTGCCTTTTACCTTACGTTTATTTTTGTTTTTTATTTTAAAAATTCTTATTTTTTTTTATATTACTTCTATTTTTATAATCATTTTTTAGTTTGATTTCTATTTTTATTTTAATTTTATTTTAATTTTATTTTATTTCAAATTTTTATTTATTTTGAAAAACTTTTTAATATTAAGTTATAATCGGGACAAGGCAACGTGACGGGATATATTTTTAGCAAATACGGATTTTTGATCGGGATTATCAACGTTTGAGCAAAAAGCAATTCTTTTTGAACCGGGAAAAGATTTATATCATCCATCATTGATTTTTAAAAGTTTTTTTTACGGATCCTTCGAAGTTCCTTCACGACTTAGTAAATTCCGAAAACAACTATAATCACGATCATTTTTCATCATAATTAAAGGGAGTATTGGATTCCGATTTGTTTTATCAAACGGTTGAGTCGACAAAAATTTCTTGAGCTGACAATTGAGTTGTCATTCATCGACTTTCAATGGATTTCTTGAATTCGACATCGAACAAGGGAGAATTACATAAAGTGCAAGCCAACGCGAGAGAAAGTGGTATAACTTCATTTCAACTACTCCAGTCTCATCTTGTCACTCTTTCGGGGATTCAAGGAGGGAGCGAATTTGTGACAATCTTTGGTCAAGCTCGTCATATATTCATCGACTCCATTTTTACCACTTTGACCCAACTCGCCGAGCAACTCAACCATGGAAACTTTAATCACTCTGCATCGGCACTTGCCTATAAGGATCTTGTGACACACCTCACGCCTTTCCTCCAATTTAATATCATCAAGCCTGAAAGTTCAATGATTTGCCAATCGTTTCTTCGAGATACACATACCGAGCTTCGAGTTTTCCGTGATACGATTTTGAAACTCATGTCATCGGTCTCGTCTTCGATATATCAAAGATCACAACTTCAACAAGTGTATGTTAATGGAGTGCAAGAATCAATGACGCAGATGCAAGAGGATAATGGTCATACGGTTGACAACTTGGAGCCTAACGATGGCACGAGCACAGAATCAGGAGGACAACATGATGCCAGTGGCACGTCAGGGAATGTTCACGAGATTTCTCTTGATGACACCTTACCCATTTATGACGCAGAGCCTGCAAACATGGTACAATGTGATGTTGTTTATGATGTATATGCTGATTATATGCCGCATATTGAGAATTCTGAACCTAATTATGACAAACATGGGATGGACAAGAGTGATAGAAATACCACTTATGATTCATCCGATGTGAGTCATAATGGGGGAGAAAGTGTTCAAAATGCTACAGTTCATCATGATAAATGCTTTATAACTGCCTCGTTAACTGATTCTGATTCTAAGATTAAAGAGCTCGAAACGATCGTAGCTCGGCAATCTAAAGACCTTGAGGATGCCAAAATTGAATTTTCTAAGAAAACGGACAAATTTGAAACATATTTTGAAAAACTTGAAAAGTCAAACGTTGTTCTTGAAAGAAAATTGGATCAAACTGTTCTAGATTCTAAAGCTGAAAAGGATAATCTTTTGAAACAAATTCAACTGCTTGAATCTAAGTTGGCATCCCAAGATAACTTGCTCAAAGAGAATGAGACTTTAAAGGCCCAAGTACAGGAAAAGGTTTTTGCTATAGCTGCGTTGAAAAACGAGTTAAGGAAAAGTAAAGGACCTAGTGTGGACACTAAGCTTGAAAAACCGTCAATCTTGGGGAAACCGCCTACAAATCAGTTCGTCAGACAACCGATTGTCAGACAACCTACTGCATTTAGATCCGAGCGACCACAATCCTCGAGACCGCGGTTTGCCTCCCAAGTTGATTTGGTTCATCTTATTAGACCAGTCACTCCAGCAACTAGGCCCAATGTGATCACTCCAGCTTTAGCAAGACCAAATCATATGATTGCCTCTAGTTTCCCTAAAAATACCAAGACCACGTCTAGAACTAGTTCAAATGACGTTTTCCATGAATCTGATCTTAGGGAAGCTAAGCAAAAGACACATGTAAGAGATAGGAATTTCAAACCTAGTCAGATGCCTTCTAGTTTACCCAACACTGCTAACCGTAGCATGTCCATTCCTAGGAGCATCAATCAATCATCTAGGGATTCTAGATCTTACTCGGACATTAAATATGCTACGTGTAAAACATGTAGAAAATGTGTCTTTACGGCAAATCATGATTCCTGTATCAAAAAATTGCTTAATGAGGTGAACTCCCGTGCTAGACTTAAATCCCAGTGGGTTGCTAAAATCAAACCCTTTGGTAAAATGTGGCGCCCCACTGGTAGATCTTTCACTCTTGTAGGAAACGAGTGCCCTTTAACTAGGATAGTCTCCGATTCTACAAAGACTACTAGGGAGGAAATTGCAAAGGATGATACATCACTTAAGCCTGAACTTAAGATTTTCTATAAAAGGAAACGATTACCAACTAAGACAAGTGAATCATCCCTTCAGGCCACCTCTGACACAAGAACAGAAAACCGTGAACCCCTACGTGCTTCTAAAATAGATATCGCTAATCCATGCAAAAGTATACAAACTCCTAATGAGAATGCAGGTACCAAAGTTGATGTTCCAAAAGAACGAAGCGGTCCAATTGTTGTATACCGTTCAACTAAGGACACTCTTAGAGTTTGGTTGCTGAAGAAGCAGATATCAGAGAAACAAATGTCTCAGGGGATTCATGGTTAAGCTGCACAAGGACTTACAGTCACATAACAGACTGTAACTCGCTCCTCAAAGAAAGGAAAGTTCATTCCGATGATGACTTATCCTAAAAACGAGAAATTCATTTTTCTCGGGCATGAGCTTATGTTAAAAACATTCCAAGTTTTTAAGCTCATGCACAATGGTTTATCGTTAAATATCAGACGATAACCCGTGCATCAAAGAAAGGAAAGTTTATTGCCGATGATAAACTTATCCTTACAACGAGAAATTAAATTTTCTCGGACACGAGCTTACATTAAAACCATTCAAAGGTTTTAAGTTCGTGTAAATGACTTACAGTTAAATGTCAGACTGTAACTCGAACTTAAAATAAAGGAAAGATTATCTTTTATGATAACTTATCCTCTTAACGAGAAATTCACCTTTCTCGGTCATGAGCTTGTATTAAAACATTCGAAGTTTTAAGCTCAGAAAGGAAAGTGTATCTTTTAAATAAGAGAACTTTTCCTCGTAACGAGAAATTAACCTTTCTCGGTCATGAGCTTTCCGTTAAAACAGTCAAAGTTTTCAAGCTCATGAAAAACGACTTCTAAGTAAATGTCAGCTTAAGACTCGTTCTTCAGATAAAAGGAAAGTTTATCGCTGATGATAAACTTATCCTTAACAACGGGAAGTTTACAACTTCTCGGACTTGAGCTCGTTTTATAAGATATTCAACATCTTAAGCTCAAGTAATTGGTTTTCAAAACTTTGAACACAATTTTTCGAGAATTTCTCAAAAGGTTTTTTTCTAAATCTTTCAAAATTGTGTGTTCAAAAACGTTTTGATAAAAAGAGCATGTCTTCTGGAATCGATAATATTTACGAACCTAGAAATGTCATTCAATAATGACACGGGGTTGTAAATAAAGTTCGAGCAGAAGTTTAAAAGATTTAAAACATGCTCCATATGGTTTGCTATTATTTCCGATAGTAACCCGCTTTTCACATTAAAGTCAAGCATTTCACCGGAATGCTTTGACTTCAAAATCCGAAGTTATCAACTCCACAATCCAAAGTTAGTTGCATTGATATCTACATACTCGACGATGCGACTACTCAAACGGTGACTACAGCTCTTTCAATAGAACACGGGTCAACAATTGAGGGGGAGCAATTGTCCAGCATTCAGAATCCTTGATGCCGAAAGTGCCAAGTTCACATACTGGTGTTAAGACAACGATATCAATCATACACATGGAGTCAAGAGATAACTTCAGAAGTTACGAGGAAGACCAACATTCGTGAACAAGAACCATGTGCTTCTTTCATATGATGTTCTCCATCATTCAGGTCCAACCTCGTAAATTGCTAATCTTGTGAATTCATTATCATATATGATCTTTGCACGTAATAAATACCTTACACTTGTGTTTAAAAGGTATTTAATTTACGTTTCAGCACACCCTCATTAATTTGAGGGGGAGCTTGTGTAATTCACGAAGATAATTGGACTTGCATTTTTCTTCCCAAATTTTCTTCAAATGCTATTAAATCAATTGATATTAAAAACGTCGATTGGGTTAATATTTTTAATATGGGGGAGAAAATGTGATTTAATATGGGATATGATCAATCATAATTGGTTTGACTTAACGTGATAGCTCATCCCGACATGTGCAAAATGTTTTCGGATATCGTAGCATGTGTTAAGGGGGAGCAAAATGGATTTGCACTTCAAAATGGATTTCATGGTGACATACACTTACCCAAAACATCTCTATTCACGACGGTGAAGATTGTGGTGACATAAGGATGGTAGGATAGGTTAAAGTCCAATGATTTCTCTAGAACCGGAGGAATCTTCCCAAGGACATTCCATAGCTAGAAATAGTAGTCCTTAGGAAAGATGGAGAAAGATTGTGAACGTAGCTGAATGCCGACCAAGTACTTAAGTTAGCACTGGAACAATCACAACAAGGTGCTAGTTATGACGTATTGGTAAGCATTGAAGGGGTTGAAGAATGAAAAAGAATTGTAAAGATAAAGGGTGTAAAGAAAGAAGCCCTCCTTACAACTTTAGGCAGAAACCGGGTCAATACATATGCTATTGAGATCATTTTTGTTAATGATTCTCGATATTGAAGAAAGACGTCATGGACCCAGTGATGCAATGCACAACCCTTCCCAGCTAACTCAAATATCTCTCAAAAGGTATTTGTTGTAATCACACGGAGATCAACACATTATCTATTGATTTATTCACTCCGAATAAATTGATATTGAAAAGGTGGCACTCCTCTCCAGCCTCCGATCACTAAAAATCCAAAATGCACGATCGAGTCTAGAGCCATTTGAGATCATCAAATATCTCATTAGGACACACTTTCATTATTCCTTGCTTGTTCACACACTGTGAAAAGTAAGAAAGATATTAAGAGTCCTACGCAAAATCTTCATGATCTTGCCTGAACATCGGAGTAATACGAAAGTATTTACAATGAAGATGGAAATCCTTCTTGAGCAAATATCAAAAAGCTCATGGTAGGTGACTTGTGCGATTCTTTATGAATCAAACTTGTGATAACTGGAAAGCAACAGTGGTTTAATTCTTAAATGAATTTAAACACGTTCCAGGCCTCTACGCAATATCTTAATGATCTTGCCAGAACATTCAGAGTAATACTATTAAGTATTTACAGTGACGAATGGAAATCCTTCTAGTGTTAACATCAAACAGCACTTGGTAGGTAACTTGCAAGATTCTTTATGAATCAAGCTAGTGACAACTGGAAAGCAACGATGGTGCGGTTCTTAATTGAACTTCACTTGTTCCAAGAACATGAATTGACGGCTTCAGATCATGCGGATAATATTATCCAAATGATTCACTCTTTACGTTCGCAGTCAGCTTTGGACGGTCGAGTAAAGAGAACGGGTTTACCCGCGAAATCTTGTCAAGGAGGTTCTTTATTGAAACTACCTGCCACAAGTACGATATTTAATATCGTCCAACGGTCTTCACCGACCGGAGGTAAATTGCTACCGAATTAGAATGAAATGTTCAAGGCCATTTCATCCGTGTATATTGTTTTGTTGCTAACTGTCTTATGCAGCGTAACAAGAAGGTGGCATTGCGGTGTACAATCCAGAAGAAGTCGTCACCACATGCTTATACTACATACAATTAGTGCTTCAACAAATTCAAGAAAGCCTGAAGGTCAAGTCTTCCGCTGTATCAAACTCTGAAGCTTTCAAGAATTTAAAAGTATAAGTATGTGGAACATGAAGTCACAAAGAGGCGAATATCACAAGTGAAGAATGCACAAGGTCAAGGCAAGGAAACATGCTCAAGACTAAAGTCAAAGATCACATCAAGCATATTCACAAGAACAAGATCGAAGACTCAAGCATAGATGCTAGGTTTAAGATTTTGTAAAAAGATGTGACCTCCCTTAGGGGGAGATTGTTGGAAATACGTTTTTCCCAATAAAGTCTCGGTCATATCTTAGTTAGCATAGATCACGAGTTATAGACTATTTAGAACTTTGTTTCTTGGAGCGACCTCCCTTAGGGGGAGATTGTTGGAAATACGGTTTACGTATTTATGAAGGATCGGTCGCTCCAACGATAATTATGTAATGGGCTCGTGATCTATTTAATTATTGTATAGTCCATATAGCCCACATGTAGGGTGGGCTATATATAACCCCTCCTAGCATGTTAGGAGGGGGTTGTTGATTACCATTTTACACTTAATCATTTATTCATCTTTTCTTTCTCTCTCTACTTTTCCCCTTTTCTCTCCTTTCTCTCTCTAATCCTTTATCTCTTTCCTTCATTTCCTTATGATTATCATCTAAATCAACCAACCTAATCCACCAAATCCATGATATAGAATAGGCCATTAATCACGTAGACCTTCAACAAAAACTAAACCAAAAACATCCCTAGGTGTGTTTTATACATCTAGAATCCGTGCAAACATATTATGCCCGGATTCTATGTGGTCTATATGGACTGGAAATCAATTCTCCGGATTTTACTGAAGTTTGGATGATTTTTTCCGATTTCGGCATTTTTGGTGTTTTGGCCGGTTTTGATCAGTTTTCGACCGGTTAAGTTGCTTTGACCAAGGTTTGCCTAGATAAAAGGTACTCCTTGTTTTAATATTTCATTTGTTTAATCGTGGTCTTGAAACGGAGTCATGTAGCATATGTTACAGTCTTTTTATTACAACCCATGTTTTTATGATAATTTCAATTTAAATCTGTTTTTGTATGTTAGCGATTATGTTTGGCACTCTATTTCTTTACATTATTGAATTAGTAAAACTAACTCCCTTTTGTATGTTTTTGTATATGTATGTTGTATATATGTATGTTAATTATGTGAAGTCGGAGCACAATGTATTGTAAGTAACTCTTCAAATACATACACAAATAAAGAAAGAAAAGCGAGTTTCAAGTGAAGACAAGAGCAAATATCAATAAATAAAACCCAAATCATACCGGTAAGGAGGCATAGCTAAATACTAAATTTAATAAATAGCTCACAATTCAAATAGAATAAAATATTGAATAGAATATTTCAAAGTCATATAATATTAAAACATGAGTTTCCTACATGAAATGTCAAATACTTGTTGCTTAGTTTTGTATATTATTCACCTTTTTAAGCTTCCCAAGGATAAAAAATATCATTGTTGTTTTGATCAAAGAACACGACGTGTTGTTAGAGAAAACTCATATCTCGACCGTTATATTATGGTGTGTCGTCGAGATATTTTTTGACCGGTGCGTTCACAACTACTTCAAATGCTAACAGACTAGCTTTTACACTAGGTAAAACACGACAAAAACTAAACCAAAAACATCCCTAGGTGTGTTTTATACATCTAGAATCCGTGCAAACATATTATTCCCGGATTCTATGTGGTCTATATGGACTGGAAATCAATTCTCCGGATTTTACTGAAGTTTGGATGATTTTTTCCGATTTCGGCATTTTTGGTGTTTTGGCCGGTTTTGATCAGTTTTCGACCGGTTAAGTTGCTTTTGACCAAGGTTTGCCTAGATAAAAGGTACTCCTTGTTTTAATATTTCATTTGCTTAATCGTGGTTTTGAAACGGAGTCATGTAGCATATGTTACAGTCTTTTTTTGCAACCAATGTTTTTCTGATAATTTAAATTTAAATCTGTTTTTGTATGTTAGCGATTATGTTTGGCACTCTATTTCTTTACATTATTGAATTAGTAAAACTAACTCCCTTTTTTATGTTTTTTTATATGTATGTTGTATATATGTATGTTAATTATGTGAAGTCGGAGCACAATGTATTGTAAGTAACTCTACAAATACATACACAAATAAAGAAAGAAAAGCGAGTGTCAAGTGAAGACAAGAGCAAATATCAATAAATAAAACTCAAATCATACCGGTAAGGAGGCATAGCTAAATACTAGATTTAATAAATAGCTCACAATTCAAATAGAATAAAATATTGAATAGAATATTTCAAAGTCATATAATATTAAAACATGAGTTTCCTACATGAAATGTCAAATACTTGTTGCTTAGTTTTGTATATTATTCACCTTTTTAAGCTTCCCAAGGATAAAAAATATCATTGTTGTTTTGATCAAATAACACGACGTGTTGTTAGAGAAAACTCATATCTCGACCGTTATATTATGGTGTGTCGTCGAGATATTTTTTGACCGGTGCGTTCATAACTACTTCAAATCCTAACAGACTAGCTTTTACACTAGGTAAAACACGACAAAAACTAAACCAAAAACATCCCTAGGTGTGTTTTATACATCTAGAATCCATGCAAACATATTATGCCCGGATTCTATGTGGTCTATATGGACTGGAAATCAATTCTCCGGATTTTACTGAAGTTTGGATGATTTTTTCCGATTTCGGCATTTTTGGTGTTTTGGCCGGTTTTGATCAGTTTTCGACCGGTTAAGTTGCTTTTGACCAAGGTTTGCCTAGATAAAAGGTACTCCTTGTTTTAATATTTCATTTGCTTAATCGTGGTCTTGAAACGGAGTCATGTAGCATATGTTACAGTCTTTTTATTGCAACCCATGTTTTTCTGATAATTTCAATTTAAATCTGTTTTTGTATGTTAGCGATTATGTTTGGCACTCTATTTCTTTACATTATTGAATTAGTAAAACTAACTCCCTTTTGTATGTTTTTGTATATGTATGTTGTATATATGTATGCTTATTATGTGAAGTCGGAGCACAATATATTGTAAGTAACTCTACAAATACATACACAAATAAAGAAAGAAAAGCGAGTTTCAAGTGAAGACAAGAGCAAATATCAATAAATAAAACTCAAATCATACCGGTAAGGAGGCATAGCTAAATACTAGATTTAATAAAAAGCTCACAATTCAAATAGAATAAAATATTGAATAGAATATTTCAAAGTCATATAATATTAAAACATGTGTTTCCTACATGAAATGTCAAATACTTGTTACTTAGTTTTGTATATTATTCACCTTTTTGAGCTTCCAAAGGATAAAAAATATCATTGTTGTTTTGATCAAAGAACGAGACGTGTTGTTAGAGAAAACTCATATCTCGACCTTATTATGGTGTGTCCTCGAGATGTTTTTGGTCCGGTGCGTTCACACTACTTCAAATGCTAACAGACTAGCTTTTACACTAGGTAAAACACGACAAAAACTAAACCAAAAACATCCCTAGGTGTGTTTTATACATCTAGAATCAGTGCAAACATATTATGCCCGGATTATATGTGGTGTATATGGACTGTAAATCAATTCTCCGGATTTTATTGAGGTTTGGATGATTTTTTCCGATTTCGGCATTTTTGGTGTTTTGGCCGGTTTTGATCAGTTTTCGACCGGTTAAGTTGCTTTTGACCAAGGTTTGCCTAGATAAAAGGTACTCCTTGTTTTAAATTTCATTTACTTAATCGTGGTCTTGAAACGGAGTCATGTAGCATATGTTACAGTCTTTTTATTGCAACCCATGTTTTTCTGATAATTTCAATTTAAATCTATTTTTGTATGTTAGCGATTATGTTTGGCACTCTATTTCTTTACATTATTGAATTAGTAAAACTAACTCCCTTTTGTATGTTTTTGTATATGTATGTTGTATATATGTATGTTAATTATGTGAAGTCGGAGCACAATGTATTGTAAGTAACTCTACAAATACATACACAAATAAAGAAAGATAAGCGAGTTTTAAGTGAAGACAAGAGCAAATATCAATAAATAAAACCCAAATCATATCGGTAAGGAGGCATAGCTAAATACTAAATTTAATAAATAGCTCACAATTCAAATAGAATAAAATATTGAATAGAATATTTCAAAGTCATATTACCCCCTTAATACAATAAGGGGAATTGAAAAACACACTATTAAAAAATAATATAACCTATGTGAGGGGAGGCATCTTTTGAGTATATATCTGCCGTTCATTTTTTCAATACCCTGTTCATTGGTATGGGTTGCTCAACCAAATCCCATCCCAACCGTGTCTTGGTTTGAATACCTGTTCAATGGTATGGTTCTTTGCTATAATGTGTGAGAGGAGAAAATACAGATATCCCATTCTCTCTCTCTCTCTAATAATATACTTTTGATCGGATTGATCCATCTCTCTCACTCTCTCGCTCTCTCTCAAATAATACAAAACATGGATGATTTACTGCAAATCTACTTTTGATCCTACTTTACACTGATCGATCTACCACTGATCTACTTTTGATTGGTAAATTGATTGTTAAACACCCGCCGTATGAATTTCCACCGTATGAATTTTGGTAAGTTGTTTTTTTATTTTGTTTAATTATTTTGGTAAGTTGTTTCTTTATTTTGTTTAATTGATGTTTTCAAGATTCTTCCAATTGTTTGATTTGATGGTCTTAAGGGTTAATTGAATTGCTTTTATTATCAGTTTTTAATAAACAGTAATAAAGTTTGTTTTTTTATTGCTTTGATTTATGTTCATGACTCTATTTTCTTTCTGCTAATTGGATCAATTCATGTGTTTTTTTGTCTGATTTCATGCTTTTTCCTAGCTATAAACTGAACTGTGGAAAAAAAATTAAAACCAGGGACGTGACACATATGCTGTAGCAGTGGTACACGTGGTGGTCAAGTTGCACACATATCTGGAGATCACAATCCAGGTTGGTACAAATGATCCTTTTATAAAGCTTCATATTTTCAACTCTGATGGATTCAAATTTGTAAAAGATCAACACTCTGTTTAATTATGGCGTTGCTTAAAGTTAGTTTCTTTTTTATAACTTAATAAATGTTTTCTTGATTAATTATTGCGTTGCTGAGGTTATTTTTGAAATATGTTCATGTTGTATATGATGTGTTTGATAATTTGTTTCAATGACAGGTTACATAGGATGAGTGAATCAAGAAGGATTTGTCACGGGTAGCAGCCTTGCGGGTTCTTACAGGTAGCCTGCTTTTTTAAGAACTGTAAATTTCGGGTTTAATTCTTTGTTTATTGTCACTGTTTTTTACTTGGCTTATCGGATTTTCGTGGGTTATGGAAAATTTGGGGAAAGTTGCGGGCTTTATTGGCTTTTGAAGTTTTAGTTGCTCGAAATATCAAAAACTATTGATTTTGATATATAAAAATGAAAAATGTAGATGATACTTTTTTTTGTGTATGAGTGGTTTAAGAAGATGGATTTGTGTTTGTTGTTAGATTCGTTGAGTTCGATTATCTGTTTGATTAATATTTTAATTAAGCGTATGAGTTAGTAATTGTTTCAGTCACTTGATCAGGGTCGTCTTTGCACTTCAAAATGGGTTGTTCTAAATAAATTATACATTTCCTGTGCCTTTTAGGAACCTTGGTATTATAAGACGTAAACTGCCCAGGTCGATGCATTTCCCAAATGACCCTGTTAGTGCAGGGTGGGTCAAATTTGTGGATAAACAGGTAAATTTGTGGATAAACAAGTTAATGTGCATATAATGTAAACTGTTAGTGGAGGGTGCTCTTTTTTTTGGTTTTGTCGCTTTTGTTCAGTGGAACAGTACCTTGCTCGAATACATGGACTGCCGAAAGCTGACTATATTGGAAAGCAAGGAGATCACTATGTGATGGTATGTCTATAAGTATTCGTGATATATAGATGAGTACTGATTAAACTTTAAATTAATCCATTCTCCTTTTTGATGTGCGAAATTCTAATTGCCACGAGGACGATGGGAGGCTCTACTTGCTGAAATACTACGGATGGAAAAGTGTGCAAGTTAAGACGAAAAAAGTAAATCAACATGCTGTTGTAGAAACTAGGTGCGTACTAATTGGTCCATTGCTTTGTTATTTCATGTTTAATAAACTTCGTAAAGCATCTTATGTTACCAACTTATGAAACATGTTGGCGAACTGTATGAAACATGCTGTTTAATAAACATCTAAACTTCGTTCGCCTCATCACCTTTCACTGAACTACACACTAAAATAAGACATAATTTCAAAGGGAGGAAGGGGGTTAAATACAATCAGGCGGGACCGAGTGAAATGTTTCGATCCACTCAGCATCCGCTAGCTGAGGATACGCCTTTTCATCCGTGGTGGCCTTATGCTGCTTCGAAAGTTGCGGCTCATTGGTATGATCTGCATTTTAGTTTGTAGATAACAACTTGACTTAATGTTTAGATGAGAAAATGTAGATTTTGCAACAATAATACAAAAACTTTGTGGCATGGAATTTTATCTTTTCTAATGCACAGGTTTTTATGTCTCAAAATCTTAACACAGTTAAATTAAAGGTTATATAACCAAGTTCTTTTTTTGGTAGGTTTAAATCGACTGGGCAGCGGGTTGAGTTACAAGAACATTTGTCATCGGTATTTCTTTCAACTTCCAGCCATATCAAAGTTGAATTCTGGAAATGCACGTCGTCACAATGCTGTCTTATCTATCCAGCAAAAGTATCAAGATTAGAAAGGTTGCATGGATTACCTTATAGTTTGCAGGAAACTGGTCACCGTACAGGTTCTTCTTATCACTCTCTTAAGACTCATTACTTACTAATTTACAATAAGAGTAGCAAACATAGAAATAGTCAAACACATGAGTTGGACGTCCCCTTAAGCTGACTAGGTCAGTAGGTCAAATTCGAGAGCATTTTCCACTTAACGGTCTGTTTTTGTACACATCAAATTGTGTTTTCTTATTAATATATAAGGATCAAGTTGATACATGGCTGCATTAGTAAGTAAAAAAGCCAATACTTGGTTCCTTTTGTGATATGGTAGTCACAATCAGTCTCATAATTCCCATAGGAAGGAAATAGTGTTTGTTTTTTTTACTATAGTAACTTATTCGGTCTCATAGTGACTTTGACGAAAACTAGATTCGCTAGACCTGATTTCACCTTTAACTGATATTAAAAATTCCTCTGAGTTTCATGAGTGTAACTAGAGGAATACATGTCATAGGAAAAGTAAAAAGATAACACAACTTCTGGTTCCAAAATCCAAAACATTGTGTCTTCATTATCTTGATTTGCTGTAACTCATCCCGTTTCATCTGTACCCCAGAATAAGTGCACTATTCATTAGATATAAGCTGTGTAACTAATGCTTAATGGTGACTAATTTTGAACGTTGCAGGTCATGAACGAAGGGCCTGGACATATCCCCATGCATAAAATTCCTGAGAATATGCAAAAGCAGCTAGAATGGTGCAATGAAGCACCATTCTACACTCTTGGACCTTTGACTACAGACATTGCTCTAGGCTATAATCACATCACTTTAGCCATCGGATCTCCCAACATTGGAGCCCTTGGCACTGCGCTTCTCTGTTACGTGACACCAAAGGAGCACCTTGGTCTACCCAATCGTGATGATGTTAAAACTGGTGTTATATCATACAAAATAGCTGCTCATACTGCTGATTTGGCTAAAGGTCACCCACATGCAACTGGATATAGGTTGCTGATGACAAACAAACAATGAATATATGTATTACTTGTACTTAAAGTTTCTCATTTATAGTTTCTGATTGCCTGTTGTTGCTCCCTCGAGTATGTTTCCTTTTTCCTAGATATAGGTTGCTGGTATGGCTTCTAATTCGGCTTGCTGATGCATCCTTCTGGTAGGGCATGCTGATAAACCTTCATCTTTTCGATACTGTACACAAAACAATCATGCATTATATTTGAATGTTGTTGGTACATTCCAGTATACTATCAATTTGAAGTAGTTGTTTAATGTGTTCTTAGTCAACTGTATACTTCCAAACCTTCCGTTAACGCATGTTCCTCATATATCGCTTGCTAGCTTCTACGACTACTTTTTTTGTAAACACATTTTGTATCTACCCCGCGGCGGAGCGCGGGCATTGATCCTAGTAATATTAAAACATGAGTTTCCTACATGAAATGTCAAATACTTGTTGCTTAGTTTTGTATATTATTCACCTTTTTAAGCTTCCCAAGGATAAAAAATATCTTTGTTGTTTTGATCAAAGAACACGACGTGTTGTTAGAGAAAACTCATATCTCGACCGTTATATTATGGTGTGTCGTCGAGATATTGTTTGACCGGTGCGTTCACAACTACTTCAAATGCTAACAGACTAGCTTTTACACTAGGTAAAACACGACAAAAACTAAACCAAAAACATCCCTAGGTGTGTTTTATACATCTAGAATCCGTGCAAACATATTATGCCCGGATTCTATGTGGTCTATATGGACTGGAAATCAATTCTCCGGATTTTACTGAAGTTTGGATGATTTTTTCCGATTTCGGCATTTTTGGTGTTTTGGCCGGTTTTGATCAGTTTTCGACCGGTTAAGTTGCTTTTGACCAAGGTTTGACAAGATAAAAGGTACTCCTTGTTTTAATATTTCATTTGCTTAATCGTGGTCTTAAAACGGAGTCATGTAGCATATGTTACAGTCTTTTTTTTGCAACCAATGTTTTTCTGATAATTTAAATTTAAATCTATTTTTGTATGTTAGCGATTATGTTTGGCACTCTATTTCTTTACATTATTGAATTAGTAAAACTAACTCCCTTTTGTATGTTTTTTATATGTATGTTGTATATATGTATGTTAATTATGTGAAGTCGGAGCACAATGTATTGTAAGTAACTCTACAAATACATACACAAATAAAGAAAGAAAAGCGAGTTTCAAGTGAAGATAAGAGCAAATATCAATAAATAAAACTCAAATCATACTGGTAAGGAGGCATAGCTAAATACTAGATTTAATAAATAGCTCACAATTCAAATAGAATAAAATATTGAATAGAATATTTCAAAGTCATATAATATTAAAACATGAGTTTCCTACATGAAATGTCAAATACTTGTTGCTTAGTTTTGTATATTATTCACCTTTTTAAGCTTCCCAAGGATAAAAAATATCATTGTTGTTTTGATCAAAGAACACGACGTGTTGTTAGAGAAAACTCATATCTCGACCGTTATATTATGGTGTGTCGTCGAGATATTTTTTGACCGGTGCGTTCACAACTACTTCAAATGCTAACAGACTAGCTTTTACACTAGGTAAAACACGACAAAAACTAAACCAAAAACATCCCTAGGTGTGTTTTATACATCTAGAATCCGTGCAAACATATTATGCCCGGATTCTATGTGGTCTATATGGACTGGAAATCAATTCTCCGGATTTTACTGAAGTTTGGATGATTTTTTCCGATTTCGGCATTTTTGGTGTTTTGGCCGGTTTTGATCAGTTTTCGACCGGTTAAGTTGCTTTTGACCAAGGTTTTCCTAGATAAAAGGTACTCCTTGTTTTAATATTTCATTTGCTTAATCGTGGTCTTAAAACGGAGTCATGTAGCATATGTTACAGTCTTTTTTTTGCAACCAATGTTTTTCTGATAATTTAAATTTAAATCTATTTTTGTATGTTAGCGATTATGTTTGGCACTCTATTTCTTTACATTATTGAATTAGTAAAACTAACTCCCTTTTGTATGTTTTTTATATGTATGTTGTATATATATATGTTAATTATGTGAAGTCGGAGCACAATGTATTGTAAGTAACTCTACAAATACATACACAAATAAAGAAAGATAAGCGAGTTTCAAGTGAAGACAAGAGCAAATATCAATAAATAAAACCCAAATCATACCGGTAAGGAGGCATAGCTAAATACTAAATTTAATAAATAGCTCACAATTCAAATAGAATAAAATATTGAATAGAATATTTCAAAGTCATATAATATTAAAACATGAGTTTCCTACATGAAATGTCAAATACTTGTTGCTTAGTTTTGTATATTATTCACCTTTTTAAGCTTCCCAAGGATAAAAAATATCATTGTTGTTTTGATCAAAGAACACGACGTGTTGTTAGAGAAAACTCATATCTCGACCGTTATATTATGGTGTGTCGACGAGATATTTTTTGACCGGTGCGTTCACAACTACTTCAAATGCTAACAGACTAGCTTTTACACTAGGTAAAACACGACAAAAACTAAACCAAAAACATCCCTAGGTGTGTTTTATACATCTAGAATCCGTGCAAACATATTATGCCCGGATTCTATGTGGTCTATATGGACTGGAAATCAATTCTCCGGATTTTACTGAAGTTTGGATGATTTTTTCCGATTTCGGCATTTTTGGTGTTTTGGCCGGTTTTGATCAGTTTTCGACCGGTTAAGTTCCTTTTGACCAAGGTTTGCCTAGATAAAAGGTACTCCTTGTTTTAATATTTCATTTGCTTAATCGTGGTCTTAAAACGGAGTCATGTAGCATATGTTACAGTCTTTTTATTACAACCCATGTTTTTCTGATAATTTCAATTTAAATCTGTTTTTGTATGTTAGCGATTATGTTTGGCACTCTATTTCTTTACATTATTGAATTAGTAAAACTAACTCCCTTTTGTATGTTTTTGTATATGTATGTTGTATATATGTATGTTAATTATGTGAAGTCGGAGCACAATGTATTGTAAGTAACTCTACAAATACATACACAAATAAAGAAAGATAAGCGAGTTTCAAGTGAAGACAAGAGCAAATATCAATAAATAAAACCCAAATCATACCGGTAAGGAGGCATAGCTAAATACTAAATTTAATAAATAGCTCACAATTCAAATAGAATAAAATATTGAATAGAATATTTCAAAGTCATATAATATTAAAACATGAGTTTCCTACATGTCATGTCAAATACTTGTTGCTTAGTTTTGTATATTATTCACCTTTTTAAGCTTCTCAAGGATAAAAAATATCATTGTTGTTTTGATCAAAGAACACGACGTGTTGTTAGAGAAAACTCATATCTCGACCGTTATATTATGGTGTGTCGTCGAGATATTTTTTGACCGGTGCGTTCACAACTACTTCAAATGCTAACAGACTAGCTTTTACACTAGGTAAAACACGACAAAAACTAAACCAAAAACATCCCTAGGTGTGTTTTATACATCTAGAATCCGTGCAAACATATTATGCCCGGATTCTATGTGGTCTATATGGACTGGAAATCAATTCTCCGGATTTTACTGAAGTTTGGATGATTTTTTCCGATTTCGGCATTTTTGGTGTTTTGGCCGGTTTTGATCAGTTTTCGACCGGTTAAGTTGCTTTTGACCAAGGTTTGCCTAGATAAAAGGTACTCCTTGTTTTAATATTTCATTTGCTTAATCGTGGTCTTAAAACGGAGTCATGTAGCATATGTTACAGTCTTTTTTTTGCAACCAATGTTTTTCTGATAATTTAAATTTAAATCTATTTTTGTATGTTAGCGATTATGTTTGGCACTCTATTTCTTTACATTATTGAATTAGTAAAACTAACTCCCTTTTGTATGTTTTTTATATGTATGTTGTATATATGTATGTTAATTATGTGAAGTCGGAGCACAATGTATTGTAAGTAACTCTACAAATACATACACAAATAAAGAAAGAAAAGCGAGTTTCAAGTGAAGACAAGAGCAAATATCAATAAATAAAACTCAAATCATACCGGTAAGGAGGCATAGCTAAATACTAGATTTAATAAATAGCTCACAATTCAAATAGAATAAAATATTGAATAGAATATTTCAAAGTCATATAATATTAAAACATGAGTTTCCTACATGAAATGTCAAATACTTGTTGCTTAGTTTTGTATATTATTCACCTTTTTAAGCTTCCCAAGGATAAAAAATATCATTGTTGTTTTGATCAAAGAACACGACGTGTTGTTAGAGAAAACTCATATCTCGACCGTTATATTATGGTGTGTCGTCGAGATATTTTTTGACCGGTGCGTTCACAACTACTTCAAATGCTAACAGACTAGCTTTTACACTAGGTAAAACACGACAAAAACTAAACCAAAAACATCCCTAGGTGAGTTTTATACATCTAGAATCCGTGCAAACATATTATGCCCGGATTCTATGTGGTCTATATGGACTGGAAATCATTTCTCCGGATTTTACTGAGGTTTGGATGATTTTTTCCGATTTCGGCATTTTTGGTTGTTTTGGCCGGTTTTGATCAGTTTTCGACCGGTTAAGTTGCTTTTGACCAAGGTTTGCCTAGATAAAAGGTACTCCTTGTTTTAATATTTCATTTTCTTAATCGTGGTCTTGAAACGGACTCATGTAGCATATGTTACAGTCTTTTTAATGCAACCCATGTTTTTCTGATAATTTCAATTTAAATCTGTTTTTGTATGTTAGCGATTATGTTTGGCACTCTATTTCTTTACATTATTGAATTAGTAAAACTAACTCCCTTTTGTATGTTTTTTATATGTATGTTGTATATATGTATGTTAATTATGTGAAGTCGGAGCACAATGTATTGTAAGTAACTCTACAAATACATACACAAATAAAGAAAGAAAAGCGAGTTTCAAGTGAAGACAAGAGCAAATATCAATAAATAAAACTCAAATCATACCGGTAAGGAGGCATAGCTAAATACTAGATTTAATAAATAGCTCACAATTCAAATAGAATAAAATATTGAATAGAATATTTCAAAGTCATATAATATTAAAACATGAGTTTCCTACATGAAATGTCAAATACTTGTTGCTTAGTTTTGTATATTATTCACCTTTTTAAGCTTCCCAAGGATAAAAAATATCATTGTTGTTTTGATCAAAGAACACGACGTGTTGTTAGAGAAAACTCATATCTCGACCGTTATATTATGGTGTGTCGTCGAGATATTTTTTGACCGGTGCGTTCACAACTACTTCAAATGCTAACAGACTAGCTTTTACACTAGGTAAAACACGACAAAAACTAAACCAAAAACATCCCTAGGTGAGTTTTATACATCTAGAATCCGTGCAAACATATTATGCCCGGATTCTATGTGGTCTATATGGACTGGAAATCATTTCTCCGGATTTTACTGAGGTTTGGATGATTTTTTCCGATTTCGGCATTTTTGGTTGTTTTGGCCGGTTTTGATCAGTTTTCGACCGGTTAAGTTGCTTTTGACCAAGGTTTGCCTAGATAAAAGGTACTCCTTGTTTTAATATTTCATTTTCTTAATCGTGGTCTTGAAACGGAGTCATGTAGCATATGTTACAGTCTTTTTAATGCAACCCATGTTTTTCTGATAATTTCAATTTAAATCTGTTTTTGTATGTTAGCGATTATGTTTGGCACTCTATTTCTTTACATTATTGAATTAGTAAAACTAACTCCCTTTTGTATGTTTTTTATATGTATGTTGTATATATGTATGTTAATTATGTGAAGTCGGAGCACAATGTATTGTAAGTAACTCTACAAATACATACACAAATAAAGAAAGAAAAGCGAGTTTCAAGTGAAGACAAGAGCAAATATCAATAAATAAAACTCAAATCATACCGGTAAGGAGGCATAGCTAAATACTAGATTTAATAAATAGCTCACAATTCAAATAGAATAAAATATTGAATAGAATATTTCAAAGTCATATAATATTAAAACATGAGTTTCCTACATGAAATGTCAAATACTTGTTGCTTAGTTTTGTATATTATTCACCTTTTTAAGCTTCCCAAGGATAAAAAATATCATTGTTGTTTTGATCAAAGAACACGACGTGTTGTTAGAGAAAACTCATATCTCGACCGTTATATTATGGTGTGTCGTCGAGATATTTTTTGACCGGTGCGTTCACAACTACTTCAAATGCTAACAGACTAGCTTTTACACTAGGTAAAACACGACAAAAACTAAACCAAAAACATCCCTAGGTGAGTTTTATACATCTAGAATCCGTGCAAACATATTATGCCCGGATTCTATGTGGTCTATATGGACTGGAAATCAATTCTCCGGATTTTACTGAAGTTTGGATGATTTTTTCCGATTTCGGCATTTTTGGTGTTTTGGCCGGTTTTGATCAGTTTTCGACCGGTTAAGTTGCTTTTGACCAAGGTTTGCCTAGATAAAAGGTACTCCTTGTTTTAATATTTCATTTGCTTAATCGTGGTCTTAAAACGGAGTCATGTAGCATATGTTACAGTCTTTTTTTTGCAACCAATGTTTTTCTGATAATTTAAATTTAAATCTATTTTTGTATGTTAGCGATTATGTTTGGCACTCTATTTCTTTACATTATTGAATTAGTAAAACTAACTCCCTTTTGTATGTTTTTTATATGTATGTTGTATATATGTATGTTAATTATGTGAAGTCGGAGCACAATGTATTGTAAGTAACTCTACAAATACATACACAAATAAAGAAAGATAAGCGAGTTTTAAGTGAAGACAAGAGCAAATATCAATAAATAAAACCCAAATCATACCGGTAAGGAGGCATAGCTAAATACTAAATTTAATAAATAGCTCACAATTCAAATAGAATAAAATATTGAATAGAATATTTCAAAGTCATATAATATTAAAACATGAGTTTCCTACATGAAATGTCAAATACTTGTTGCTTAGTTTTGTATATTATTCACCTTTTTAAGCTTCCCAAGGATAAAAAATATCATTGTTGTTTTGATCAAAGAACACGACGTGTTGTTAGAGAAAACTCATATCTCGACCGTTATATTATGGTGTGTCGTCGAGATATTTTTTGACCGGTGCGTTCACAACTACTTCAAATGCTAACAGACTAGCTTTTACACTAGGTAAAACACGACAAAAACTAAACTAAAAACATCCCTAGGTGTGTTTTATACATCTAGAATCCGTGCAAACATATTATGCCCGGATTCTATGTGGTCTATATGGACTGGAAATCAATTCTCCGGATTTTACTGAAGTTTGGATGATTTTTTCCGATTTCGGCATTTTTGGTGTTTTGGCCGGTTTTGATCAGTTTTCGACCGGTTAAGTTGCTTTTGACCAAGGTTTGCCTAGATAAAAGGTACTCCTTGTTTTAATATTTCATTTTCTTAATCGTGGTCTTAAAACGGAGTCATGTAGCATATGTTACAGTCTTTTTTTTGCAACCAATGTTTTTCTGATAATTTAAATTTAAATCTATTTTTGTATGTTAGCGATTATGTTTGGCACTCTATTTCTTTACATTATTGAATTAGTAAAACTAACTCCCTTTTGTATGTTTTTTATATGTATGTTGTATATATGTATGTTAATTATGTGAAGTCGGAGCACAATGTATTGTAAGTAACTCTACAAATACATACACAAATAAAGAAAGATAAGCGAGTTTCAAGTGAAGACAAGAGCAAATATCAATAAATAAAACCCAAATCATACCGGTAAGGAGGCATAGCTAAATACTAAATTTAATAAATAGCTCACAATTCAAATAGAATAAAATATTGAATAGAATATTTCAATGTCATATAATATTAAAACATGAGTTTCCTACATGAAATGTCAAATACTTGTTGCTTAGTTTTGTATATTATTCACCTTTTTAAGCTTCCCAAGGATAAAAAATATCATTGTTGTTTTGATCAAAGAACACGACGCGTTGTTAGAGAAAACTCATATCTCGACCTTATTATGGTGTGTCGTCAAGATGTTGTTTGTCCGGTGCGTTCACACTACTTCAAATGCTAACAGACTAGCTTTTACACTAGGTAAAACACAACAAAAACTAAACCAAAAACATCCCTAGGTGTGTTTTATACATCTAGAATCAGTGCAAACATATTATGCCCGGATTCTATGTGGTGTATATGGACTGTAAATCAATTCTCCGGATTTTACTGAGGTTTGGATGATTTTTTCCGATTTCGGCATTTTTGGTGTTTTGGCCGGTTTTGATCAGTTTTCGACCGGTTAAGTTGCTTTTGACCAAGGTTTGCCTAGATAAAAGGTACTCCTTGTTTTAATATTTCATTTACTTAATCGTGGTCTTGAAACGGAGCCATGTAGCATATGTTACAGTCTTTTTATTGCAACCCATGTTTTTCTGATAATTTCAATTTAAATCTGTCTTTGTATGTTAGCGATTATGTTTGGCACTCTATTTCTTTACATTATTGAATTAGTAAAACTAACTCCCTTTTGTATGTTTTTGTATATGTATGTTGTATATATGTATGTTAATTATGTGAAGTCGGAGCACAATGTATTGTAAGTAACTCTACAAATACATACACAAATAAAGAAAGATAAGCGAGTTTCAAGTGAAGACAAGAGCAAATATCAATAAATAAAACCCAAATCATACCGGTAAGGAGGCATAGCTAAATACTAAATTTAATAAATAGCTCACAATTCAACTAGAATAAAATATTGAATAGAATATTTCAAAGTCATATAATATTAAAACATGAGTTTCCTACATGAAATGTCAAATACTTGTTGCTTAGTTTTGTATATTATTCACCTTTTTAAGCTTCCCAAGGATAAAAAATATCATTGTTGTTTTGATCAAAGAACACGACGTGTTGTTAGAGAAAACTCATATCTCGACCGTTATATTATGGTGTGTCGTCGAGATATTTTTTGACCGGTGCGTTCACAACTACTTCAAATGCTAACAGACTAGCTTTTACACTAGGTAAAACACGACAAAAACTAAACCAAAAACATCCCTAGGTGTGTTTTATACATCTAGAATCCGTGCAAACATATTATGCCCGGATTCTATGTGGTCTATATGGACTGGAAATCAATTCTCCGGATTTTACTGAAGTTTGGATGATTTTTTCCGATTTCGGCATTTTTGGTGTTTTGGCCGGTTTTGATCAGTTTTCGACCGGTTAAGTTGCTTTTGACCAAGGTTTGCCTAGATAAAAGGTTCTCCTTGTTTTAATATTTCATTTGCTTAATCGTGGTCTTAAAACGGAGTCATGTAGCATATGTTACAGTCTTTTTTTGCAACCAATGTTTTTCTGATAATTTAAATTTAAATCTATTTTTGTATGTTAGCGATTATGTTTGGCACTCTATTTCTTTACATTATTGAATTAGTAAACCTAACTCCCTTTTGTATGTTTTTTATATGTATGTTGTATATATGTATGTTAATTATGTGAAGTCGGAGCACAATGTATTGTAAGTAACTCTACAAATACATACACAATTAAAGAAAGATAAGCGAGTTTCAAGTGAAGACAAGAGCAAATATCAATAAATAAAACCCAAATCATACCGGTAAGGAGGCATAGCTAAATACTAAATTTAATAAATAGCTCACAATTCAAATAGAATAAAATATTGAATAGAATATTTCAAAGTCATATAATATTAAAACATGAGTTTCCTACATGAAATGTCAAATACTTGTTGCTTAGTTTTGTATATTATTCACCTTTTTAAGCTTCCCAAGGATAAAAAATATCATTGTTGTTTTGATCAAAGAACACGACGTGTTGTTAGAGAAAACTCATATCTCGACCGTTATATTATGGTGTGTCGTCGAGATATTTTTTGACCGGTGCGTTCACAACTACTTCAAATGCTAACAGACTAGCTTTTACACTAGGTAAAACACGACAAAAACTAAACCAAAAACATCCCTAGGTGTGTTTTATACATCTAGAATCCGTGCAAACATATTATGCCCGGATTCTATGTGGTCTATATGGACTGGAAATCAATTCTCCGGATTTTACTGAAGTTTGGATGATTTTTTCCGATTTCGGCATTTTTGGTGTTTTGGCCGGTTTTGATCAGTTTTCGACCGGTTAAGTTGCTTTTGACCAAGGTTTGCCTAGATAAAAGGTACTCCTTGTTTTAATATTTCATTTGCTTAATCGTGGTCTTAAAACGGAGTCATGTAGCATATGTTACAGTCTTTTTATTGCAACCCATGTTTTTCTGATAATTTCAATTTAAATCTGTTTTTGTATGTTAGCGATTAATGTTGGCACTCTATTTCTTTACATTATTGAATTAGTAAAACTAACTCCCTTTTGTATGTTTTTGTATATGTATGTTGTATATATGTATGTTAATTATGTGAAGTCGGAGCACAATGTATTGTAAGTAACTCTACAAATACATACACAAATAAAGAAAGATAAGCGAGTTTCAAGTGAAGACAAGAGCAAATATCAATAAATAAAACCCAAATCATACCGGTAAGGAGGCATAGCTAAATACTAAATTTAATAAATAGCTCACAATTCAAATAGAATAAAATATTCAATAGAATATTTCAAAGTCATATAATATTAAAACATGAGTTTCCTACATGAAATGTCAAATACTTGTTGCTTAGTTTTGTATATTATTCACCTTTTTAAGCTTCTCAAGGATAAAAAATATCATTGTTGTTTTGATCAAAGAACACGACGTGTTGTTAGAGAAAACTCATATCTCGACCGTTATATTATGGTGTGTCGTCGAGATATTTTTTGACCGGTGCGTTCACAACTACTTCAAATGCTAACAAACTAGCTTTTACACTAGGTAAAACACGACAAAAACTAAACCAAAAACATCCCTAGGTGTGTTTTATACATCTAGAATCCGTGCAAACATATTATGCCCGGATTCTATGTGGTCTATATGGACTGGAAATCAATTCTCCGGATTTTACTGAAGTTTGGATGATTTTTTTCGATTTCGGCATTTTTGGTGTTTTGGCCGGTTTTGATCAGTTTTCGACCGGTTAAGTTGCTTTTGACCAAGGTTTGCCTAGATAAAAGGTACTCCTTGTTTTAATATTTCATTTGCTTAATCGTGGTCTTAAAACGGAGTCATGTAGCATATGTTACAGTCTTTTTTTTGCAACCAATGTTTTTCTGATAATTTAAATTTAAATCTATTTTTGTATGTTAGCGATTATGTTTGGCACTCTATTTCTTTACATTATTGAATTAGTAAAACTAACTCCCTTTTGTATGTTTTTTATATGTATGTTGTATATATGTATGTTAATTATGTGAAGTCGGAGCACAAAGTATTGTAAGTAACTCTACAAATACATACACAAATAAAGAAAGATAAGCGAGTTTCAAGTGAAGACAAGAGCAAATATCAATAAATAAAACCCAAATCATACCGGTAAGGAGGCATAGCTAAATACTAAATTTAATAAATAGCTCACAATTCAAATAGAATAAAATATTGAATAGAATATTTCAAAGTCATATAATATTAAAACATGAGTTTCCTACATGAAATGTCAAATACTTGTTGCTTAGTTTTGTATATTATTCACCTTTTTAAGCTTCCCAAGGATAAAAAATATCATTGTTGTTTTGATCAAAGAACACGACGTGTTGTTAGAGAAAACTCATATCTCGACCGTTATATTATGGTGTGTCGTCGAGATATTTTTTGACCGGTGCGTTCACAACTACTTCAAATGCTAACAGACTAGCTTTTACACTAGGTAAAACACGACAAAAACTAAACCAAAAACATCCCTAGGTGTGTTTTATACATCTAGAATCCGTGCAAACATATTATGCCCGGATTCTATGTGGTCTATATGGACTGGAAATCAATTCTCCGGATTTTACTGAAGTTTGGATGATTTTTTCCGATTTCGGCATTTTTGGTGTTTTGGCCGGTTTTGATCAGTTTTCGACCGGTTAAGTTGCTTTTGACCAAGGTTTGCCTAGATAAAAGGTACTCCTTGTTTTAATATTTCATTTGCTTAATCGTGGTCTTAAAACGGAGTCATGTAGCATATGTTACAGTCTTTTTATTGCAACCCATGTTTTTCTGATAATTTCAATTTAAATCTGTTTTTGTATGTTAGCGATTAATGTTGGCACTCTATTTCTTTACATTATTGAATTAGTAAAACTAACTCCCTTTTGTATGTTTTTGTATATGTATGTTGTATATATGTATGTTAATTATGTGAAGTCGGAGCACAATGTATTGTAAGTAACTCTACAAATACATACACAAATAAAGAAAGATAAGCGAGTTTCAAGTGAAGACAAGAGCAAATATCAATAAATAAAACCCAAATCATACCGGTAAGGAGGCATAGCTAAATACTAAATTTAATAAATAGCTCACAATTCAAATAGAATAAAATATTGAATAGAATATTTCAAAGTCATATAATATTAAAACATGAGTTTCCTACATGAAATGTCAAATACTTGTTGCTTAGTTTTGTATATTATTCACCTTTTTAAGCTTCTCAAGGATAAAAAATATCATTGTTGTTTTGATCAAAGAACACGACGTGTTGTTAGAGAAAACTCATATCTCGACCGTTATATTATGGTGTGTCGTCGAGATATTTTTTGACCGGTGCGTTCACAACTACTTCAAATGCTAACAAACTAGCTTTTACACTAGGTAAAACACGACAAAAACTAAACCAAAAACATCCCTAGGTGTGTTTTATACATCTAGAATCCGTGCAAACATATTATGCCCGGATTCTATGTGGTCTATATGGACTGGAAATCAATTCTCCGGATTTTACTGAAGTTTGGATGATTTTTTCCGATTTCGGCATTTTTGGTGTTTTGGCCGGTTTTGATCAGTTTTCGACCGGTTAAGTTGCTTTTGACCAAGGTTTGCCTAGATAAAAGGTACTCCTTGTTTTAATATTTCATTTGCTTAATCGTGGTCTTAAAACGGAGTCATGTAGCATATGTTACAGTCTTTTTTTTGCAACCAATGTTTTTCTGATAATTTAAATTTAAATCTATTTTTGTATGTTAGCGATTATGTTTGGCACTCTATTTCTTTACATTATTGAATTAGTAAAACTAACTCCCTTTTGTATGTTTTTTATATGTATGTTGTATATATGTATGTTAATTATGTGAAGTCGGAGCACAAAGTATTGTAAGTAACTCTACAAATACATACACAAATAAAGAAAGAAAAGCGAGTTTCAAGTGAAGACAAGAGCAAATATCAATAAATAAAACTCAAATCATACCGGTAAGAAGGCATAGCTAAATACTAGATTTAATAAATAGCTCACAATTCAAATAGAATAAAATATTGAATAGAATATTTCAAAGTCATATAATATTAAAACATGAGTTTCCTACATGAAATGTCAAATACTTGTTGCTTAGTTTTGTATATTATTCACCTTTTTAAGCTTCCCAAGGATAAAAAATATCATTGTTGTTTTGATCAAAGAACACGACGTGTTGTTAGAGAAAACTCATATCTCGACCGTTATATTATGGTGTGTCGTCGAGATATTTTTTGACCGGTGCGTTCACAACTACTTCAAATGCTAACAGACTAGCTTTTACACTAGGTAAAACACGACAAAAACTAAACCAAAAACATCCCTAGGTGTGTTTTATACATCTAGAATCCGTGCAAACATATTATGCCCGGATTCTATGTGGTCTATATGGACTGGAAATCAATTCTCCGGATTTTACTGAAGTTTGGATGATTTTTTCCGATTTCGGCATTTTTGGTGTTTTGGCCGGTTTTGATCAGTTTTCGACCGGTTAAGTTGCTTTTGACCAAGGTTTGCCTAGATAAAAGGTTCTCCTTGTTTTAATATTTCATTTGCTTAATCGTGGTCTTAAAACGGAGTCATGTAGCATATGTTACAGTCTTTTTTTTGCAACCAATGTTTTTCTGATAATTTAAATTTAAATCTATTTTTGTATGTTAGCGATTATGTTTGGCACTCTATTTCTTTACATTATTGAATTAGTAAAACTAACTCCCTTTTGTATGTTTTTTATATGTATGTTGTATATATGTATGTTAATTATGTGAAGTCGGAGCACAAAGTATTGTAAGTAACTCTACAAATACATACACAAATAAAGAAAGAAAAGCGAGTTTCAAGTGAAGACAAGAGCAAATATCAATAAATAAAACTCAAATCATACCGGTAAGAAGGCATAGCTAAATACTAGATTTAATAAATAGCTCACAATTCAAATAGAATAAAATATTGAATAGAATATTTCAAAGTCATATAATATTAAAACATGAGTTTCCTACATGAAATGTCAAATACTTGTTGCTTAGTTTTGTATATTATTCACCTTTTTAAGCTTCCCAAGGATAAAAAATATCATTGTTGTTTTGATCAAAGAACACGACGTGTTGTTAGAGAAAACTCATATCTCGACCGTTATATTATGGTGTGTCGTCGAGATATTTTTTGACCGGTGCGTTCACAACTACTTCAAATGCTAACAGACTAGCTTTTACACTAGGTAAAACACGACAAAAACTAAACCAAAAACATCCCTAGGTGTGTTTTATACATCTAGAATCCGTGCAAACATATTATGCCCGGATTCTATGTGGTCTATATGGACTGGAAATCAATTCTCCGGATTTTACTGAAGTTTGGATGATTTTTTCCGATTTCGGCATTTTTGGTGTTTTGGCCGGTTTTGATCAGTTTTCGACCGGTTAAGTTGCTTTTGACCAAGGTTTGCCTAGATAAAAGGTTCTCCTTGTTTTAATATTTCATTTGCTTAATCGTGGTCTTAAAACGGAGTCATGTAGCATATGTTACAGTCTTTTTTTTGCAACCAATGTTTTTCTGATAATTTAAATTTAAATCTATTTTTGTATGTTAGCGATTATGTTTGGCACTCTATTTCTTTACATTATTGAATTAGTAAACCTAACTCCCTTTTGTATGTTTTTTATATGTATGTTGTATATATGTATGTTAATTATGTGAAGTCGGAGCACAATGTATTGTAAGTAACTCTACAAATACATACACAAATAAAGAAAGAAAACGAGTTTCAAGTGAAGACAAGAGCAAATATCAATAAATAAAACCCAAATCATACCGGTAAGGAGGCATAGCTAAATACTAAATTTAATAAATAGCTCACAATTCAAATAGAATAAAATATTGAATAGAATATTTCAAAGTCATATAATATTAAAACATGAGTTTCCTACATGAAATGTCAAATACTTGTTGCTTAGTTTTGTATATTATTCACCTTTTTAAGCTTCCCAAGGATAAAAAATATCATTGTTGTTTTGATCAAAGAACACGACGTGTTGTTAGAGAAAACTCATATCTCGACCGTTATATTATGGTGTGTCGTCGAGATATTTTTTGACCGGTGTGTTCACAACTACTTCAAATGCTAACAGACTAGCTTTAACACTAGGTAAAACACGACAAAAACTAAACCAAAAACATCCCTAGGTGTGTTTTATACATCTAGAATCCGTGCAAACATATTATGCCCGGATTCTATGTGGTCTATATGGACTGGAAATCAATTCTCCGGATTTTACTGAAGTTTGGATGATTTTTTCCGATTTCGGCATTTTTGGTGTTTTGGCCGGTTTTGATCAGTTTTCGACCGGTTAAGTTGCTTTTGACCAAGGTTTGCCTAGATAAAAGGTACTCCTTGTTTTAATATTTCATTTGCTTAATCGTGGTCTTAAAACGGAGTCATGTAGCATATGTTACAGTCTTTTTATTGCAACCCATGTTTTTCTGATAATTTCAATTTAAATCTGTTTTTGTATGTTAGCGATTATGTTTGGCACTCTATTTCTTTACATTATTGAATTAGTAAAACTAACTCCCTTTTGTATGTTTTTGTATATGTATGTTGTATATATGTATGTTAATTATGTGAAGTCGGAGCACAATGTATTGTAAGTAACTCTACAAATACATACACAAATAAAGAAAGATAAGCGAGTTTCAAGTGAAGACAAGAGCAAATATCAATAAATAAAACCCAAATCATACCGGTAAGGAGGCATAGCTAAATACTAAATTTAATAAATAGCTCACAATTCAAATAGAATAAAATATTGAATATAATATTTCAAAGTCATATAATATTAAAACATGAGTTTCCTACATGAAATGTCAAATACTTGTTGCTTAGTTTTGTATATTATTCACCTTTTTAAGCTTCTCAAGGATAAAAAATATCATTGTTGTTTTGATCAAAGAACACGACGTGTTGTTAGAGAAAACTCATATCTCGACCGTTATATTATGGTGTGTCGTCGAGATATTTTTTGACCGGTGCGTTCACAACTACTTCAAATGCTAACAAACTAGCTTTTACACTAGGTAAAACACGACAAAAACTAAACCAAAAACATCCCTAGGTGTGTTTTATACATCTAGAATCCGTGCAAACATATTATGCCCGGATTCTATGTGGTCTATATGGACTGGAAATCAATTCTCCGGATTTTACTGAAGTTTGGATGATTTTTTCCGATTTCGGCATTTTTGGTGTTTTGGCCGGTTTTGATCAGTTTTCGACCGGTTAAGTTGCTTTTGACCAAGGTTTGCCTAGATAAAAGGTACTCCTTGTTTTAATATTTCATTTGCTTAATCGTGGTCTTAAAACGGAGTCATGTAGCATATGTTACAGTCTTTTTTTTGCAACCAATGTTTTTCTGATAATTTAAATTTAAATCTATTTTTGTATGTTAGCGATTATGTTTGGCACTCTATTTCTTTACATTATTGAATTAGTAAAACTAACTCCCTTTTGTATGTTTTTTATATGTATGTTGTATATATGTATGTTAATTATGTGAAGTCGGAGCACAAAGTATTGTAAGTAACTCTACAAATACATACACAAATAAAGAAAGAAAAGCGAGTTTCAAGTGAAGACAAGAGCAAATATCAATAAATAAAACTCAAATCATACCGGTAAGGAGGCATAGCTAAATACTAGATTTAATAAATAGCTCACAATTCAAATAGAATAAAATATTGAATAGAATATTTCAAAGTCATATAATATTAAAACATGAGTTTCCTACATGAAATGTCAAATACTTGTTGCTTAGTTTTGTATATTATTCACCTTTTTAAGCTTCCCAACGATAAAAAATATCATTGTTGTTTTGATCAAAGAACACGACGTGTTGTTAGAGAAAACTCATATCTCGACCGTTATATTATGGTGTGTCGTCGAGATATTTTTTGACCGGTGCGTTCACAACTACTTCAAATGCTAACAGACTAGCTTTTACACTAGGTAAAACACGACAAAAACTAAACCAAAAACATCCCTAGGTGTGTTTTATACATCTAGAATCCGTGCAAACATATTATGCCCGGATTCTATGTGGTCTATATGGACTGGAAATCAATTCTCCGGATTTTACTGAAGTTTGGATGATTTTTTCCGATTTCGGCATTTTTGGTGTTTTGGCCGGTTTTGATCAGTTTTCGACCGGTTAAGTTGCTTTTGACCAAGGTTTGCCTAGATAAAAGGTACTCCTTGTTTTAATATTTCATTTGCTTAATCGTGGTCTTAAAACGGAGTCATGTAGCATATGTTACAGTCTTTTTTTTGCAACCAATGTTTTTCTGATAATTTAAATTTAAATCTATTTTTGTATGTTAGCGATTATGTTTGGCACTCTATTTCTTTACATTATTGAATTAGTAAAACTAACTCCCTTTTGTATGTTTTTTATATGTATGTTGTATATATGTATGTTAATTATGTGAAGTCGGAGCACAAAGTATTGTAAGTAACTCTACAAATACATACACAAATAAAGAAAGAAAAGCGAGTTTCAAGTGAAGACAAGAGCAAATATCAATAAATAAAACTCAAATCATACCGGTAAGGAGGCATAGCTAAATACTAGATTTAATAAATAGCTCACAATTCAAATAGAATAAAATATTGAATAGAATATTTCAAAGTCATATAATATTAAAACATGTGTTTCCTACATGAAATGTCAAATACTTGTTGCTTAGTTTTGTATATTATTCACCTTTTTAAGCTTCGCAAGGATAAAAAATATCATTGTTGTTTTGATCAAAGAACACGACGTGTTGTTAGAGAAAACTCATATCTCGACCGTTATATTATGGTGTGTCGTCGAGATATTTTTTGACCGGTGCGTTCACAACTACTTCAAATGCTAACAGACTAGCTTTTACACTAGGTAAAACACGACAAAAACTAAACCAAAAACATCCCTAGGTGTGTTTTATACATCTAGAATCCGTGCAAACATATTATGCCCGGATTCTATGTGGTCTATATGGACTGGAAATCAATTCTCCGGATTTTACTGAAGTTTGGATGATTTTTTCCGATTTCGGCATTTTTGGTGTTTTGGCCGGTTTTGATCAGTTTTCGACCGGTTAAGTTGCTTTTGACCAAGGTTTGCCTAGATAAAAGGTACTCCTTGTTTTAATATTTCATTTGCTTAATCGTGGTCTTAAAACGGAGTCATGTAGCATATGTTACAGTCTTTTTTTTGCAACCAATGTTTTTCTGATAATTTAAATTTAAATCTATTTTTGTATGTTAGCGATTATGTTTGGCACTCTATTTCTTTACATTATTGAATTAGTAAAACTAACTCCCTTTTGTATGTTTTTTATATGTATGTTGTATATATGTATGTTAATTATGTGAAGTCGGAGCACAATGTATTGTAAGTAACTCTACAAATACATACACAAATAAAGAAAGATAAGCGAGTTTCAAGTGAAGACAAGAGCAAATATCAATAAATAAAACCCAAATCATACCGGTAAGGAGGCATAGCTAAATACTAAATTTAATAAATAGCTCACAATTCAAATAGAATAAAATATTGAATAGAATATTTCAAAGTCATATAATATTAAAACATGAGTTTCCTACATGAAATGTCAAATACTTGTTGCTTAGTTTTGTATATTATTCACCTTTTTAAGCTTCCCAAGGATAAAAAATATCATTGTTGTTTTGATCAAAGAACACGACGTGTTGTTAGAGAAAACTCATATCTCGACCGTTATATTATGGTGTGTCGTCGAGATATTTTTTGACCGGTGCGTTCACAACTACTTCAAATGCTAACAGACTAGCTTTTACACTAGGTAAAACACGACAAAAACTAAACCAAAAACATCCCTAGGTGTGTTTTATACATCTAGAATCCGTGCAAACATATTTTGCCCGGATTCTATGTGGTCTATATGGACTGGAAATCAATTCTCCGGATTTTACTGAAGTTTGGATGATTTTTTCCGATTTCGGCATTTTTGGTGTTTTGGCCGGTTTTGATCAGTTTTCGACCGGTTAAGTTGCTTTTGACCAAGGTTTGCCTAGATAAAAGGTACTCCTTGTTTTAATATTTCATTTACTTAATCGTGGTCTTGAAACGGAGTCATGTAGCATATGTTACAGTCTTTTTATTGCAACCCATGTTTTTCTGATAATTTCAATTTAAATCTGTCTTTGTATGTTAGCGATTATGTTTGGCACTCTATTTCTTTACATTATTGAATTAGTAAAACTAACTCCCTTTTGTATGTTTTTGTATATGTATGTTGTATATATGTATGTTAATTATGTGAAGTCGGAGCACAATGTATTGTAAGTAACTCTACAAATACATACACAAATAAAGAAAGATAAGCGAGTTTCAAGTGAAGACAAGAGCAAATATCAATAAATAAAACCCAAATCATACCGCTAAGGAGGCATAGCTAAATACTAAATTTAATAAATAGCTCACAATTCAACTAGAATAAAATATTGAATAGAATATTTCAAAGTCATATAATATCAAAACATGAGTTTCCTACATGAAATGTCAAATACTTGTTGCTTAGTTTTGTATATTATTCACCTTTTTAAGCTTCCCAAGGATAAAAAATATCATTGTTGTTTTGATCAAAGAACACGACGTGTTGTTAGAGAAAACTCATATCTCGACCGTTATATTATGGTGTGTCGTCGAGATACTTTTTGACCGGTGCGTTCACAACTACTTCAAATGCTAACAGACTAGCTTTTACACTAGGTAAAACACGACAAAAACTAAACCAAAAACATCCCTAGGTGTGTTTTATACATCTAGAATCCGTGCAAACATATTATGCCCGGATTCTGTGTGGTCTATATGGACTGGAAATCAATTCTCCGGATTTTACTGAAGTTTGGATGATTTTTTCCGATTTCGGCATTTTTGGTGTTTTGGCCGGTTTTGATCAGTTTTCGACCGGTTAAGTTGCTTTTGACCAAGGTTTGCCTAGATAAAAGGTACTCCTTGTTTTAATATTTCATTTGCTTAATCGTGGTCTTAAAACGGAGTCATGTAGCATATGTTACAGTCTTTTTTTTTGCAACCAATGTTTTTCTGATAATTTAAATTTAAATCTATTTTTGTATGTTAGCGATTATGTTTGGCACTCTATTTCTTTACATTATTGAATTAGTAAAACTAACTCCCTTTTGTATGTTTTTTATATGTATGTTGTATATATGTATGTTAATTATGTGAAGTCGGAGCACAATGTATTGTAAGTAACTCTACAAATACATACACAAATAAAGAAAGATAAGCGAGTTTCAAGTGAAGACAAGAGCAAATATCAATAAATAAAACCCAAATCATACCGGTAAGGAGGCATAGCTAAATACTAAATTTAATAAATAGCTCACAATTCAAATAGAATAAAATATTGAATAGAATATTTCAAAGTCATATAATATTAAAACATGAGTTTCCTACATGAAATGTCAAATACTTGTTGCTTAGTTTTGTATATTATTCACCTTTTTAAGCTTCCCAAGGATAAAAAATATCATTGTTGTTTTGATCAAAGAACACGACGTGTTGTTAGAGAAAACTCATATCTCGACCGTTATATTATGGTGTGTCGTCGAGATACTTTTTGACCGGTGCGTTCACAACTACTTCAAATGCTAACAGACTAGCTTTTACACTAGGTAAAACACGACAAAAACTAAACCAAAAACATCCCTAGGTGTGTTTTATACATCTAGAATCCGTGCAAACATATTATGCCCGGATTCAGTGTGGTCTATATGGACTGGAAATCAATTCTCCGGATTTTACTGAAGTTTGGATGATTTTTTCCGATTTCGGCATTTTTGGTGTTTTGGCCGGTTTTGATCAGTTTTCGACCGGTTAAGTTGCTTTTGACCAAGGTTTGCCTAGATAAAAGGTACTCCTTGTTTTAATATTTCATTTGCTTAATCGTGGTCTTAAAACGGAGTCATGTAGCATATGTTACAGTCTTTTTTTTTGCAACCAATGTTTTTCTGATAATTTAAATTTAAATCTATTTTTGTATGTTAGCGATTATGTTTGGCACTCTATTTCTTTACATTATTGAATTAGTAAAACTAACTCCCTTTTGTATGTTTTTTATATGTATGTTGTATATATGTATGTTAATTATGTGAAGTCGGAGCACAATGTATTGTAAGTAACTCTACAAATACATACACAAATAAAGAAAGATAAGCGAGTTTCAAGTGAAGACAAGAGCAAATATCAATAAATAAAACCCAAATCATATCGGTAAGGAGGCATAGCTAAATACTAAATTTAATAAATAGCTCACAATTCAAATAGAATAAAATATTGAATAGAATATTTCAAAGTCATATAATATTAAAACATGAGTTTCCTACATGAAATGTCAAATACTTGTTGCTTAGTTTTGTATATTATTCACCTTTTTAAGCTTCCCAAGGATAAAAAATATCATTGTTGTTTTGATCAAAGAACACGACGTGTTGTTAGAGAAAACTCATATCTCGACCGTTATATTATGGTGTGTCGTCGAGATATTTTTTGACCGGTGCGTTCACAACTACTTCAAATGCTAACATACTAGCTTTTACACTAGGTAAAACACGACAAAAACTAAACCAAAAACATCCCTAGGTGTGTTTTATACATCTAGAATCCGTGCAAACATATTATGCCCGGATTCTATGTGGTCTATATGGACTGGAAATCAATTCTCCGGATTTTATTGAAGTTTGGATGATTTTTTCCGATTTCGGCATTTTTGGTGTTTTGGCCGGTTTTGATCAGTTTTCGACCGGTTAAGTTGCTTTTGACCAAGGCTTGCCTAGATAAAAGGTACTCCTTGTTTTAATATTTCATTTGCTTAATCGTGGTCTTAAAACGGAGTCATGTAGCATATGTTACAGTCTTTTTTTTGCAACCAATGTTTTTCTGATAATTTAAATTTAAATCTATTTTTGTATGTTAGCGATTATGTTTGGCACTCTATTTCTTTACATTATTGAATTAGTAAAACTAACTCCCTTTTGTATGTTTTTTATATGTATGTTGTATATATGTATGTTAATTATGTGAAGTCGGAGCACAATGTATTGTAAGTAACTCTACAAATACATACACAAATAAAGAAAGATAAGCGAGTTTCAAGTGAAGACAAGAGTAAATATCAATAAATAAAACCCAAATCATACCGGTAAGGAGGCATAGCTAAATACTAAATTTAATAAATAGCTCACAATTCAAATAGAATAAAATATTGAATAGAATATTTCAAAGTCATATAATATTAAAACATGAGTTTCCTACATGAAATGTCAAATACTTGTTGCTTAGTTTTGTATATATTATTCACCTTTTTAAGCTTCCCAAGGATAAAAAATATCATTGTTGTTTTGATCAAAGAACACGACGTGTTGTTAGAGAAAACTCATATCTCGACCGTTATATTATGGTGTGTCGTCGAGATATTTTTTGACCGGTGCGTTCACAACTACTTCAAATGCTAACAGACTAGCTTTTACACTAGGTAAAACACGACAAAAACTAAACCAAAAACATCCCTAGGTGTGTTTTATACATCTAGAATCCGTGCAAACATATTATGCCCGGATTCTTTGTGGTCTATATGGACTGGAAATCAATTCTCCGGATTTTACTGAAGTTTTGATGATTTTTTCCGATTTCGGCATTTTTGGTGTTTTGGCCGGTTTTGATCAGTTTTCGACCGGTTAAGTTGCTTTTGACCAAGGTTTGCCTAGATAAAAGGTACTACTTGTTTTAATATTTCATTTGCTTAATCGTGGTCTTAAAACGGAGTCATGTAGCATATGTTACAGTCTTTTTTTTGCAACCAATGTTTTTCTGATAATTTAAATTTAAATCTATTTTTGTATGTTAGCGATTATGTTTGGCACTCTATTTCTTTACATTATTGAATTAGTAAACCTAACTCCCTTTTGTATGTTTTTTATATGTATGTTGTATATATGTATGTTAATTATGTGAAGTCGGAGCACAATGTATTGTAAGTAACTCTACAAATACATACACAAATAAAGAAAGATAAGCGAGTTCCAAGTGAAGACAAGAGCAAATATCAATAAATAAAACCCAAATCATACCGGTAAGGAGGCATAGCTAAATACTAAATTTAATAAATAGCTCACAATTCAAATAGAATAAAATATTGAATAGAATATTTCAAAGTCATATAATATTAAAACATGAGTTTCCTACATGAAATGTCAAATACTTGTTGCTTAGTTTTGTATATTATTCACCTTTTTAAGCTTCCCAAGGATAAAAAATATCATTGTTGTTTTGATCAAAGAACACGACGTGTTGTTAGAGAAAACTCATATCTCGACCTTATTATGGTGTGTCGTCAAGATGTTTTTTGTCCGGTGCGTTCACACTACTTCAAATGCTAACAGACTAGCTTTTACACTAGGTAAAACACGACAAAAACTAAACCAAAAATATCCCTAGGTGTGTTTTATACATCTAGAATCAGTGCAAACATATTATGACCGGATTCTATGTGGTGTATATGGACTGTAAATCAATTCTCCGGATTTTACTGAGGTTTGGATGATTTTTTCCGATTTTGGCATTTTTGGTGTTTTGGCCGGTTTTGATCAGTTTTCGACCGGTTAAGTTGCTTTTGACCAAGGTTTGCCTAGATAAAAGGTACTCCTTGTTTTAATATTTCATTTACTTAATCGTGGTCTTGAAACGGAGTCATGTAGCATATGTTACAGTCTTTTTATTGCAACCCATGTTTTTTTGATAATTTCAATTTAAATCTGTTTTTGTATGTTAGCGATTATGTTTGGCACTCTATTTCTTTACATTATTGAATTAGTAAAACTAACTCCCTTTTGTATGTTTTTGTATATGTATGTTGTATATATGTATGTTAATTATGTGAAGTCGGAGCACAATGTATTGTAAGTAACTCTACAAATACATACACAAATAAAGAAAGATAAGCGAGTTTCAAGTGAAGACAAGAGCAAATATCAATAAATAAAACCCAAATCATACCGGTAAGGAGGCATAGCTAGATACTAAATTTAATAAATAGCTCACAATTCAACTAGAATAAAATATTGAATAGAATATTTCAAAGTCATATAATATTAAAACATGAGTTTCCTACATGAAATGTCAAATACTTGTTGCTTAGTTTTGTATATTATTCACCTTTTTAAGCTTCCCAAGGATAAAAAATATCATTGTTGTTTTGATCAAAGAACACGACGTGTTGTTAGAGAAAACTCATATCTCGACCGTTATATTATGGTGTGTCGTCGAGATATTTTTTGACCGGTGCGTTCACAACTACTTCAAATGCTAACAGACTAGCTTTTACACTAGGTAAAACACGACAAAAACTAAACCAAAAACATCCCTAGGTGTGTTTTATACATCTAGAATCCGTGCAAACATATTATGCCCGGATTCTATGTGGTCTATATGGACTGGTAATCAATTCTCCGGATTTTACTGAAGTTTGGATGATTTTTTCCGATTTCGGCATTTTTGGTGTTTTGGCCGGTTTTGATCAGTTTTCGACCGGTTAAGTTGCTTTTGACCAAGGTTTGCCTAGATAAAAGGTACTCCTTGTTTTAATATTTCATTTACTTAATCGTGGTCTTGAAACGGAGTCATGTAGCATATGTTACAGTCTTTTTTTTGCAACCAATGTTTTTCTGATAATTTAAATTTAAATCTATTTTTGTATGTTAGCGATTATGTTTGGCACTCTATTTCTTTACATTATTGAATTAGTAAAACTAACTCCCTTTTGTATGTTTTTTATATGTATGTTGTATATATGTATGTTAATTATGTGAAGTCGGAGCACAATGTATTGTAAGTAACTCTACAAATACATACACAAATAAAGAAAGAAAAGCGAGTTTCAAGTGAAGACAAGAGCAAATATAAATAAATAAAACTCAAATCATACCGGTAAGGAGGCATAGCTAAATACTAGATTTAATAAATAGCTCACAATTCAAATAGAATAAAATATTGAATAGAATATTTCAAAGTCATATAATATTAAAACATGAGTTTCCTACATGAAATGTCAAATACTTGTTGCTTAGTTTTGTATATTATTCACCTTTTTAAGCTTCCTAAGGATAAAAAATATCATTGTTGTTTTGATCAAAGAACACGACGTGTTGTTAGATAATACTCATATCTCGACCGTTATATTATGGTGTGTCGTCGAGATATTTTTTGACCGGTGCGTTCACAACTACTTCAAATGCTAACAGACTAGCTTTTACACTAGGTAAAACACGACAAAAACTAAACCAAAAACATCCCTAGGTGTGTTTTATACATCTAGAATCCGTGCAAACATATTATGCCCGGATTCTATGTGATCTATATGGACTGGAAATCAATTCTCCGGATTTTACTGAGGTTTGGATGATTTTTTCCGATTTCGACATTTTTCGTGTTTTGGCCGGTTTTGATCAGTTTTCGACCGGTTAAGTTGCTTTTGACCAAGGTTTGCCTAGATAAAAGGTACTCCTTGTTTTAATATTTCATTTTCTTAATCGTGGTCTTGAAACGGAGTCATGTAGCATATGTTACAGTCTTTTTATTGCAACCCATGTTTTTCTGATAATTTCAATTTAAATCTGTTTTTGTATGTTAGCGATTATGTTTGGCACTCTATTTCTTTACATTATTGAATTAGTAAAACTAACTCCCTTTTGTATGTTTTTGTATATGTATGTTGTATATATGTATGTTAATTATGTGAAGTCGGAGCACAATGTATTGTAAGTAACTCTACAAATACATACACAAATAAAGAAAGAAAAGCGAGTTTCAAGTGAAGACAAGAGCAAATATCAATAAATAAAACCCAAATCATACCGGTAAGGAGGCATAGCTAAATACTAAGTTTAATAAATAGCTCACAATTCAAATAGAATAAAATATTTAATAGAATATTTCAAAGTCATATAATATTAAAACATGAGTTTCCTACATGAAATGTCAAATACTTGTTGCTTAGTTTTGTATATTATTCACCTTTTTAAGCTTCCCAAGGATAAAAAATATCATTGTTGTTTTGATCAAAGAACACGACGTGTTGTTAGAGAAAACTTATATCTCGACCGTTATATTATGGTGTGTCGTCGAGATATTTTTTGACCGGTGCGTTCACAACTACTTCAAATGCTAACAGACTAGCTTTTACACTAGGTAAAACACGACAAAAAATAAACCAAAAACATCCCTAGGTGTGTTTTATACATATAGAATCAGTGCAAACATATTATGCCCGGATTCTATGTGGTGTATATGGACTGTAAATCAATTCTCCGGATTTTACTGAGGTTTGGATGATTTTTTCCGATTTCGGCTTTTTTGGTTGTTTTAGCCGGTTTTGATCAGTTTTCGACCGGTTAAGTTGCTTTTGACCAAGGTTTGCCTAGATAAAAGGTACTCCTTGTTTTAATATTTCATTTGCTTAATCGTGGTCTTGAAACGGAGTCATGTAGCATATGTTACAGTCTTTTTATTGCAACCCATGTTTTTCTGATAATTTAAATTTAAATCTATTTTTGTATGTTAGCGATTATGTTTGGCACTCTATTTCTTTACATTATTGAATTAGTAAAACTAACTCCCTTTTGTATGTTTTTTATATGTATGTTGTATATATGTATGTTAATTATGTGAAGTCGGAGCACAATGTATTGTAAGTAACTCTACAAATACATACACAAATAAAGAAAGAAAAGCGAGTTTCAAGTGAAGACAAGAGAAAATATCAATAAATAAAACTCAAATCATACCGGTAAAGAGGCATAGCTAAATACTAGATTTAATAAAAAGCTCACAATTCAAATAGAATAAAATATTGAATAGAATATTTCAAAGTCATATAATATTAAAACATGTGTTTCCTACATGAAATGTCAAATACTTGTTACTTAGTTTTGTATATTATTCACCTTTTTGAGCTTCCAAAGGATAAAAAATATCATTGTTGTTTTGATCAAAGAACGCGACGTGTTGTTAGAGAAAACTCATATCTCGACCTTATTATGGTGTGTCGTCGAGATGTTTTTTGTCCGGTGCGTTCACACTACTTCAAATGCTAACAGACTAGCTTTTACACTAGGTAAAACACGACAAAAACTAAACCAAAAACATCCCTAGGTGTGTTTTATACATCTAGAATCAGTGCAAACATATTATGCCCGGATTCTATGTGGTGTATATGGACTGTAAATCAATTCTCCGGATTTTACTGAGGTTTGGATGATTTTTTCCGATTTCGGCATTTTTGGTGTTTTGGCCGGTTTTGATCAGTTTTCGACCGGTTAAGTTGCTTTTGACCAAGGTTTGCCTAGATAAAAGGTACTCCTTGTTTTAATATTTCATTTACTTAATCGTGGTCTTTAAACGGAGTCATGTAGCATATGTTACAGTCTTTTTATTGCAACCCATGTTTTTCTGATAATTTCAATTTAAATCTGTTTTTGTATGTTAGCGATTATGTTTGGCACTCTATTTCTTTACATTATTGAATTAGTAAAACTAACTCCCTTTTGTATGTTTTTGTAAATGTATGTTGTATATATGTATGTTAATTATGTGAAGTCGGAGCACAATGTATTGTAAGTAACTCTACAAATACATACACAAATAAAGAAAGATAAGCGAGTTTCAAGTGAAGACAAGAGCAAATATCAATAAATAAAACCCAAATCATACCGGTAAGGAGGCATAGCTAAATACTAAATTTAATAAATAGCTCACAATTCAAATAGAATAAAATATTGAATAGAATATTTCAAAGTCATATAATATTAAAACATGAGTTTCCTACATGAAATGTCAAATACTTGTTGCTTAGTTTTGTATATTATTCACCTTTTTAAGCTTCCCAAGGATAAAAGATATCATTGTTGTTTTGATCAAAGAACACGACGTGTTGTTAGAGAAAACTCATATCTCGACCGTTATATTATGGTGTGTCGTCGAGATATTTTTTGACCGGTGCGTTCACAACTACTTCAAATGCTAACAGACTAGCTTTTACACTAGGTAAAACACGACAAAAACTAAACCAAAAACATCCCTAGGTGTGTTTTATACATCTAGAATCCGTGCAAACATATTATGCCCGGATTCTATGTGGTCTATATGGACTGGAAATCAATTCTCCGGATTTTACTGAAGTTTGGATGATTTTTTCTGATTTCGGCATTTTTGGTGTTTTGGCCGGTTTTGATCAGTTTTCGACCGGTTAAGTTTCTTTTGACCAAGGTTTGCCTAGATAAAAGGTACTCCTTGTTTTAATATTTCATTTGCTTAATCGTGGTCTTGAAACGGAGTCATGTAGCATATGTTACAGTCTTTTTTTTGCAACCAATGTTTTTCTGATAATTTAAATTTAAATCTATTTTTGTATGTTAGCGATTATGTTTGGCACTCTATTTCTTTACATTATTGAATTAGTAAAACTAACTCCCTTTTGTATGTTTTTTATATGTATGTTGTATATATGTATGTTAATTATGTGAAGTCGGAGCACAATGTATTGTAAGTAACTCTACAAATACATACACAAATAAAGAAAGAAAAGCGAGTTTCAAGTGAAGACAAGAGCAAATATCAATAAATAAAACTCAAATCATACCGGTAAGGAGGCATAGCTAAATACTAGATTTAATAAATAGCTCACAATTCAAATAGAATAAAATATTGAATAGAATATTTCAAAGTCATATAATATTAAAACATGAGTTTCCTACATGAAATGTCAAATACTTGTTGCTTAGTTTTGTATATTATTCACCTTTTTAAGCTTCCCAAGGATAAAAAATATCATTGTTGTTTTGATCAAAGAACACGACGTGTTAGAGAAAACTCATATCTCGACCGTTATATTATGGTGTGTCGTCGAGATATTTTTTGACCGGTGCGTTCACAACTACTTCAAATCCTAACAGACTAGCTTTTACACTAGGTAAAACACGACAAAAACTAAACCAAAAACATCCCTAGGTGTGTTTTATACATCTAGAATCCGTGCAAACATATTATGCCCGGATTCTATGTGGTCTATATGGACTGGAAATCAATTCTCCGGATTTTACTGAAGTTTGGATGATTTTTTCCGATTTCGGCATTTTTGGTGTTTTGGCCGGTTTTGATCAGTTTTCGACCGGTTAAGTTGCTTTTGACCAAGGTTTGCCTAGATAAAAGGTACTCCTTGTTTTAATATTTCATTTGCTTAATCGTGGTCTTGAAACGGAGTCATGTAGCATATGTTACAGTCTTTTTATTGCAACCCATGTTTTTCTGATAACTTCAATTTAAATCTGTTTTTGTATGTTAGCGATTATGTTTGGCACTCTATTTCTTTATATTATTGAATTAGTAAAACTAATTCCCTTTTGTATGTTTTTGTATATGTATGTTGTATATATGTATGTTAATTATGTGAAGTCGGAGCACAATGTATTGTAAGTAACTCTACAAATACATACACAAATAAAGAAAGAAAAGCGAGTTTCAAGTGAAGACAAGAGCAAATATAAATATATAAAACTCAAATCATACCGGTAAGGAGGCATAGCTAAATACTAGATTTAATAAATAGCTCACAATTCAAATAGAATAAAATATTGAATAGAATATTTCAAAGTCATATAATATTAAAACATGAGTTTCCTACATGAAATGCCAAATACTTGTTGCTTAGTTTTGTATATTATTCACCTTTTTAAGCTTCCTAAGGATAAAAAATATCATTGTTGTTTTGATCAAAGAACACGACGTGTTGTTAGATAAAACTCATATCTCGACCGTTATATTATGGTGTGTCGTCGAGATATTTTTTGACCGGTGCGTTCACAACTACTTCAAATGCTAACAGACTAGCTTTTACACTAGGTAAAACACGACAAAAACTAAACCAAAAACATCCCTAGGTGTGTTTTATACATCTACAATCCGTGCAAACATATTATGCCCGGATTCTATGTGATCTATATGGACTGGAAATCAATTCTCCGGATTTTACTGAGGTTTGGATGATTTTTTCCGATTTCGACATTTTTCGTGTTTTGGCCGGTTTTGATCAGTTTTCGACCGGTTAAGTTGCTTTTGACCAAGGTTTGCCTAGATAAAAGGTACTCCTTGTTTTAATATTTCATTTTCTTAATCGTGGTCTTGAAACGGAGTCATGTAGCATATGTTACAGTCTTTTTATTGCAACCCATGTTTTTCTGATAATTTCAATTTAAATCTGTTTTTGTATGTTAGCGATTATGTTTGGCACTCTATTTCTTTACATTATTGAATTAGTAAAACTAACTCCCTTTTGTATGTTTTTGTATATGTATGTTGTATATATGTATGTTAATTATGTGAAGTCGGAGCACAATGTATTGTAAGTAACTCTACAAATACATACACAAATAAAGAAAGAAAAGCGAGTTTCAAGTGAAGACAAGAGCAAATATCAATAAATAAAACCCAAATCATACCGGTAAGGAGGCATAGCTAAATACTAAGTTTAATAAATAGCTCACAATTCAAATAGAATAAAATATTGAATAGAATATTTCAAAGTCATATAATATTAAAACATGAGTTTCCTACATGAAATGTCAAATACTTGTTGCTTAGTTTTGTATATTATTCACCTTTTTAAGCTTCCCAAGGATAAAAAATATCATTGTTGTTTTGATCAAAGAACACGACGTGTTGTTAGAGAAAACTTATATCTCGACCGTTATATTATGGTGTGTCGTCGAGATATTTTTTGACCGGTGCGTTCACAACTACTTCAAATGCTAACAGACTAGCTTTTACACTAGGTAAAACACGACAAAAACTAAACCAAAAACATCCCTAGGTGTGTTTTATACATATAGAATCAGTGCAAACATATTATGCCCGGATTCTATGTGGTGTATATGGACTGTAAATCAATTCTCCGGATTTTACTGAGGTTTGGATGATTTTTTCCGATTTCGGCTTTTTTGGTTGTTTTAGCCGGTTTTGATCAGTTTTCGACCGGTTAAGTTGCTTTTGACCAAGGTTTGCCTAGATAAAAGGTACTCCTTGTTTTAATATTTCATTTGCTTAATCGTGGTCTTGAAACGGAGTCATGTAGCATATGTTACAGTCTTTTTATTGCAACCCATGTTTTTCTGATAATTTTTAAATCTATTTTTGTATGTTAGCGATTATGTTTGGCACTCTATTTCTTTACATTATTGAATTAGTAAAACTAACTCCCTTTTGTATGTTTTTTATATGTATGTTGTATATATGTATGTTAATTATGTGAAGTCGGAGCACAATGTATTGTAAGTAACTCTACAAATACATACACAAATAAAGAAAGAAAAGCGAGTTTCAAGTGAAGACAAGAGAAAATATCAATAAATAAAACTCAAATCATACCGGTAAAGAGGCATAGCTAAATACTAGATTTAATAAAAAGCTCACAATTCAAATAGAATAAAATATTGAATAGAATATTTCAAAGTCATATAATATTAAAACATGTGTTTCCTACATGAAATGTCAAATACTTGTTACTTAGTTTTGTATATTATTCACCTTTTTGAGCTTCCAAAGGATAAAAAATATCATTGTTGTTTTGATCAAAGAACGCGACGTGTTGTTAGAGAAAACTCATATCTCGACCTTATTATGGTGTGTCGTCGAGATGTTTTTTGTCCGGTGCGTTCACACTACTTCAAATGCTAACAGACTAGCTTTTACACTAGGTAAAACACGACAAAAACTAAACCAAAAACATCCCTAGGTGTGTTTTATACATCTAGAATCAGTGCAAACATATTATGCCCGGATTCTATGTGGTGTATATGGACTGTAAATCAATTCTCCGGATTTTACTGAGGTTTGGATGATTTTTTCCGATTTCGGCATTTTTGGTGTTTTGGCCGGTTTTGATCAGTTTTCGACCGGTTAAGTTGCTTTTGACCAAGGTTTGCCTAGATAAAAGGTACTCCTTGTTTTAATATTTCATTTACTTAATCGTGGTCTTGAAACGGAGTCATGTAGCATATGTTACAGTCTTTTTATTGCAACCCATGTTTTTCTGATAATTTCAATTTAAATCTGTTTTTGTATGTTAGCGATTATGTTTGGCACTCTATTTCTTTACATTATTGAATTAGTAAAACTAACTCCCTTTTGTATGTTTTTGTATATGTATGTTGTATATATGTATGTTAATTATGTGAAGTCGGAGCACAATGTATTGTAAGTAACTCTACAAATACATACACAAATAAAGAAAGATAAGCGAGTTTCAAGTGAAGACAAGAGCAAATATCAATAAATAAAACCCAAATCATACCGGTAAGGAGGCATAGCTAAATACTAAATTTAATAAATAGCTCACAATTCAAATAGAATAAAATATTGAATAGAATATTTCAAAGTCATATAATATTAAAACATGAGTTTCCTACATGAAATGTCAAATACTTGTTGCTTAGTTTTGTATATTATTCACCTTTTTAAGCTTCCCAAGGATAAAAGATATCATTGTTGTTTTGATCAAAGAACACGACGTGTTGTTAGAGAAAACTCATATCTCGACCGTTATATTATGGTGTGTCGTCGAGATATTTTTTGACCGGTGCGTTCACAACTACTTCAAATGCTAACAGACTAGCTTTTACACTAGGTAAAACACGACAAAAACTAAACCAAAAACATCCCTAGGTGTGTTTTATACATCTAGAATCCGTGCAAACATATTATGCCCGGATTCTATGTGGTCTATATGGACTGGAAATCAATTCTCCGGATTTTACTGAAGTTTGGATGATTTTTTCCGATTTCGGCATTTTTGGTGTTTTGGCCGGTTTTGATCAGTTTTCGACCGGTTAAGTTGCTTTTGACCAAGGTTTGCCTAGATAAAAGGTACTCCTTGTTTTAATATTTCATTTTCTTAATCGTGGTCTTGAAACGGAGTCATGTAGCATATGTTACAGTCTTTTTTTTGCAACCAATGTTTTTCTGATAATTTAAATTTAAATCTATTTTTGTATGTTAGCGATTATGTTTGGCACTCTATTTCTTTACATTATTGAATTAGTAAAACTAACTCCCTTTTGTATGTTTTTTATATGTATGTTGTATATATGTATGTTAATTATGTGAAGTCGGAGCACAATGTATTGTAAGTAACTCTACAAATACATACACAAATAAAGAAAGAAAAGCGAGTTTCAAGTGAAGACAAGAGCAAATATCAATAAATAAAACTCAAATCATACCGGTAAGGAGGCATAGCTAAATACTAGATTTAATAAATAGCTCACAATTCAAATAGAATAAAATATTGAATAGAATATTTCAAAGTCATATAATATTAAAACATGAGTTTCCTACATGAAATGTCAAATACTTGTTGCTTAGTTTTGTATATTATTCACCTTTTTAAGCTTCCCAAGGATAAAAAATATCATTGTTGTTTTGATCAAAGAACACGACGTGTTGTTAGAGAAAACTCATATCTCGACCGTTATATTATGGTGTGTCGTCGAGATATTTTTTGACCGGTGCGTTCACAACTACTTCAAATCCTAACAGACTAGCTTTTACACTAGGTAAAACACGACAAAAACTACACCAAAAACATCCCTAGGTGTGTTTTATACATCTAGAATCCGTGCAAACATATTATGCCCGGATTCTATGTGGTCTATATGGACTGGAAATCAATTCTCCGGATTTTACTGAAGTTTGGATGATTTTTTCCGATTTCGGCATTTTTGGTGTTTTGGCCGGTTTTGATCAGTTTTCGACCGGTTAAGTTGCTTTTGACCAAGGTTTGCCTAGATAAAAGGTACTCCTTGTTTTAATATTTCATTTGCTTAATCGTGGTCTTGAAACGGAGTCATGTAGCATATGTTACAGTCTTTTTATTGCAACACATGTTTTTCTGATAACTTCAATTTAAATCTGTTTTTGTATGTTAGCGATTATGTTTGGCACTCTATTTCTTTACATTATTGAATTAGTAAAACTAATTCCCTTTTGTATGTTTTTGTATATGTATGTTGTATATATGTATGTTAATTATGTGAAGTCGGAGCACAATGTATTGTAAGTAACTCTACAAATACATACACAAATAAATAAAGAAAAGCGAGTTTCAAGTGAAGACAAGAGCAAATATCAATAAATAAAACCCAAATCATACCGGTAAGGAGGCATAGCTAAATACTAAATTTAATAAATAGCTCACAATTCAAATAGAATAAAATATTGAATAGAATATTTCAAAGTCATATAATATTAAAACATGAGTTTCCTACATGAAATGTCAAATACTTGTTGCTTAGTTTTGTATATTATTCACCTTTTTAAGCTTCCCAAGGATAAAAAATATCATTGTGGTTTTGATCAAAGAACACGACGTGTTGTTAGAGAAAACTCATATCTCGACCGTTATATTATGGTGTGTCGTCGAGATATTTTTTGACCGGTGCGTTCACAACTACTTCAAATGCTAACAGACTAGCTTTTACACTAGGTAAAACACGACAAAAACTAAACCAAAAACATCCCTAGGTATGTTTTATACATCTATAATCAGTGCAAACATATTATGCCCGGATTCTATGTGGTGTATATGGACTGTAAATCAATTCTCCGGATTTTACTGAGGTTTGGATGATTTTTTCCGATTTCGGCTTTTTTGGTTGTTTTGGCCGGTTTTGATCAGTTTTCGACCGGTTAAGTTGCTTTTGACCAAGGTTTGCCTAGATAAAAGGTACTCCTTGTTTTAATATTTCATTTGCTTAATCGTGGTCTTGAAACGGAGTCATGTAGCATATGTTACAGTCTTTTTATTGCAACCCATGTTTTTCTGATAATTTCAATTTAAATCTGTTTTTGTATGTTAGCGATTATGTTTGGCACTCTATTTCTTTACATTATTGAATTAGTAAAACTAACTCCCTTTTGTATGTTTTTGTATATGTATGTTGTATATATGTATGTTTATTATGTGAAGTCGGAGCACAATATATTGTAAGTAACTCTACAAATACATACACAAATAAAGAAAGAAAAGCGAGTTTCAAGTGAAGACAAGAGCAAATATCAATAAATAAAACTCAAATCATACCGGTAAGGAGGCATAGCTAAATACTAGATTTAATAAAAAGCTCACAATTCAAATAGAATAAAATATTGAATAGAATATTTCAAAGTCATATAATATTAAAACATGTGTTTCCTACATGAAATGTCAAATACTTGTTACTTAGTTTTGTATATTATTCACCTTTTTGAGCTTCCAAAGGATAAAAAATATCATTGTTGTTTTGATCAAAGAACGCGACGTGTTGTTAGAGAAAACTCATATCTCGACCTTATTATGGTGTGTCGTCGAGATGTTTTTTGTCCGGTGCGTTCACACTACTTCAAATGCTAACAGACTAGCTTTGACACTAGGTAAAACACGACAAAAACTAAACCAAAAACATCCCTAGGTGTATTTTATCCATCTAGAATCCGTGAAAACATATTATGCCCGGATTCTATGTGGTCTATATGGACTGGAAATCTATTCTCCGGATTTTACTGAGGTTTGGATGATTTTTTCCGATTTCGGCATTTTTGGTTGTTTTGGCGGTTTTGATCAGTTTTCGACCGGTTAAGTTGCTTTTGACCAAGGTTTTCCTAGATAAAAGGTACTCCTTGTTTTAATATTTCATTTTGTTAATCGTGGTCTTGAAACGGAGTCATGTAGCATATGTTACAGTCTTTTTATTGCAACCCATGTTTTTCTGATAATTTCAATTTAAATCTGTTTTTGTATGTTAGCGATTATGTTTGGCACTCTATTTCTTTACATTGTTGAATTAGTAAAACTAAATCCCTTTTTATGTTTTTGTATATGTATGTTGTATATATGTATGTTTATTTTGTGAAGTCGGAGCACAATATATTGTAAGTAACTCTACAAATACATACACAAATAAAGAAAGAAAAGCGAGTTTCAAGTGAAGACAAGAGCAAATATCAATAAATAAAACCCAAATCATACCGGTAAGGAGGCATAGCTAAATACTAGATTTAATAAATAGCTCACAATTCAAATAGAATAAAATATTGAATAGAATATTTCAAAGTCATATAATATTAAAACATGAGTTTCCTACATGAAATGTCAAATACTTGTTGCTTAGTTTTGTATATTATTCACCTTTTTAAGCTTCCCAAGGATAAAAAATATCATTGTTGTTTTGATCAAAGAACACGACGTGTTGTTAGAGAAAACTCATATCTCGACCGTTATATTATGGTGTGTCGTCGAGATTTTTTTTGTCCGGTGCGTTCACAACTACTTCAAATGCTAACAGACTAGCTTTTACACTAGGTAAAACACGACAAAAACTAAACCAAAAACATCCCTAGGTGTGTTTTATACATCTAGAATCAGTGCAAACATATTATGCCCGGATTCTATGTGGTCTATATGGACTGGAAATCAATTCTCCGGATTTTACTGAGGATTGGATGATTTTTTCCGATTTCGGCTTTTTTGGTTGTTTTGGCCGGTTTTGATCAGTTTTCGACCGGTTAAGTTGCTTTTGACCAAGGTTTGCCTAGATAAAAGGTACTCCTTGTTTTAATATTTCATTTGCTTAATCGTGGTTCTGAAACGGAGTCATGTAGCATATGTTACAGTCTTTTTATTGCAACCCATGTTTTTCTGATAATTTCAATTTAAATCTGTTTTTGTATGTTAGCGATTATGTTTGGCACTCTATTTCTTTACATTATTGAATTAGTAAAACTAACTCCCTTTTGTATGTTTTTGTATATGTATGTTGTATATATGTATGTTTATTATGTTAAGTCGAAGCACAATATATTGTAAGTAACTCTACAAATACATACACAAATAAAGAAAGAAAAGCGAGTTTCAAGTGAAGACAAGAGCAAATATCAATAAATAAAACTCAAATCATACCGGTAAGGAGGCATAGCTAAATACTAGATTTAATAAATAGCTCATAATTCAAATAGAATAAAATATTGAATAGAATATTTCAAAGTCATATAATATTAAAACATGAATTTCCTACATGAAATGGCAAATACTTGTTGCTTAGTTTTGTATATTATTCACCTTTTTAAGCTTCCAAAGGATAAAAAATATCATTGTTGTTTTGATCAAAGAACGCGACGTGTTGTTAGAGAAAACTCATATCTCGACCTTATATTATGGTGTGTCGTCGAGATGTTTTTTGTCCGGTGCGTTCACAACTACTTCAAATGCTAACAGACTAGCTTTTACACTAGGTAAAACACGACAAAAACTAAACCAAAAACATCCTTAGGTGTATTTTATCCATCTAGAATCCGTGCAAACATATTATGCCCGGATTCTATGTGGTCTATATGGACTGGAAATCTATTCTCCGGATTTTACTGAGGTTTGGATGATTTTTTCCGATTTCGGCATTTTTGGTTGTTTTGGCCGGTTTTGATCAGTTTTCGACCGGTTAAGTTGCTTTTGACCAAGGTTTGCCTAGATAAAAGGTACTCCTTGTTTTAATATTTCATTTGCATAATCGTGGTCTTGAAACGGAGTCATGTAGCATATGTTACAGTCTTTTTATTGCAACCCATGTTTTTCTGACAATTTCAATTTAAATCTGTTTTTGTATGTTAGCGATTATGTTTGGCACTCTATTTCTTTACATTATTGAATTAGTAAAACTAACTCCCTTTTTATGTTTTTGTATATGTATGTTGTATATATGTATTTTTATTTTGTGAAGTCGGAGCACAATATATTGTAAGTAACTCTACAAATACATACACAAATAAAGAAAGAAAAGCGAGTTTCAAGTGAAGACAAGAGCAAATATCAATAAATAAAACCCAAATCATACCGGTAAGGAGGCATAGCTAAATACTAGATTTAATAAATAGCTCACAATTCAAATAGAATAAAATATTGAATAGAATATTTCAAAGTCATATAATATTAAAACATGAGTTTCCTACATGAAATGTCAAATACTTGTTGCTTAGTTTTGTAGATTATTCACCTTTTTATGCTTCCCAAGGATAAAAAATATCATTGTTGTTTTGATCAAAGAACACGACGTGTTGTTAGAGAAAACTCATATCTCGACCGTTATATTATGGTGTGTCGTCGAGATGTTTTTTGTCCGGTGCGTTCACAACTACTTCAAATGCTAACAGACTAGCTTTTACACTAGGTAAAACACGACAAAAACTAAACCAAAAACATCCCTAGGTGTGTTTTATCCATCTAGAATCCGTGTAAACATATTATGCCCGGATTATATGTGGTCTATATGGACTGGAAATCAATTCTCCAGTTTTTACTTAGGTTTGGATGATTTTTGCCAATTTCGGCATTTATGGTTGTTTTGGCCAGTTTTGATTAGTTTTCGACCGGCTAAGTTGCTTTTGACCAAGGTTTGCCTAGATAAAAGGTTCTCCTTGTTTCAATAGTTCCTTTTCTTAGTAGTGGTCTTGAAACGGAGTCATGTACCATATGTTACGGCCTTTTTATTGCAACCCATGTTTTTCTGATAATTTTAATCTAAATCTGTTTTTGTATGTTAGCGATTATGTTTGTCACTAAACAAAATCAGTTCTCCGGTTTTTACTTTGGTTTGGATGATTTTTTCCGATTTCGGCATTTATGGTTGTTATGGCCGGTTTTGATCAGTTTTCGACCGGTTAAGTTGCTTTTGACCAAGGTTTGCCTAGATAAAAGGTTCTCCTTGTATTAATATTTCATTTGCTTAAACGTGGTCTTGAAACGGAGTCATGTAGCATATGTTACGGTCTTTTTATTGCAACCCATGTTTTTCTGGTAATTTCAATTTAAATCTGTTTTTGTATGTTAGCGATTATGTTTGGCACTCTATTTCTTTACATTATTGAATTAGTAAAACTAACTCCCTTTTGTATGTTTTTGTATATGTATGTTGTATATATGTATGTTTATTATGTGAAGTCGGAGCACAATATATTGTAAGTAACTCTACAAATACATACACAAATAAAGAAAGAAAAACGAGTTTCAAGTGAAGACAAGAGCAAATATCAATAAATAAAACTCAAATCATACCGGTAAAGAGGCATAGCTAAATACTAGATTTAATAAATAGCTCACAATTCAAATAGAATAAAATATTGAATAGAATATTTCAAAGTCATATAATATTAAAACATGAGTTTCCTACATGAAATGTCAAATACTTGTTGCTTAATTTTGTATATTATTCATCTTTTTAAGCTTCCCAAGGATAAAAAATATCATTATTGTTTTTATCAAAGAACACGACGTGTTGTTAGAGAAAACTCATATCTCGACCGTTATATTATGGTGTGTCGTCGAGATTTTTTTTGTCCGGTGCGTTCACAACTACTTCAAATGCTAACAGACTAGCTTTTACACTAGGTAAAACACGACAAAACTAAACCAAAAACATCCCTAGGTGTGTTTTATACATCTAGAATCAGTGCAAACATATTATGCCCGGATTCTATGTGGTGTATATGGACTGTAAATCAATTCTCCGGATTTTACTGAGGTTTGGATGATTTTGTCCGATTTCGGCTTTTTTGGTTGTTTTGGCCGGTTTTGATCAGTTTTCGACCGGTTAAGTCGCTTTTGACCAAGGTTTGCCTAGATAAAAGGTACTATTTGTTTTAATATTTCATTTGCTTAATCGTGGTCTTGAAACGGAGTCATGTAGCATATGTTACAGTCTTTTTATTGCAACCCATGTTTTTCTGATAATTTCAATTTAAATCTGTTTTTGTATGTTAGCGATTATATTTGGCACTCTATTTCTTTACATTATTGAATTAGTAAAACTAACTCCCTTTTGTATGTTTTTGTATATGTATGTTTTATATATGTATGTTTATTATGTGAAGTCGGAGCACAATATATTGTAAGTAACTCTACAAATACATACACAAATAAAGAAAGAAAAGCGAGTTTCAAGTAAAGACAAGAGCAAATATCAATAAATAAAACTCAAATCATACCGGTAAGGAGGCATAGCTAAATACTAGATTTAATAAATAGCTCACAATTCAAATAGAATAAAATATTGAATAGAATATTTCAAAGTCATATAATATTAAAACATGAGTTTCCTACATGAAATGTCAAATACTTGTTGCTTAGTTTTGTATATTATTCACCTTTTTAAGCTTCCCAAGGATAAAAAATATCATTGTTGTTTTGATCAAAGAACACGACGTTGGTTAGAGAAAACTCATATCTCGACCGTTATATTATGGTGTGTCGTCGAGATTTATTTTGTCCGGTGCGTTCACAACTACTTCAAATGCTAACAGACTAGCTTTTACACTAGGTAAAACACGACAAAAACTAAACCAAAAACATCCCTAGGTGTGTTTTATACATCTAAAATCCGTGCAAACATATTATGCCCGGATTCTATGTGGTCTATATGGACTGGAAATCAATTCTCCGGATTTTACTGAGGTTTGGATGATTTTTTCTGATTTCGGCATTTTTGGTTGTTTTGGCTGGTTTTGGCCGGTTTTGGTCAGCTTTCGACCGGTTAAGTTGCTTTTGACCAAGGTTTGCCTAGATAAAAGGTACTCCTTGTTTTAATATTTCATTTGCTTAATCGTGGTTCTGAAACGGAGTCATGTAGCATATGTTACAATCTTTTTATTGCAACCCATGTTTTTCTGATAATTTCAATTTAAATCTATTTTTGTATGTTAGCGATTATGTTTGGCACTCTATTTCTTTACATTGTTGAATTAGTAAAACTAAATCCCTTTTTATGTTTTTGTATATGTATGTTGTATATATGTATGTTTATTTTGTGAAGTCGGAGCACAATATATTGTAAGTAACTCTACAAATACATACACAAATAAAGAAAGAAAAGCGAGTTTCAAGTGAAGACAAGAGCAAATATCAATAAATAAAACCCAAATCATACCGGTAAGGAGGCATAGCTAAATACTAGATTTAATAAATAGCTCACAATTCAAATAGAATAAAATATTGAATAGAATATTTCAAAGTCATATAATATTAAAACATGAGTTTCCTACATGAAATGTCAAATACTTGTTGCTTAGTTTTGTATATTATTCACCTTTTTAAGCTTCCCAAGGATAAAAAATATCATTGTTGTTTTGATCAAAGAACACGAGTGTTGTTAGAGAAAACTCATATCTCGACCGTTATATTATGGTGTGTCGTCGAGATTTTTTTTGTCCGGTGCGTTCACAACTACTTCAAATGCTAACAGACTAGCTTTTACACTAGGTAAAACACGACAAAAACTAAACCAAAAACATCCCTAGGTGTGTTTTATACATCTAGAATCAGTGCAAACATATTATGCCCGGATTCTATGTGCTCTATATGGAATGGAAATCAATTCTCCGGATTTTACTGAGGATTGGATGATTTTTTCCGATTTCGGCTTTTTTGGTTGTTTTGGCCGGTTTTGATCAGTTTTCGACCGGTTAAGTTGCTTTTGACCAAGTTTTGCCTAGATAAAAGGTACTCCTTGTTTTAATATTTCATTTGCTTAATCGTGGTTCTGAAACGGAGTCATGTAGCATATGTTACAGTCTTTTTATTGCAACCCATGTTTTTCTGATAATTTCAATTTAAATCTGTTTTTATATGTTAGTGATTATGCTTGGCACTCTATTTCTTTACATTATTGAATTAGTAAAACTAACTCCCTTTTGTATGTTTTTGTATATGTATGTTGTATATATGTATGTTTATTATGTGAAGTCGAAGCACAATATATTGTAAGTAACTCTACAAATACATACACAAATAAAGAAAGAAAAGCGAGTTTCAAGTGAAGACAAGAGCAAATATCAATAAATAAAACTCAAATCATACCGGTAATGAGGCATAGCTAAATACTAGATTTAATAAATAGCTCACAATTCAAATAGAATAAAATATTGAATAGAATATTTCAAAGTCATATAATATTAAAACATGAGTTTCCTACATGAAATGTCAAATACTTGTTGCTTAGTTTTGTATATTATTCACCTTTTTAAGCTTCCCAAGGATAAAAAATATCATTGTTGTTTTGATCAAAGAACACGACGTGTTGTAAGAGAAAACTCATATCTCGACCGTTATATTATGGTGTGTTGTCGAGATATTTTTTGTCCGGTGCATTCACAACTACTTCAAATGCTAACAGACTAGCTTTTACACTAGGTAAAACACGACAAAAACTAAACCAAAACATCCCCAGGCGTTTTTTATCCATCTAGAATCCGTGCAAACATATTATGCCCGGATTCTGTGTGGTCTATATGGACTGGAAATCTATTCTCTCCAGTTTTACTTAGGTTTGGATGTTTTTTTCCGATTTCGGCATTTATGGTTGTTTTGGCCAGTTTTGATCAGTTTTCGACCGGTTAAGTTGCTTTTGACCAGGTTTGCCTAGATAAAAGGTTCTCCTTGTTTCAATATTTCATTTTCTTAGTCGTGGTCTTGAAACGGAGTCATGTACCATATGTTACGGCCTTTTTATTGCAACCCATGTTTTTCTGATAATTTTAATCTAAATCTGTTTTTGTATGTTAGCGATTATGTTTGGCATTCTATTTCTTTACATTATTGAATTAGTAAAACTATCTCCCTTTTGTATGTTTTTGTATATGTATGTTGTATATATGTATGTTGTATATATGTATGTTTATTATGTTAAGTCGGAGCACAATATATTGTAAGTAACTCTACAAATACATACACAAATAAAGAAAGAAAAGCGAGTTTCAAGCGAAGACAAGAGCAAATAACAATTAATAAAACCCAAATCATACCCGTAAGGAGGCATAGCTAAATACTAGATTTAATAAATAGCTCACAATTCAAATAGAATAAAATATTGAATAGAATATTTCAAAGTCATATAATATTAAAACAAGAGTTTCCTACATGAAATGTCAAATACTTGTTGCTTAGTTTTGTATATTATTCACCTTTTTAAGCTTCCCAAGGATAAAAAATATCATTGTTGTATTGATCAAAGAACACGACGTGTTGTTAGAGAAAACTCATATCTCGACCGTTATTGTAACACCCCATTTTGATAAATGGAATGTCACGCGTGATTATGGCGTGTCATCAAAGCATGCAAGGTGATATGTAGTAAAACATACATGACCAAAGGGAAAACCGGAATCAAACATCGGTTCCCAAACATAAGCCCAAAACATAAATAAAGGAAATGAACTGAATAAAGACTAAACAAGCATAACTATATGAAGGCAAAAAGGAATAGAAGTCTCTGGCAGCTTCCATCCTATGTGCGTCCTCCAAATGCTCGAGTCTTGGGTACCTGCCGTTTTGGGACATGGAAAGGAAAGTAACGGCTGAGCAAGACGCTCAGTGCACGGATGTACAATAAAGCATGAAATAGGATAAGCATGTAACATATAACAGCGGAAGACTAAGTACTGAGTAAACTGGTTAAGTAACATGAAAACTGGTTTTATAGTTTGAAAAGCCTTATGTTTAACCTGTGAAAACTGTTTTAACATATAAATACCATAGCCCATATAGGTCATGAAAAGGTCACGTGCATGAATACTTGGAGGGGTGACCTCATCATGCTGATTAGAGGGGATGCCTCTAATTAATATACTGGTTTGGGTAGGAGGGATCAGCTCCTTGTGAAGGGTGCAAGGCACACACCACATTCACCATGATAAACTGAATAAAACATGTAACTAGGATGCACCCATACGCCCCAACTGATATAATAATATGGCCAAACTGAAAAGGGACGCCACGAGCAATCACTCCGCCGTGGGGAAGTCATAACATCGGTGCCTCCAATGCTATGGTTATGGTACCTCCATAACTAGGTGAAACTGGTCATGCTTGTATATGGCTATAGTTTATGCTAAATTAACATAAGCAGTTCAAAACAATAAAACAAATGCTGGGGAAAACAGTTGGCTGCATACGGGGAAATCCTAATAAGGAAAGAATGTCCATACTGAAAGGACGGGAATCCGTACCTCAAGTCCAGTGAAATGAACGGAAGAAAGACTCCTACTTCTGGATCACTAATGCTACATGAATACACACGTGTATAAGTATCGATTCACTGATACGTACAGGGTTCTGTGTCTTGTTATAGCTGATTTGGTATGTTTTAGGTCATGGTTCACTGTTTAAAGCCTTAAACTGTGTTTATCTTGTATTCTGATTAATCTGGTTAAGTATTACTGGTGATTCATGTATTATTATACTTACTGTGTAATAATAAGTAACTTTCCAAAAATAGCAGGTTTCCAAAAATAGAAAGTTTCCAAAAATAGAAAGTTTCCAAAAATAGAAAGTTTCCAAAAATAGAAAGTTACCAAAAATAGAAAGTTTCCAAAAATAGAAAGTTTCCAAAAATAGAAAGTTTCCAAAAATAGAAAGTTTCCAAAAATAGAATTTACTGCCTAAAATAGATTAGTTTCTAAAAATTGAAAGTTTCCAAAAATAGATCAGCTGCCTTAATTAAATAAGTTTCCATATATAGAAGGTTTCCATAATTAGATTAGCTGCCTGAAATAGATTGATTTCCATATATAGAAGGTTTCCATAATTAGATTAGTTGCCTTATTTAATTAAGTTTCTATAAATAGAAGTTTCCATAATTAGAATTAAGCTGATTTCATAAGCTAACATATAAGTCTAAGTGTTATAAGCTTATTCTTAAGTCATATGATATAGTGTATAGATTAATTATTATTTCATGTATTTTAATTAAACTATAGGTTAAGCATTTTAATTAAAGTGTAACATGTATTAATTAAAATGAAATGAAAATACTTAGGTTAAAACGTGTATTATTATTAATAATAATATAACCTAAGTCATGTCTAAATTAATTAATTATAGGCATGTTTTAATAATTAATTAATTATAACTTATAACATAAAAATACTTAGGTTAAATTAATGTCATGATAAACTAATAATTAAAATAACCTAAGTCATGATTTAATTAATATTTCATGTTATTAATTAATTATATCCTAAGTTCATGATTCATTAAAATTAACATGTAGCACGAATCATGATTTAACCAACGAACCATGAATCGGGTATGAATTCGACACCGTACCCCGAGCCAAACCCGGGGCACATGTGTCTCCTTGCTGCCGTGGGTCCCACATGAGCCAACCAAGACCAATTGTGGTCTTGGTGGTGGACGCAATAGCAAACCAAACCCCCCCTCGGGTTTGTTTGCTAGGCGGCCAAAAACAAACACCCTTATAAACCATTCCTTGATTTTAATTAATACCAAAACATGTTAGATCAATGATTAATTACCTTGTTTTTATAAGAAAAATAATAACATGTTCATGAGAATAATCAAAGATTAATATAATTAAAAAGAATTAAAAAGAATTAAAAAGAAGGGTTAGAAAGGTATACCACTATGTAGCTTGGAAAAAGGATGAACAAATACTGATTATACAATAGTTTTCAAGATCAAAATCAAACAAATCACACCCTTATGGTGGTGTAGGGGTGGCGGCACCAAGAGAGCAAAAAGGAGAGGGGAAAAACTCTTTTAGGGTTTTTGTTTATTTCTTGTAAAATGAAAAGTGAAAACATGTTTTACTCTTTACCCCCCTTAACTTGTAAAGTCCATGGGCCAAGCCCATTTTGTCTATGTGTGCCGTGGGTATGGGGGCCCCACATGGGGTACCCGTACCTTTCTCGTGTCCCGATGTTTCGTGTTCGTTCGTGGTTAAACGTGCTCGTGTTTAACGTGTTTCTGTTTCTTTTAACGTGTCGTTTATCGTAAACTCCACGCTCGTGAATATATTCTGAGTATTTACGTAATTATTTTAGTTAGTATTTTAAATGGTGATCATGATTTAATTATGTTCACGTGATATATTATTAACTGTTTATCATGAGTTCGTACGTAATCGATACTTGTCATGTCATACACGTATGCACTTGCTTGATTATTAGCACATGAATGTGATCAATACTATATGAGGTAAGTTTTAATCTAGAACGTACGATCTTAAGGGCACTATTCATGGTAAAAGCATGCGGGTTTTACAATTCTTCCCCCCTAAAAAGAATAATTCGTCCCCGAATTATAGATAAAGTAACTGGAAGCGAAACATACCCGAATCAAACTGGAAAGGTATGCAAAATAACGGAAATGAAGGTGACATGGTAGAAGGGAACGTGGAACGTGACATGTCTTGAAAAGACATGGAACGTGACGTGACTGAAAAGACATATCTAATCGATAAGAGAAAAATGGATAAGAAGTCCGGATGAACTTGTCCGTTTCCAAGTGGCCTCCCTCTTGGAACGGTTCTTTCAGAAAATCTTGACACTAATGATAAATCTTGGTCCTCATGACCTTGACTTGGAATACGAAGAAATTCTTGGTTATCAACGGAAGGTAGATCCCCTACATTCGATCGAGGAAATAAGAGTTAACGTGCAAGGGTAGCTGAAACGTTACGATGCAAGACCATCTGACTTAGCTGATAATTAGAAACGATGCGCGAGACATAAAGAAACGTAGTACGTGAAAAATTTTGAACGTGATACGTGAAAACATTTTGAACGTGCTACGTGGAGATATGGCGAGTGTAGTATGAGTAAACATATCGTGATCCATGATACGTGTAACATGTCTTGATCATGATATGAGGAACATGGAATGAACATGACATGTGAGACATATCGTGATCATAGAATATAATGGCGGTAACGCCAACCGCTACAAGGTGAGACGTGGAATATGACGTGAAACGTCTTATCTGATGATGGAGAGTTATACTAAACTTGGGTCTGGTCTCACAAGTTCTTGCAAACTTCCCAGAATGAGAAAAGAAATGAACGTAAAATCGTAAGCCAAAATACGATCATGAACGTGAATAGTGTCATGAACGTGAGCGCGAAAGCAAGTCGTGGAATTAGAATGAAGACGTGAAGTAAGTTAGGAGTACAATTACTAATCTTTGTCTGACCCGATAGCTGAGGGATTGCCAAGTGATCGGATGAGCCTTGGCAGGAACATGTTCGTTCAATCTGTTGGTTCTGAAATCCGTACGGATGTAAGGATTCTTCAGACTTGATTAAACTGTTGGCAATAACCCAGATAGCATCCTGCCTCTTCTGAGTTTGCTGAAATCTGGTACTAAAATCCATGGAGATCTTGTCCCTTTCTGATTCACAATTTCATATGATGAAAACATCCCAGTTTGTTGGTGTCCTATCTTAACCTGTTGGTATGTCAGGTACCTAGATATGAACGTAACTGTATCTTGCTTCGTAGAACTTGATACCTAGGAGTTTGCGAAACTCTGAGTCTCTGAATCTAGACTTCTCCTAGGGTATGATTTTCTAGAACACCTAATGTAGTGTATGGTTCTCTCCTTTACGTCATAAGCAGAGTCATGGTAAGATTAACCGTAGGAACCCATGTGATTCAGCGTGTCACTGTAATCAAACAGAATTGATATTGGAAAAATATTCAAAGGTAGAATTTCCCTTGTCATAGAATTTGCAACATAGTGCAGATATGGTCTTCCTGTTCTTCTCTAGGCTTAGAGGAAATCAGGTTACCCTCAATGAAAACGCTGATGAATTTGTTTAGGAGTTCATGGAAGCTCAATTTATTAACTCCATAATGCTGTTGGAGCATTGATGAGACTGAATCAAAATCATAAATCTAGCATGACCGAGTCGTGCACAAGTAGCAGTCATGGACACGTCCTGCTTTTTCACTCGTCACTGTTGGCAGCATGATCGTGAGTTCGATCTTGGAAAAGTGATTAACACTATAAGGTCGATTGGACATGTTGTCAATACGTGGAGGAGAATAACGGTCATGAATGGTGATTTGTTTAAGTCAACCGTAGTCGACACAAAATCTCGTGGTACCATCCTTCTCCTAGAAGGTTCTTCTGGAGTGTAAGGAACAATTTTGGAATAATCCGTTGGTTATGCGTAAAAGGACCTTAGTAGTCGTGGGTTACTAGAAAATTTTAGCAATATGGTTAAAAAGCACGTGCTTGAAAAGCATAGATAATTTGTAAAGATTTTCGGATGGAAAATCAAGCTGAATGTATTCAGGAGCCTGAACGTTCACTACAAAAATAAGGGGCTTTTAGGACCCTTTTGTGGGACACTTTTTTTTTCGGGGTCCTAACATGCATTTTACAGGACCAGTTAACATTTGAGTCATATTATAGTGGTTTTTTATAGGACACTTAATAAGCGTGACCTATTAAGTTGATTTACAAGACACTTTTTTATTATGGTACTATTATGATATAACTTAATAAGACATTTGATATAAGGGTCTTATTAATTACATTTTATAGGACACTTTTTTATTTGGTCTTATTAGATTATAATCTAATATGACACTTTTATATATGGGTCTTATTAGATATGATTTCATAGGACCCTTATTCCATTGGGTATTATTATGAATGAATACAAAAAGTTTATGACTTTTATATAACACAAATAACCAAATCACACAATTGCTTGTTTAATAGTAGCCGTCTTAGTTTTTTTTACTGTTGTAAGTCTCGTTACAATCATCATTTAAACTTTAAATTGAATAAAAATCACACCATATAAAATTGTAAAATACTTAGAAGTTTTAGGTATCTAAAAAATAAATAATTGAAACAGCTTTTACAAACAAGTACTGATCCCGTTCCGAATTAGTGGTACCGAATTTTTTTCACCTTATTTCGTAATACTGGTACCATATTGAACGGGATTCGGATACCGAGAATCGATACGATTACGATATGGTTCCGGTTCGGTTTCGGAATTCGCGACAAATACCCATCCCTAAACAAGTGACATTTAAACTAAATCAAAATGTATTCACGTCACATGTAGCATGTAGCAGTAACATTTATAATGACAAATAGAAAAAAAAAGAAAAAAAGGACTAGTTATGTAATGTTCCAAAGTGATAAATATATCCTAATTAAAAGCTTATCCTTAAACCCCTGCCTAGCTCCCAGATGATCGGTACTAGCTAACAAATCATACGAATCTGAATCATCAACTCAAAGTATAACTGAAATTTCTTTCTTTATCTGTGGCAAAAGAATCAATCGAGCATCTATTCAAAGGTTAGACATTTCTTTAATAATCATAAATACAATGTAATTTTTGATAATTCAATCAAACCATCAATTGATGTTGATATGCATTATTGGAATTAAAGGTTAATTAAGATCAAAACATCAATGATGATATGATTTATTGGAATTAGAATTGATAGAATGATTGTTAGCTCTCATATACTGTTTGAGGGAATTCAATGTGAGGTATGTTGAAGCTTAGTTTGTTTTACCTAAAAGAAATGGGTTCTGTTTAAAGACATTTCTTGTTTCGTCTTGTTATATGTTATTTGTGTTCTTATCAAACCAGCCATACTACTGTTTCATATGCTAGATTTACTTTTACAATTTTTATCTTGGCTGAATGTTACAAGATTTATTAAACCTCAAGTTTGATGGACTAAATCCAATGTACTGAATCCATAATATAAAAATCTGGTATGTTAATCTTATACGTTTAAAAAAGTAGGTGATTAATGAAGACGCCGGTGGTGGATCACCGGAAAAAATCGTTGGAAAACTTGATAACCTGCTTACACTAGATTGAGAAAAAATAAGTTGAGTACATTAAATTGAAATTATATATAAATTAGGTACACTTATTAGACCTAGCTTTAAAACGTGCAATGAACGATTTGCAATATTCACTTATTTTATGTATTTGTTGTGGATATTATGTTAGTTTTCAGTATCGGTGTCATAAGACTGTTTTGCTTGTGATAATACTATTTTAACAATTCCTAAACTCAATATTACTCAATTCATATCAATGACTTTAAACATGTTATCTAAAGAACGCGTTTAAGTAGAATGTATGCATATTATATTTTTGTATTTTAACTTCTAATTTTTGTGTTTTGAATCAAGCCTTGAGATGGATACTAGCTGGATGTCTTTATCAAGGGTGACCAAGGAATACGAAAAAGGCTTGGATAAGTTTCTTGATTTTATGTTTGCTAATGAGTCTACTAGTGGACACATATTATGTCCTTGCGCCAGATGTCTTAATGGAATATGGGTCGATCGGAACGATGCTAGTGATCATCTAATATGTGATGGGTTTATCAAAGGTTATCAAATTCCACGTTCAGTATCCCGACTCGCTACTTTTCCCGTACCAGATACACAAGATGACATGAATTTAGATACACAAGATGGCATGCAACTGGATACACATGATGACATGGAAGGATTGGTGCGTGATGCCTTTCGTATCTCTAATCAGAACAAACGTTCTCGCGAAACGTGCAAAAAAGATGATAAAAATAAAGGTACGCCAAACGCCCTTGAAAAAAAATTTAATGCTGTATTAGAGGATGCAAAGAAAGAACTTTATCCTGGATGTAAAAATTTTTCAGTTCTTTCTTTTATCGTGAGATTATATCGTAGTAAGTGCATAGGAAAATGTAGCGAGAAAGGTTTTAACATGACACTCAAAACAATGAGGGAGGCTTTCCCTGATGCATCTATTCCAAAGTCGTTTTATGAAATGAAGAAACTTATAAGAGATTTAGGACTTAGTTATGATAAAATTGATGCATGCCCTAATGATTGTATGCTGTACTGGAAAACCAATAGCGAGAAAACACAATGTGATATATGCGGTACGTCGAGGTACAAACCAAGTGAAAATGATTCTGCCGAGCCCCATACCCAGAAGAAGATTGCAGCAAAAGTTTTGCGTCATTTTCCTCTCAAACCAAGGTTGCAAAAGCTATTCATGTCACCTAAAGTAGCTGCCTCCATGAGATGGCATGACGAGGGTCGTACTAAAGATGGTTGTTTGAGACATCCCGCAGATTCCCCGGCTTGGCAAACATTTGATTTCAAATATCCGGAATTTGCTAAGGATCCTCGCAACGTTAGGCTTGGTTTAGCAAGTGATGGATTTAATCCTTTCGGGAATATGAGTGCTTCTCATAGTACATGGCCAGTTGTCTTAATGCCATATAACCTCCCCCCATGGATGTGCATGAAACAACCTTACTTAATGTTGTCTTTACTTATACCTGGACCATCCGCGCCAGGAAATAATATTGATGTCTATTTAGAACCGCTAGTGGAAGAACTAAAGGAATTGTGGAATGATGGGGTAGAAACTTATGATGCATCAACAAAGATAAAATTTCAACTGCGTGCCTCTTTGTTATGGACCATAAGTGACTTTCCCGCTTACGCAAATCTATCAGGGTGGAGTACTAAAGGTGAACTTGCATGTCCTAGTTGCCATAAGCATACCAAATCAAAACGCCTTAAACACGGGGGGAAATACTGTTACATGGGACATCGAAGATATTTGCCACACAATCATAGTTTTCGAAAGGATAAAAAGTCTTTTGATGGAACTAATGAAAATGGGAAGCCACCTCATCCCATGTCGGGTTTAGATGTAATTGAAGAGTTAAATGGTTTTGAAATTAAATTTGGAAAAGAGGTGAAAGATAACCCAGAGTTACCATATAATTGGAAAAAGAAGAGTATATTTTTTGAGTTGGATTACTGGAAAGATAATTTGCTACCCCACAATCTAGATGTGATGCATATTGAGAAAAATATTTCTGATAGTGTACATGGAACATTGATGAATCAAGATGGAAAGACTAAGGATCATATAAAAGCACGTCAGGATCTACAAGAAATGGGTATAAGGCCTGAACTTCATCCTCAACCTCGAGATAGTAAAAAGTTTTACTTGCCTCCTGCTTGTTTCTCAATGGATAAAAAAGAGAAGGAAATATTTTGTAATGTCTTAAAAAGGGTAAAAGTTCCGGATGGATATGCAGCTAATATATCAAGATGCGTACACCTAAAACCTCCGAAAATATTTGGCCTAAAAAGCCATGATAACCACATTCTAATGCAACAGTTGTTACCAATCGCCTTGAGAAATGTGTTACCTAAGCATGTGCGCTCTACTTTGATGAGATTATGTTGTTATTTTAGACAACTATGCTCTAAAGTTCTTAAACCTCATGATCTGGTTCGGATGGAAAATGAGATTGGAAAGATTCTTTGTGATTTAGAGAGGATATTTCCACCATCGTTCTTTGACGTCATGATTCATCTATCAGTTCATCTTGCTTCGGAGGCCAAAATTGGTGGACCAGTTCATTACCGTTGGATGTATCCAATCGAGAGGTATCTATATTTAGCATATTTTTGGTGTTACTCATTACTTATTCTTTTCTTTAATTTTAACGTTTACGATAACTTAGGTATTTGTGTACACTAAAATCTTATGTACGAAATAAGAGTAGACCCGAAGGATCAATTGCAGAAGGATACATAGTTGAAGAATGTCTCGCGTTTTGTTCGTTGTACTTATCCCCTGATACAGAGACCGTACATACTAGGACAAGTCGAAATTATGATGATGGTGGTTCTGTGGATGTTTTACCTATCTTTTCGATGCCAGGTCACCAGGTCGGGGCAACAGATACAAAAGTACCAGAACTTGAAACTTTGTCCAAAGCACATTCTTATGTGTTGTTCAATTGTAGTAAAGTTGATGAATTTATTGAGTAAGTAACTTGATACAAGTTGTGAATTTCATAATTTGATTTTATGTTTTTATTTACAATATTATCTTCTTTTGAGCTTACAGTGAACATCTTACGTATATTCGTGATAATAATCGTCAATTAAGTGAACATGGGGTTCAACGTCTTCATAGTGAAACTTTTGCAGAATGGTTTCAAGACCATGTAAGTAATAATAGTTTATTATGTTTTGTTTAACAATCCGATAAAATAATTAAATTAAGAAGTTTTAACACATCTTACCTTTATTTAGATTGAGAAGCTGCACATGACACGCGATCAGAGAATCACAGAAGAACTAAGGGCCTTGGCAAGTGGTCCTGCTCAGGTTGTGAAAAGTTATAAAGGATTTATCATAAATGGTTTTAGATTCCAGATAAAAGATCTTGAAAGTAAAAGAAAAACACAAAATAGTGGAGTAATGCTTGAGGCCATGACAAACAGCTTCTCGAGTTCCAGAGATAACAATCCTATCGTGGGAGATGTTACATACTATGGGGTTATAAATGACATCATTGAGTTGGAATATTCTGCTGACAAAAAAGTAGTGTTGTTCGATTGTGACTGGATCTCAAATGGTAGTAGGAAGAAAGAAGATGAGAATGGGTTTACTCTACTGAATTTTAAAGGATTGAAGCCACATAATGAGCCTTTTATACTAGCTTCTCAAGCCCAGCAGGTGTTTTACGTTGCAGACCCTGTTGACAAAGGATGGAAAGTTGTGATAAAAACAACAGCAAGGGACTCTTTTGACATGACAGAACAACCATGTGACGACCATGTAGAAACATATTTGCAAAGCAATACATCTAGCGGTCCTCCACATGATGAAAGTATGGATATCACCTTGATTAGAGAGGGTGTAAGTGGCACTACCGTTGACGAAGATACCTTGGTTATAGATGGAGATGAAAACCTATTTTAGGCCTTTCGTGACATCAGTTGGTTGAACCGCACGTTAATCCAGGTTTTTCTCTCAATTACATAATATTCGGTATTTTATTAGAATTCCTTACAGCTTATATATCCAGTGTATGCTAGGAGTGATGGTGAAGTGCCTCTCTTCCTGTTTGTATGTTATAGGGTATTTATGGTCTCACTACATCTTATATAGAATACTAGTATATAATTATCATAGATTATATTTTGAAACATTCGGTAGCCTTTACAAGGATAGGATATTGTAGAAATGGCAGTGCCGCTACCATTCTCGGCCTTTGCTCATATGCCATAAAGATTCCATCTTTTGCACCTTCTGCACCTTCTGCAATAGCACCTCTCTTTTGACTCATCTACTATGTCGAGCTCATTCACAGGCTCTTTATCTGCAATAGCACCCTCTGCTTTCTGCATTTCAGCATCTCCTCGTTCATTTTTTCTTTCTCTTCGGTTTCTTCAGGTTCTTTATCTTTCTTTTCCTTCTTTGAAGCCGATCTTTTGTTAGCTGATGCATTCTTTAAAAATCAGTAGAGAATTTCTGGTAAGAACTAGGAGGTGTGACCTTTTACGCTACTCGATTAGCACTTGGAGATGCATGCAATCTTGTATCTTCTCATAGTGGATTAAATCGAGAGGTATTGGCTAATAATCTTTTGGCCCGTTTCTTTACTGGTTTGGTTTCTAGTGGTGGTGGTGGGGTCAGTTTTACTTTCTCAACAATTCGTGAGGACCTCCTAGGAGTTTCACCTGTTCCCAGTCGAAATTATTACTGCACAGAATGAGATATTCGTTCAGACAGGAATGGGTGTACTGAAAAAGAGTTACCGTTACCTTTGATTAGTTTTTCAGTTTAAAGTATTCATAAACAGCAAATTGCAGATGATAGTGTCAATGCCTTAGTTTTAAATAGAATGCTCAGATCCTTCAAGTGCTACGTTTGATTCAATAACAGCTTATTTTGTTTGTATTTACAGATAACCAATTGAAATCATTCTAAAAAATGATGGCTTATTGTTCTTATTACAATCATGTTACTGTTGGTAGTCAAAGAAAGATATATGTTCGCATATGAATTTGATACATAGAGGCACATTAGCACGGTTTAACAAGTATAAAGTTACTATATAACATGATAGAAATATTATTATATTAGCTGATTTTTCTTGGTGGATAAACATGTACTTATTATGGTAATTGTTGACTTTGGGTAAAAGTCAAACTGATGTGTAAAATAAGTTTAGCGTAAGAATTCAGAAATACTGAGTATGAAACATGATGAGTTGGTTAGATAAGAGTAAACCACATTGCATTTGTTTAGGTTTTAAAAGAGCTCACATGTTATGTATTTATTTACCTACAGGTTCTGACCGCAAAATTTGAAGATGAAGTTGATTCCAAGAACATTGATAGATATTGATGAAGTGGAAATTGAATTCTGGACCCTTAGTGTTATGTTAGTTTGTTTTGCTTTATGAAGTGATTTTTTACTCTAGAATAAAAAGATAAGCATTTTACCCGGTCTAGCTGCGATTTTGACGGGGTGTTTGGATATTGTTTATGTGTTCTAGTTTAAGATTCTTTGAGATTTTGTTCTTATGACTGTAGTTTGGGATTGACATTATTACATAGTGACTCGTTTATTTGTAAGGCAAAGTTTTTTGTTTAACATTAGTACTGCATAAACAATCTGGTATGATACTGCATGTTTGTGTTAGAAATGCAGCAAGAAGTTTTGTGGGGTTGTTCTTTTAGCATAATTTATTATCTTGTGGTACTGTCAAGTGTCAACTAGTGATGGAGCATTGACTTTTATTGAACAAAGTTTGGATTAAAACCATCAGGTCTTGACTTTTATTGAATAATTAGTGTGTCCAAGTTGCCTTGTGAACCAACAATACCAAATGGGTATGTGCGTCTACTTACTGTCCAAAACAAGAATACCACAAGAACACTAAACAATAACTGAGAATTCGATCTTTCAGTTTTAATCTAAGTAATTAGTGGCTCGTGTATTTGCATTGGGTGTTTTGGTCATTTGTTAAGTGCCTGTATACCAACAGCAAAAAGTAACCAAGCAAAAAAGAAAAAAAAAAGCAAAAAGCAGAGCTGGCCTGGACTTGAACACCCGACCTGCTCTACAGGAGTGGGGAGTCTTACCAGCGATCCAGTTGCCTTTTTCTTGTCATCACTCTTCTTTTCTTTTTCTTATAACCGTTTTGTTTTGTGGCTTATAAATAAAGCCACATGTAGAATAAGCAATTGTGGCTTATTGGCTTATGGTTTTGGGTGAAACCTATTTTTCCTTTGTTTCATTTTAGTTTTCAGTCTTTTCTTTGCACTTTTTGTATTTTATGCCTTTCTAGATAATTTATTATGATTATTTTGTTTTTAAATATTAGAAAATCCATAAAAATAGAAAAAGATTTGTAAAAATTTCTGAAAAATATTTTTTAGTCTTTAAATAAAGTATTTTAGGCATACAACCAAAAAAACTTTTGAGTTTTGTCTTTTTCTTAAATATTTTATTTTTTAGGTTATTTAATTAACTTTAATAATTAATATAAAATAATTTAAACACTTTCAAAATTTTTGGTTTTCATATTTTTCTTGGTTAGGTTTTTAGAACATTTTAGGTATTTTTAATAACTTTTTAGGTGAAATTTTTCGTTTGATCGCGTTTTTACGTTCGTATGTTGAAACGTTTTCGACCGTTTTTAGCGTAATTTGTCTCCATTTTCTTATCTTTCCATCTTTCCAAAAGCGTAATAACTCATTTCAAATAACGTATATAATTTTTTTGGCTTAAACACTATACCTCCTCGAGAACGAACTCGATTATCGATATTTACGTTTTTCACAAAACGTGATACTTAATACTTACCCGCTTTTGTCGCTTTGTTTTTCCTAAAATAAAAGTGTACAAAATTACAACATCAAAATAAACTGAACCGAAAATCGAATTTGAATTCGTTTCGGTTTTCGGGTTGACCCGAATAACCAAAATTTTATCTTCATTAATTTTTTTAAATATTTTTTTTACGTTTTTCCTATAATCATGTTACTTGAACCCGAGTTGACCTGAACCCGACCAACACGACCCGCTTCCAACCCCTACTTAAAAATAATTATATAAACTCTTCTACAGTTATATAAAAAAGTTAAAAATAATCTTATATGCATATAGGGCTCATCGGGGGCCAGGACCGGACCGGACCGGACCGAGGATCAAATTGGTCCTGAACCCGAATCAATTTTGTCCACCAGAATATAAATCAATTCGAATCGAGTCAGGAAAGGCCGAAAGTACTTTACCTTGTACCTGGACCCGAAACTATTTGAGTTCGGGTTAGTCGTGTTCATGAAAAAGTTAAAAATAATCTTATATGCATATAGGGCTCAACATCGGGTCAGGACAGGACCGGACAAAGGATCGAATTGGTCCTAAACCCGAAACAATTCTGGTCAACTGGAATATAAGTCGATTCTAGTTGGGTCATGAAAGGCCGAAAGTATTGTACCTTGTACCTGAACCCGAATCTATTTAAATTGGGGGGTAGTTGGGTTCATGTCAATTTGGGTTGAGTCTGCTTGGGTTTTCGAGTTCAGGTTCGTTTAGTTCTGGTAAACCGGAATATAAGTCAAATGATAATAATTACAAAATCGCCTATTGTACCGGTTAATATAGATTAGGTTGACCTGACTCGAGTTAGCAAAACATTTCCAACCGATATCCGATCTTATTTAGATAGACGCTCTTATCTTGGAGTCCTTATTATGTACACGGAGAAACCATACATACAATTAGTTTCATACATTATTACACAACAAAAGCATACCAACCATTCCTTTCGTATCGTAGGTAAACAATTGAGCTCAGTCATCATACATTATTACAGTACTCTCTACTTTCTTTCTCTACAATGTCATCTTGGATCCTCCATCCCGATCCTCCATCCCGTATCCCCGTCTCGGATCCTCCACCTCGGATCCTCCATCCCATCCTCCATTCCTGAAGGCTCACTCATGCATACTTATGTCACTCACACACTCATATCATACACATTATATATATACATTCTCTTTATTAGAGTTCTGACTTCGTCGGAGGGCTTTTGCATCGTGTGCTCCTTCTAATGGGTTTTTTCATGTTGACATATAGTTTCTAAGCTCGGGCAACGACGAAGATACATGAGAGTCATCCAAATCAATCCGATGGAAAAAAATACCTAAATAGTGAACAATATATGTCACGATCAAGATTAGACATATTAATGTAAACTTGATTCATTTTATTAAGGTCAAGTCTACCATACATTTAGATATTTAGTGTGCAACTAGGGATCAACTTAATAGATAACTCTACATGAGCTAAGCCCGATAGCTGATAATAAACAATGCATTTAATCATCCGACTAATAGCCCCTTGTAATTGAATTAGGAGGTTTCTCGATGTTCAAACGGGACTGAAAGTCAACAAATTAGGCACTATCTTAGGTGAACATATCTACATATTGAAACCGAGAGAGAACGTGTTTTACATGGACTTGCCCTGAAGCCAGACGGTCACAAATAAATTTATATACGTTGATATACTTAGTACGTTGGTTCTATACAAGATTAGTCGAAAGACACATGACACTGACTTTGTCAAATCAAACAAGCGTACTAGTATGCAAAAGAGCATCTGATTCTCACAAAAGGTTACGAACTTAGGCATCGACAACAATAAGAGTAAATTATCTTAAAAAAACACAATACCCACTAGGGGATCGTCTGCTGACTCTACAACAAGCCCAATCAGCATCCGTGTATATATTAAGCTGAGTGGTATTACTATGACATATGTTTCTATAAAATCTCGTCATTATACACGGGTATACATCTGGGTTTAGACGTTAACTCATATCTAGGGCTGAGCATCGGGCTTGGACCGGATCGGACCGGACCGACCTAGACCCGGAGCAAAGACCGAAATGGTCTAAAATCTCGGACCGAGACTGGTCCGGTCCAATTCGATCCACGGTTTGATCTGGTCCTATTAGGCATAATCGAGAGGTTTTTGATAAGATCGAACCGAACCGGACAGAGGACCGAAATGGTCCAAAACCCTGGACCGAGGACCAGACCGAAATTATCTATTTTGATTCGAATCGGTTTGGTCCGGGTCAGTTTTAGGTAGGGGTGTCCATTATTTAGATTTGACCCACAAAAACCGAAAATCGAACCGAATCGAAAATAGAATTTAGGTTATGGGTCATAACCGAACCGAACCGAACTACTAATTTGGTTTTCAGGGTTTGGCAATCGGAACCGAAAACCGAACCGAAAACCGATATTGTACATATATATATATATGTTTTTATATATTAAATAATAATTAAAATTAAATTTTAATATAAAAATATAATTTTTATACTTAGAAATATTTTTTTTTGCTAAATATATTTTTTAGAAAGTTAAGATAATTCGGGTTATTCGGGTCAACTCGAGAACCGAACCGAATTCAAAATCGGTTTTCGGTTCGGTTGAAATCTAGTTCGGTTCGGTTCGGTTTTCGGGTTGACTCAGGAAAAAAATTAACCGAATAACCTGAACCGAATAAACCGAACAACCCGAGAACTGAACCGAAAGACACCCCTAATTTTGGGTGTGTCATGTTAAACCCTATTCATATCTTAAGCTTAAAAATGTGACAAATGTATAAAAAACACAAGGACTTTGTTAATTGCAATAATACGTAACTTACCAAATTGGGGGGAATATAAGCCGCCAAATAATTGGGGGAAATTAGAACCTGCTATCAGAAGATTAAAGTAATTTTGGCGGTACGAAATTCAAGGGCTCCACGATCTTCATCCACCTTTAAGTTTAGTTTTAATTGATTCAATCCAAATGTCAAAATCAAAAACGGTTTGGGGTCCAGAAGTTGAACCTCAAATTGAATCTAGGGTTTCACTTTTCTTCAAAATTCGAAGGTAACCTTTCTTTTTCTAGTTCCAATTCTTAGTATCACCTTGTTTGATTTGTAAGCTTGGTCAATTTTTCATGAATTGTATCCAATTATTGTTTAAAGTTTGTGCTGGTGTGTGATAAATTGAATCAAATAATCACTTGCAATTGGTGTTACTAATCTACTGTTAATAGTAATCTTAATAATTGTGTTAATAGGTTTTGTTATATGCAAACAATGTTTGAAATTGATTTCTATAAATCATTGTCATGTAAGTAATATAAATCATTTGTTGATGTTTTGGTACAGTAGACACTAGCCTCGCTACATTTTGTTGTTTCAATCTGAATTTATATATCTATTGTTAAAAAATACTCCATTTAAAATTCTTATCCAGAATATAGCACTACTTATTCCCTTGTCGTGTATCCTTTTCGTTAAACATTCAATCAGGTAATTTCTTATAGTTTACAAATAAAGATGTCTTGATTTCATGTTATATTATATACTGCTTTCATAATGGTTCTCAGATGTTTTTCGCTATATTTAGTATATAATAGCATCACCTAAATTGGAACTAAGTTCAAAATATCTTCTAAATGTATTATTTCCAGTTTGTATTTTTATGATGTGCTATCACAACCCAAAGGCTGCATTTTTAAGGAAAAAAAGTACTAATGTTTTGTTGTCTTTTTATCTCTATATTATGACTTAGGAATGTCATCAAGGAGGCATAATGGAGTTAGCACTAGAGGTCGTAACAGTAGCCAACAAGCTGAAGATGGGACTGAAGTTCGCTCTAACCGACCTAACAACACTCAAGGTATGTTTTTTTTTCTTTTGGTTTGTTTAATTGGTTCACTATAGCTCCTTAGCTTTACTATATGCTACAACCACATAGAAAAAAGCACAGGTTATTTGGGTGTTGCTTTTATTCTTTATGTTCTTTACAATTTGTTGTGTTTTACCTGAAATTTATTAG
>JANFOE010000761.1:0-372515 GCA_025667525.1 Glebionis coronaria
AGAGAGAGAGAGAGAGAGAGAGAGAGAGAGAGAGAGAGAGGATTAAGTCGATGCAATACAAGGTTGTTAAGAATATTATATTATCTTAACACCGAGAGAGAGAGGAGAGAGAGACAGAGAGAGAGAGAGAGAGGAGAGAGAGAGAGAGAGAGAGAGAGAGAGAGAGAGAGAGAGAGAGAGAGAGAGAGAGAGAGAGAGAATGAGAGAGAGAGAGAGAGAGAGAGAGAGAGAGAGAGAGAGAGAGAGAGAGAGAGAGAGAGATAGATAGAGAGAGAGAGAGAGAGAGAGACAGAGAGAGGATTAAACCGATGTAATACAAGGTCATTAAGAATATTATATTATATTAACAACGAGAGAGAGTGAGAGAGAGAGAGAGAGAGAGAGAGAGAGAGAGAGAGAGAGAGAGGGAGAGAGAGAGAGAGAGAGAGAGAGAGAGGAGAGAGAGAGAGAGAGAGAGTGAGAGAGAGAGAGAGATTAACAAAACTAAATATAAGGCCTTAAAAATACAATGTTTTTGTTAAAATATCTGTTTTGGTTTCGTATGATAGTGTGTTTTTTTAACAATCTCAAAAATCCATTTTTGTTGTATCACTCTGGTTTTTTTGCCAAGTTTATAAAATTAATAATTAAATATTGAAAAGAATTTTGTTAAAAGCCCTTACATTTATCATTTTAACAACAAAAGCCCTTAAAGTAAATATAAACTCCTAAAAATACAATATTAACATAAAACTACTAAAATTTGTTTAAAAAAATTAGAAATAATATATTGGAAATAGTAAATATTACAATTTGTTCAATAACAACAAATATCATGCCCCCCAAGAAGAGTCACCCATGCCCCTTAGTGCAACGCACGGGTTTCGGATGCCTCGTTTTGTATAAGATATACCCTTCAAGTTTTGAAGACATTACAAGAACAACCCTCCAAAGTTAAAGGGAATACATCATTACATCCCAAAGTTAACACAAGGACTAATGATGTAATCTAGAAAGAACTGCTTGTGAATTAACAAGGACTAACGAGGAAAAGAGAAATGGACTTGGTTTGCAAAGAGAACAAAGGGGACAACTAACTGCGGGGACTTAATTTGCCACAAACCAAACTTGACTTATCAAAAATATTCAACAACCCATTAAGTATAACCAGCCAGCCTATGGTTATAACCCATTTACCCGGTAAACCCTTACCCATAAATCATATATTGACACCTCACTAAAGCCCACCCAAGACCCAACACCAAACCCGCCCAGCCTAATCCATATCCAAAACCCTTAACCGGTTCTTTATTATTAAAAAATATTTTCAAAATATTATTTAGTAATTAAAGTGGCGGTTAACATTTTCCCAATCACTTTTTAGATCAAACATCTCGTTTTTACTTTACATAAACCCTAATCATATAATCTTTAAATCTGGGTTATATGCTAATTACTCCTCCAGATCTCCAATTCACACTCACCTAACCAAAACCCAATTCGTATTTTGGCCCCCCCCCCCTTGTGTTACGTGACACCCCCATGTGTGCCCTGCACCAAGACAAAGGATGAAGACAAAAAGGGAGCAGAATCTCAACGATTCTTGTTTGTTCCTTCTCCCTTACACTATTTTGGACGAGTTGGATTGATTCTCCACAGCTAAAAACACATGGGCTCACTGGCAAGATCATGGGACACCCTTATTTGACCAAGATTTATTCAAACAGCAGGGGCTCTTTTGGAAACTCATCTCATTAGGGTTTATAGCTTCCATTTGATTCTAGAATACATTGTACGACCCTATATAAAAGGCAGTTAGGTTAAGCTTTGTTCTTGTTCTTTGGTTTTCTTTGGTCAAAACATTGTAATTCCTTTTCTTTCTATATAAGAAAGTTGGTGTTGTTTATCGACAAAATCCAAGTTCCTGTTACCATCGCTGATATTGTTACTGTTACTTTGTTTCCAATCCGGCAATCCGTTTTCAAAACTTTGTTTTCAGGATTCTCAGTTTTTTCTCACAAGTTACATAAAAAAGTTTGCTTTGTTCTTTGGTTGAAAAGGAAAAGATCCCCATAACTTTTTAGTCAGGGCATATGGATGACCATAACACCATGATTAACTGAATCAGGGTGTATTGGGTGCATATGTTTGGATAATAAGACTTGTGGGGCTGTTCAAAATCACCAAGATTAGGTTCATATTGCTTGTACTAACTGCTCCTGAAGCATCCTTTCCATTTTATGTTTTAGCTTTGGAAGCTTGTGTGAATTGCTCACACATCAACTCTTAAACCCCCTATGGTGTGGATTGTACACCTTGGAGGTTTGTTCCTTCCCTCCCTTTTCAATTTTTCATATTTTCTTTTAAGATTTGTGTGGTAATAGAATTTTTTGATTGCATGCTATATGTTGATGTTACTTTCCTGATATGGTGTTAGTTTAAGGTTTTACACATGATTTAGTATTTGAGAAAAAAAGTTTTCATAGTTAAGTTGAAAGTCTTTTCAAATTTTGGTTGTTCACTAGTAAAAGGAGTGTTTGGATTAGGGGTTTTAGAGGTTTTAAGTTACATGTTTAGTGTCATTTGGTTGCCTGCTAAACTTGTCTTGTCTCTAATATTATTGGTAGAGTATGTTAGTATGATGGTTATTGGCAAAACTAATTTTGGTTGTTAGCTTGAAACTACATAAAACAAGTCCTTCACAACAATCTTGTTTCCAGTCTTGTTTGTGTGTTTTGGAGGCTGCAAAGTGGTGAAAATATAGATTAAGCCTAGGTTTAGGAATGTATGTTATAAAAATGGTTGTTTGCATCACTTGAAAACAAGATTTATTGGGTTGAAATTGGTTCTAGTGCACACTACACCAGCAACAATCAATTTTTGCTTACTAATTATATCATAAAGTGATTTTAGGTTTTAAATGTTTGATTCAGGGATTGAAATTTGATACACAGGTGTTTTGTAAGCTACATTAGACCTACAAAATCTGCTATAGGCTTTATCATAACATTTAGGTGGTTAAATATATTGTTTAGATAACCTGTTGATGCTTTGTTGTGCTACCAAACCTCATTTACTTGCTGTTTTGATTGATTCTATGAATTAATTATGTTAGTTGTTTGTCTTTGTGAGTTTTATTTGACTTCCTACAACCCACTAGTTGTAGGGGTGCCCCCATTGTCCAAAGAAACCCAGCAAACAAGCTCAAATTGAAAATATTTCACTCACTGTGACAAGCAATGGGAACCCCTGTTCCCACTGACAAGCAAAAGCTGTTGGGAATAAAATGAGCCAAGACACTTAGACGCTGACAAGAGTTATTTGGACGTTGATAGGAAGAAATCAAGCGCTGACATATCAAGCTTTGACAAAAAGTATTCAAGCGTTGATGAGAAGAAGTCCAAGCACTGATAGAATACTTAGTCTACACGTTTTGTATTTCTAGTAAAGATATGTTCGACATTATATTTTCTATGTTTATCTTTACCTAAAATAGTTGATACGTAGACTCTTGTACAAGGTTCCTTAATCTATAAAAGGAGGCCTTTAGGTTTTAGTTTGATATACGTTTTACACTTTCATTGTACGCAAGTTTGTTTCATCAATCAAGAGTGAATGTTTGTTTTACTTGTTTTGCTTGTTCTTCATTCAAGTATTAATTCCGCATAATACTTGAATTGTTCATACAAAAAAGTTTCTCTAAGTGTTTAACTTGATCTAATCTCGTTAACACAAAGCTAATCGATCTAAGTTTGGGATCAACAAGTGGTATTAGAGCTTGTTGAGGAACTTTGATATAAAGAACACGAAACCCTAAAAACCCTAAATCGCCAAAAACCCTAATTCTTCAAGAAATCCTAATAACCAGACAAGATGTCTACTCCAGATATGACCTCCTCCTCAAGTCACAATCTAAATATCCCCATGCTAGACCCTGACAACTTTGAGCTATGGAAGTTCAATTTTGAGCAGTACCTTCAAATTCATGATCACACTCTCTAGGAAATTATTGAATATGGAAGCACATTCGATAAGGCTGCTAAGATTGCTACTGCTATTGCTGCAAGATCAATTGAGGGCTCAACTGAAGAGGATCGAAAAGAAGGACCTTCGGATGGGAGAGCTGTCTCAACTGAGGATATTGCAAAGAGAAGGAATGACATGAAAATGTTAAGCATTCTCAAACTTTCTTTGGGACCAAGCAATCAGCACACGTATAGAGGTTTTGAGTCTGCCAAAGAACTTTGGGAAGCTCTTCAAGTCAACTATGGTGGAAATGATGATACTGCCTCAGAGAAGAAGAAGCAACTCTTGCATGAGTATGCTGTATTCAAGGCTCTTCCCAATGAGAAGCTAAATGGGGTAAGAAGCAGGCTTCTAGACATCACAAGCAAATTGTACTTTATGGGAACAGTGTCTAATGATGCTGATATCATTACCACTTTCCTTTAAAGCCTTGGTCATGCATGGAAAATTGAAGCAAGGTCTATTATTGCTACCAATGCTCACAAGAGTTCTACTTTTGATGACGTCTACAATAAGCTAAAGATTGTAGAGAATGAAATCCTCTTGGATCAAGGAAGCAAATCTACCTCTGGAAACATGTCTTTCTTCTCACATAGTGAAGGTCAAGTTGATCAAAGAGAGTCATATGTACATCCTGTTACTGGATCAACTTGTGTCAGCGGTGGATAAACCTTTGTCAGCGCCTCACATTCAGACGCTGACACATACAATGTTGACTCACCAAGGATTAAACCTGCTGGTATTGATCTAGATATAGTGTATGCATACATTGCTGCATTGCCCAATAGTTTAGTGATTACATATAAGGACCTTGAGCAAATTAGTGAGGAGAATTTGGAGGAGATGGATATTAAATGGAATATGGCACTTGCAAGCATAAGGGCCAACAGATGGAATAGGAGATTCAGGAAGAAGATGACCTTTAATGCTAAACACACTGCTGGGTTTGATAAATCCAAGGTTGAGAGTTACAATTGCCATATGATGGGTCACTTTATGAGGGAATGCAGATCTCCAAGAAGATTTGATGCTGGAAAGCCTTCAAGCCAAATCTTTAAGGTTAAAGATACAAAGGCTATGGTTGCCATGCAAGACATTGATGGTGTTGGATAGGACTGGAGCTTTATAGCTAAGGATGTGGAAGAGAACAAGGCCTTGATTGCAGAGAAGGAAGAAGAAGAGCATGTTCACTTTGCTCTCATGGCACATTCTTCATCTTCATCAAATAATGAGGTATATGATGATTCTTTCTGTAGTAAAGGTTGTCGTTTAAACACTGAAAAACTTAACAAAGAAATTTTAAAGTTAAAATCAGATGTTTTTGATGAAAAATGTAAGTTATCTAATTATCAACTGGCACTTGTTCAAACTGAAAAGACTGTAGCAGAATATAAGAAAATTGAGCTTGACCTAAAAGATCAAATTAAAGTTTTGTCTCATGACCTCAAAGTTAGTGTTGACCTTAGGGACATACTGGAGAGATCTAAAGGAGTCATACAGGCTAAGTTAGATGAGTCCATTAAAAACAAAGAGAATGTAGGGCTTAAAATACAAAAGTTTGATAAAGCTTCTCAAACTCTAGAAAAATGTGTAAGTGAGTAAAGAGACTCTAGGGATATGACTGGGATTGGGATGAAAGAGTATGCTGATGTTCCACCACCTGCTGGAAACTTTCATGGTCTCCTTAGAAAGGATATATCTTGGACTGGTATACCAGAACTCCAAGAAAAGGAATTCATTCCTCCACCAAGAGTTCTTACTCTAGTAGAGGAGTATAAGCAGAAAGTGACTGACCTAGAACAATGGAAGAAAGCCAATCCTACATTGTTTGTTAAAGGTGGAATGCTTAGTGAAAGTCCACTTGAGTCAACACCCATAACCAACCCCTCTACTGGAAAGCCTGTTGACCTTGGCTCATATGTCAATAGAAAACCTAGTGTTAAGTATGCTGAAATGTATAGGAAACCTAGGTCACCACAAAGCCAAGTTAGTGATAATGGGACAGGGTTCTTTTCATCTAGACCTAGGGTTATGTCTAGAAAAGCTTGTTATATTTGTGTGAGTTTTTCTCATTTGGCTTATAAATGTGTCAGTGCTTCAAAAGTCAACACTGACAATAAGTTAACCATGGTCAAATCCAGACCTTTTGCCCAACAAAGTCCACAAGTTACTAGACCAGCTCCATTCTTTACAAAAGGGTCTAATAGTCATGGACAAAGGCCCTTTCAAAAGACCAATACATGGTCTAACAGACAATGGGTTCCTGTAGCAAACCCTAATTTTGGCGCTGATAAGTGCAATTTCAGCGCTGACAAGAACAATTTTAACGTTGATAGGAATGTTTCCAACGCTGTTAGACCAAGTAATAACAAATGCTTGCAGCCAAAGGGAAAGGGGTCTAAAGCTTCATCCAGTTTGACATAGAGACCCAAACAAGACCAAAACCCTGATTCTGATGGGATTTCTATGACCTGTAACAGATTTCATTATATTTCAAAGGTCATAACTAAACCAATTAGGGTTAACTGGGTGTTCAATCCTCAAAGGGATGAATAAGGGGTTGTTATAAGGACTAAATATGTTCTTGTTGAACAACCAAATGAATCCAAGTCTGCTCAGGCTTGGGTTCCCAAAGAAAACTAATTTGTTTTCTTTATGTGCAGGGCATTCAAAAGCAGGTAAATGATTATGGATACTAGGATAGTGGATGCTCTAGGCACATGACGGGGAAGGAAGATTATTTGACCAACTTTACCCTCATTAAAGATGGTGACAAAGTGTACTTTGGAGGAGGATATGGAACAATTTCTGGCAAAGGCACTCTCATCACCAATAATCTGCGTTTTGAAAACGTATTTCTGGTAAAAGAACTTGATTATAATCTGTTTAGTGTATCACAAGTGTGTGATAACAAGAATAAGGTTCTTTTCACTGATACTAAATGCTTGGTGTTAAACAAAGACTTTAAGATGCATGATGAGAAGTTTATTGATTATAGAACACCTAGGCATAAGGACATTTATAATGTAAATCTTAATGGAATTAGGATGAACAACAATTTATCATGTCTATATGCTAAGGCTTCAATAGATGAAAGTAATCTATGGCAAAGAAGGTTAGGGCACATAAACTTTAAGAACATAAACAGACTCGTGAGACATGGTTTAGTTGATGGTTTGCCTAAAAAGGCTTTCCACAATGATCATTCTTGTGTTGCATGTCTTAAAGGAAAACAACATAAAGTCTCATTTAAGTCTACGTGTGCACTCTAGTTCTAAACCACTTCACTTGTTACATATGGACTTATTTGGTCCAACTAATATAGAAAGTCTGAATGGTAAATCCTTTTGTTTTGTCATAACTGATGATTTTTCTAGATTTACTTGGACTTTCTTTTTGGCTTTAAAAAGTGAAACTGCCATAGTTTTGATTAACTTTATTACCCAAATTGAAAAGAAAACAGGGAATGAGGTTAAAATACTTAGAAGTGATAATGGTGGCGAGTTTAGAAACAAACTGTTAGATGACTTCTGTGTTAATAAAGGGATTACTAGGCAGTTTAGCATAGCTAGAACCCCACAACAGAATAGGGTGGCTGAAAGGAAGAATAGAACACTCATAGAAGCAGCTAGGACAATGTTGGTTGATGCTCATTTTCCCATTGCTTTTTGGGCTGAGGGTGTGAATACAGCCTGCTATGTTTAGAATAGGGCATTTATCAACAAAATCCACAATAAGACACCTTATGAGCTATTTTGGAATAGGAAACCTAATATTGGTTTTCTTAAACCCTTTGGATGTTATGTAGTGATCTTAGATACTAGTGATGCCTTAGGAAAGTTTAGTGCTAAAGGTGATGAAGGCTATTTTATGGGCTATTCAGTGCAGAGTAAAGGATATAGGGTTTATAATAAGAAAGAAAAACGTATACTTGAAAAGGTACATGTTAAGTTTTTAAAGAGTGAACCTAGTGATCCTGAGAGTGGACCAAATTGGTTCTTTGATTTAGAACCATTATCTGGAACCTTGAATTATATGCCTGTTACTGATCCAAACATTGTGAAAGAAGATTCACATGTTGTGGAAGAACCTATTGTTGAAATTGCAGGTAAACATGTTAACAAGGAAGAAGGATCACATCCAGTCAAATCAGATCCCATACTTGAGTATGTTACCATTCCTATATGGACAGATGGATTTGCTGCTGCTGCTGCTGCTGGAAAGGACAAAGATGGTCCACAAGAAAAGCCAATTGATGAAAACATGCATGAATCTTCAAGCGTTGATAAAGGCAAATCCGACGCTGACAGGACAAATTCAAGCGTTGATAGCTCAAACGCCGACAGACCAAATTCAGGCGTTGACAACCCTTTTGACCATTTATTCACTTCCAATACTTCTGAACAAGGTGAACCTTCCATAGTTCATGAAGAGGTTCATTCTAGTGATGATGGAGGAGGCTATTAAGATGATATTGGCAACATGGAGACTGAGATTGAAGACAACACACTGATTTAAGGAGGAACACTTACATCTAATATCAAGAATCATCCTCATTCTCTAATCATTGGTGATGTGTTGTCTCCTGTTCAAACAAGAAGGTCTCATCAGAATCAAGGAGGTTTTATTGTTAATATCCACAAGAAGGTTGATACCCCTCTTGTACATGCATGTTTGTTTGCTTGTTTTCTATCACAACAGGAACCCAAGAAGATTTTTGATGCTCTCAAAGAACCAAGTTGGGTGGAAGCAATGCAGGATGAGCTTCACCAATTTGCTATTTAAGATGTTTGGGAGTTAGAGGACTGTCCTAGATATGTCAGACCTATAGGGACAAGATGGGTTCTTAGATACAAGAATGATGAAAAAGGGATTGTGATCAGAAACAAGGCACGTTTGGTTGCTCAAGGCTATACACAAGAGGAACGGATAGACTATGAAGAGGTTTTTTCACCTGTTGCAAGGATTGAAGCAATAAGGATTTTTCTAGCCTATGCTTCTTGCATGGGCTTCACAGTTTATCAAATGGATGTGAAGAGTGCTTTTCTTTATGGCACAATTGCAGAGGAGGTTTATGTAATGCAGCCTTCTGGTTTTGAAGATTCAGAACATCCAGACAAGGTGTATATGGTGAAGAAAGCAATGTATGGACTTCATCAAGCCCCAAGAGCATGGTATGGCACATTGTCCACCTATCTGGTGGAAAATGGATTCAAGAGGGGCACCATAGATCAGACTTTATTTACCAAGAAGATTGGTAAGGACTTTCTACTTGTTCAGGACTATGTGGATGATATCATCTTTGGCTCTTCAAGTCCAAAGATGAGTGAAGACTTTTCCAAGCTCATGACAGACAAATTCAAGATGAGTGCAATGGGAGAGATGAACTTCTTTCTAGGTTTACAAGTTCAACAGAAAGAAGATGGTATATTTATCTCTCAAGACAAGTATGTAGCAGAAATATTGAAGAAGTTTGGCTTTTCTCCACATGAAAAACGGGCTAGCACACCCATGGATAAGGAACACCCTTGGGGAAAGATTGGAGATGGAAAAGAGGTGGATGTCAGGCATTATAGGTCAATGATTGGATCATTGATGTATCTTACAGCTTCTAGACCTGACATCATTGTTTGCTGTGTGTGTATGTGCACGCTATCAAGTGACTCTCAAAGAATGTCATCTTCATGCTGTCAAAAGGATCTTTAGATACCTTAGGTGCTATCCCACCTTGGGATTATGGTATCCAAAGGATTCTCCATTGGAGCTTATTGGTTATTCAAACAGTGATTATGGAGGTGAAAAGTTTGACAGAAAATCCACAACTGGTGGATGGCAATTTCATGGGAGTAGATTGATATCTTGGTAATGCAAGAAACAAATAGTAGTGGCCAACTCTACAACTGAAGAATAATATGTAGCTGCAGCTGCTTGTTGTGGACAAGTTCTATGGATTCAGAAGCAACTATTGGATTATGGGTATAATTTATGCATACAACGATTTTTATAGACAATAACAGTACATTATGCATTATTAAAAATCCTGTACATCATTCTAAAACAAAACACATAGAAATTAGATATCATTTTATAAGAGATTGTTTTGAAAAAGGTTTAATACAACCAGATAGGGTTGATACTGAAGAAAATGTGGCAGATTTGTTAACTAAACCTTTTGATGCTGGGAGGTTTCAATTATTGGTAACAAGTATTGAAATGATCAATCTTACCTAAAATGTGTTTTTGGAACTTATTGAAAAAGTATGTACAGGATATGCACTGTTATTGGTCTTTGTACAAAATTAGGTTTTCCACTTTATTTATCTAACGCTGACAAAGGTTATTTTAACGTTGATAAGTGTTAAAATGGACGCTGACAGAAATATGTTAGTTTTGTGGTTTTTGATCTAATTATGCAGGCATTATGAGCATTGTACAAATGGATACAGAGTTGCTTATGGATCTTTGGAGCTTACTAGGAGTGTGTTTAAATTTATGGATGATGGTTGGAATGTTTACATTCCTATCTTGACATAAATTTTTATTGCATATTTTATTTTTGTCAACTTGTATATCATAGTTTAAGGGGAGGTTTTAGGAAACCTTTAGGATTTTTGGGTATTCTTATAATACTCTTATCACAATTCTAGATTGTGTCCACTGGTGAGTACGAGTTAGTTTTCTAAATCGTGAGGCACTGCAGCATGCAAAGTTGATATACTTTGCACGCTGCCAAGACTTTTTGACCTAGAATTGGATTTGGTCGGTTGGGAGAGTTGGGTACGTTTTTATTGGGCTTACCTGGGAAGTTACAAGGGATTTATATGAGATTACTTTATTGTTAAGAACTTTGGTTAGCAAGGGACACTTGAGGGAAATTATGTCTATCTTTCTTAAGCAAGTGTGCATGATTGGACAGTGCTTGCCGCCCTATAGTGATTTCAGTCTATAAGTTATCTTCACTAGGATAAATTACCTTGTTAAGGTCCTTTTTATTTTTAATTATTTTTATTTTTGGATGCTGACATTTTTCTTTCCAAACGCTGTTAAGACTAATTTTAACGCTGACATGGCAATTTCCAACGTTGACAAGAATATAGCCGTTGGGCGCTGATAAGTTATTTTTGATCGTTGACAAACATTGGGTCCTACCCGGTTGTTATTTTTCATGAAAATATGGGCCGTAATTTTAGGAGTTGGTAACTTTTTATTAATGTTTGAGATAAGTTATATATTTTCAAGATTTTCATAATTACTTTTTGAATATAGCTGGCTCACATTTTGACCAATCACATATTTTCACCTCTCCTATATATTTGGCTCATTTCTTTTAAACAGGGTAACTTCTTATTCTTGTCGAACTAAATTTTCTCAAACCTTCATATTCCATAACTTTTATCACAGCTTTCTTACATCGTCAATGGCACCTAAGTTTAAAGCTATAGATTTGGAATTGGGGTTCAGGAGTCAACACAACATGGTAGCTTATTTACAAGCTGATAATAATCTGTTTCCCCAATATACTCAGATGGTTGAGTATTTGAATGTGTCCCTATTAAGGTATACACTTTCACATACTCCTCTTATTCCTGTCACACACATTAAATAGTTTTGGAACACTGTTAGTTCCTCAACAGTTAATGAAGTGACTACATTGACTGCTATTGTCCATGGGGTTCCATGGGTGGTTACTGAAGCTTTGGTTCGCCAAGCTTTGCATCTTAATGATGCAGATGGTATAACCACCCTACCCATTGCAGATCTAGAGGAAGGACTCCAAGCCTTGGGTTATCCTTTGCCTGAAGATGGCCATTTAAATAAATATACAAAACAGGAATTTCCCCCAGCTTGGAAGTACTTAATACATGTCATTCTTCAATGTTTGAGTCCCAAATGCACTACACACAATGAAATCAACCGATCTATTAGGAGTGCCATTGTGTGTATCGCAACTGGGCAAAAGTATAACTTTTCGAAAATAATTTTTGATGGCATGTGTCATAATAAGGGTAACAAGATGACTCTTGCCTACCCAAGGTTTTTGCAAATGGTTTTTGATTTACAAGAATACTGCAATAGGGATCACAATGATTTTTATACGATCCATGTTCAAAAGAAAGCAATTTTTGGGAAGATGAACTCTGAACCTTATACAGACCTACCCCTCACCCAAGCCATGCTTGCTGTTATTTGAAGCAGCAAACCCACACCCACACCTTCAACCAAACCCATTGCCTGAACAACCACCATCACCCCAGCAAATGGAAGTTGACCAAGAACAATTCAACGCTGACACTTCAAATGTTGATGTTGACACTCCAAATCCAAACGCTGACACCCTTTTACCACAAACCCAAACACCTCTTAACCTTCCAACAGACTCTCAATCCACTCCCTCTTCTACACCCCCAGAATTTAGGTTGGTAAAACGCCAAAGGACTACTAGACTGTTCTCCTCTAGTGGTCCTAGCCATGTAGCAGAGAGAACCACCACCACAAGTGTGGTTGGTGACATGGGTGGGGCTAGGACTATTGGTTCTAGCTTAGATGCAGGCCAAGACAGTCCTAACATCATTAAGACACCATCCATGCCCCATGAATCTACTTTGGGAGGTCAAATTCCCATTCTAGAGGAGGGCAGATTGGAACCTTACACAGTTTTGGAATTAACGACGATCTGCATTAGCTTGAAAAAGCAAAATGCAGACCTTATACAGGTTGTCAAGTCACAAGGCCTTGAACTTAAGAATTTGAGGGAGAGGTTAGTTATTTTGGAGAGTGCTAACAATAGGTGTAGAGAGGAGGATTCGTCCAAAGGGGAGGATGAACAGGTCCATAAGAGTGACAAAGGCTCACAAGAAGGCGCTTCTTTTGGTGATTCTTTGGGTATTGCTGAGGCTCTTACAGATTTGAAGAGGCAACCAGGTTTTGATGCTTCATTAGTTACTCCTACAAAGTTGTCCTTTACAGATTTGATGAAGCAGTTCACAGAGTCAGCCGTTGACAAGAGTAAATTAGGCGTTGACACTCATAGTTTGGACGTTGAGAGACTTGCAGGCATAGTTGATGTATCCCAACCATCAACTATCATTAAAGATGTCTCTACACAGGTACCACCAACTACTTTACCAACTATTAGAGATAAAGACAAGGGTAAAGCAATCTTGGTTGAAGTTGAGAAGCCAAAGAAGAATGAAGCCCAGATTAAGTTTGATCAAGCTTTGGCTGCACAACTACAAGAAAAGGATTGGGCTACTACTACAAAGATAGAAAAAGTTGGTAGTGATGATGAAAGCTCAGATTCTAGTGTTATGATCATTGAAGATCCAGAGAGGTTGGAATATGGAGATGAGTTGGCTAAGGAAAGGCTTGAGGAGTTGAAAATGCAAGTTGATTATGAAATGCCTGAAGTAGCTAGCATGTACTTTGCATGGGAGAATAAGGTTATGGAGAATCCAGACATGATAATTTCTGATCAAATTTAGGGTTTGGAGATTCTGCAAAGAGTTCAAAGAGATTGCAAGGTAATCTTGAAGTATAGGGCTAGTAAGGTTCTTTCACAGCTTAAGAAGGATAGAAGGGAGCTCTATTATATGATTCTCAGATGTCATCAAGGGGGTTGGACTTTCAAGAAATTGCAGGATTTATCCTTTGATGAATTGGAGTTTCGTGCCTATCCTATATGGGCACGTGTTCAAGAGGAGAATACTATTAGACTTCTTTCTGATGAAAGAAACGAAGAACTTGAAGAAGAAATGTAGATCCAAAAGGCTTCAATTTCACCAAGGCCAGTGAAGAAGGGACTTCCTATTAAGTTCCCAAAAGCTTTGGATAGAGTGAATCCTAGTGAAGCAGTTATTAGAATGAGTATTAAACTCTCACCATTGGAAGCTTCACATATTGCAGAGGTATTACCTTTTGATTCCAGAAACCGTATAGTTCACTATGAAGAAGATGCAAGTGGGTTCTGGATGATCACTAGATATGGAAAGGAGGTACATAATTTTACTTCTTTCATCTCTTTGTTTGCAAGCCTGGATAGGGAAGACTTGGTAGATCTTTGGGTATTGATGAAGGCCAAGTATGAGGCTGAAGCACCTACTTCAGTCAATGGAATAAAGATTTCGTCCACATTCAAGAGAATGATTAATGATGCAGATCCAATATGGTTGGATTTGGATGATATCAGTGGACTTCAATGGCGTCTACATTCAGCAGCTGGTTTTTACCATTTGAGTTCTACAAAATTTTTAGAATATCTTCTTGTGGATGTTGAATATCCCATGTCCCATGAAATTTTGAAGCAAATGGTGTCAACACAGCTGGAAATGGATTATACAGGTGATGTTGGCAAAGATTTAATTAGGTTTATTTATTATCTAACTAACAAATGATTTGTATTTGTAAGAATTCTCCTTGCACTTAGTTTTTATTCAGAAACTTGATTAATAGAGTAGATATCAAGTTTAGGGGAGGATTGTTGGGAATAAAATGAGCCAAGACACTTAGACGCTGACAAGAGTTATTTAGATGTTGATAGGAAGAAATCAAGCGCTGACAGATCAAGCGTTGACAAGAAGTGTTCAAGCGTTGGTGAGAAGAAGTCCAAGCACTGATAGAATACTTAGTCTACACGTTTTGTATTTCTAGTAAAGATATGTTCGACATTATATTTTCTATGTTTATCTTTACCTAAAATAGTTGATACCTATACTCTTGTACAAGGTTCCTTAATCTATAAAAGGAGGTCTTTAGGTTTTAGTTTGATATACGTTTTATACTTTTATTGTACGCAAGTTTGTTTCATCAATCAAGAGTGAAAGTTTGTTTTACTTGTTTTGCTTGTTCTTCATTCAAGTATTAATTCCTCATAATACTTGAATTGTTCATACAACAAAGTTTCTCTAAGTGTTTAACTTGATCTAATCTCGTTAACACAAAGCTAATCGATCTAAGTTTGGGATCAATAAAAGCTAGCTACTGCTAGCACTAAAAGTAAAAAAGGTCAGCATCTTGGTCAACTGTTTTTGTCTTATTAGCTTAAAAAGCACTTTTAAGAGTAATCCATTTTTCCCAAATAATATAAATTAATTTAGGACTTTAAGAAAAGTTTTTATATTTTTTTCTTTATTAAATTAATTTTTAGGATTATTTTAATATTTTAATAGTTTTTAGTCATTTAAAAATAGAATTTATTAGATAAAAAAAGTTTAAAAATAATTTTTAGTTATAACATAATATAATTAAGATTCTTATTTGATAAAATAATATTTTGGGTTTCTTTTTTATTTTATTTAAATTTAAGGCTTTAATTAGCATTAAAAATTGAATATTAAATTGAAAATAAATTTTAAAATATTCTTATTAAATTTTTATTCTTATATATATTATATTGGTTTTATTTTTTATTTTTAATTAATTTTAAGTCTAAATTTTTAAATCCGTCACGTTTTTACGTTTTACGTTATTATTTGTTATTATTTAAATTAATCGTAATCCGTCATTTTTTATTTTCTTTTTCATCTCATCAATATTAATCTCAAATACTACAATTTTAACACACATTAATCCTCCTTGGTGAACGAACTCATAACTTGGGTCATAAGTGTTTTACGTTTTCCTAAACGTACACATAATACCTACCACTTTTACGTTGTTTTTCCTAAAACACGTATTTTTACTACTATCATTTTGGCGCCGCTGTCGGGGAGGCGTGTTGTGTTTAAATTTGGAAAATTTTGTTTTTGATATTATCCATAATTAGTATTTGTGTGGTTCGCACTCTAATCACACGTATTATCGGTTTTTAACGTTTGTTTTTGTGAATATCAATATTACTATATTGTATTACGTATCACAATAAATCTAAAGTATCACCGAATACGCGAGAAATCGCACCTCATTAGCGGGCGTTCCGGTCGTTAGTGAGTGTATCGTAATCAAACAAAGAAAAGGCAAAATAGATAAATACTTTTAAGAAGCTTAATCTCGACAAGTACAAACTCTAAGGTGGGTATAACGCGGTTTTATTTCACGACCTAAAGGAAAAAGGCTCTTAAGTGCTTCGCGTCGCCTAGTTTCCTCCGCTTGCTTGTGCGTACTTAGAAAGTGAAGGCTGATTAAGGGTTTGCCAACCAAAGTATTAATCTACGTATCATATATACTTTCTTGGTTTTTAATTATTGAACCCTCCTAAACTTTTTGGTGTTCCACCAACGTTTTAAAGTCATCGAAAGCTTTCACTTCACGTGATCATTTTCATTCCTGGACGCCTCTCTAATCATAAGGTTTGATTCGAGGAGAGATTTGTAGATTTATGTCTACGTAATTCACGAGAAAAATCCAAAAAACTTAAAAACAATCAAAAGGACAAAAAAATTGAAAATCAACAAAAACCCCAAAAGAATCTTCTTTGCTCGCCCCCATGTTGTACGTACGTTTATGCTAACTTGCTCTCAAGCAAAACGTGCACGTAAACGTCGAAATCAAAAGGAAGGAACCCAAAGTCCTCCTATTGAAGAATCTCCCATTGTCGAACCCATTGTAGAACAAGAAGTATCCATGGCTAATCGTACTATGATGGAGTTGCTTCAAGCACCCACCGATGGTTATGGAGAAGCGATTGTGATTCCCGCTATTCTTGCCGAGAACTTTAAGGTTAAGACGGGTTTATTGTCCATGATCCAAGCTAACAAGTTTCGTGGTGATGAAAAGGACAACCCTCATAACCACATCCGCCATTTCAACCGTCTTAGATCGACTTGCAAGTTTAAGGACGTCTCGAATGACTCCATTATGATGATGCTTTTTTCGTATTCCTTAGCAGGGCCCGCTAAAATTTGGTTAGAGAAAGAGCCACCCAATTCTATATTGACGTGGAAGGATCTCGTTTCAAAGTTCGTGAACCAATTTTTCCCGCCCTCTAAGACTACGCATTTGAAAAACGAGATTTCAAAATTTTCACAAGAATATAATGAGAGTTTTTGATACACGTGTTTGCAATGGGTTCAAAATATTTCTCTCGATATCCTCTCGAATTGATCTCAGTTTAAAGTGAAATGATTTGTTCTTGGTGACAAAAAGTGGATTTGGTTTTCTATTCTAAATAAATGAAGTAAATGAAGTAAATAAAGATTAAGGCCAGAAACAGTAAATCACTAAAAATAGAACATCAATTTAAATTAAACAATTAAATGATAAAGCTGGAAGAATACCCTTACTGAAAAATAATCTATGCGGAATGAAGCTCAATTCGGAATGAAACTCAATTCGGAAAACAAGGCCCTATGAGGAATGTATGTCCATGCGGAAAACATTGGCTACTCGGAAAGTAAAATCTATGCGGAAAAATATGCTCTATGCGGAAAAATCGTCCTATTCGGAAAATATGGTCTATGCGGAAAAACATGTGCTATTCGGAAAAATACCCTATGCGGAAAAATGACTCTAATCGGAAAATCTGGTCTATGCGGAAAGTCAAGCTATTCGGAAAAGATGAATTCTTATGCGATGCTTATGCGGAAAAATCAGAACTCTATTCGGAATATAATGTCTATTCGGAAAATATGGTCTATGCGGAATAATAAGCACCTATGCGGAAAACATGTGTTATTCGGAATATCTAGGATATTCTGAATAAAGAAGAAATATAACCTCTACTCGGTATAATTGAAATATTCCGAATAGAGACACCCCCAGAATTCCTATTCGGAATCTGGGAAACTCAGAACTGTAGAAATGCGAAGAACAGGGGACTCGGTTAATCCAAAATCAGACTTGACAAGCAAAAAGGTTTTTACCAAATTAAACAATAATCATTTAAATATCATAAGTAACAAATCCCACCAATAAAAACACTAAATCAACAACTTTTTAGGATCAAACTCGAATCAAAAATAAAAAACTTAAGAACTTGCAATAGAAGATGATGAAGATCAAGATAAATGAAAAGATGGATTAGATTGATTAATGTAAAAGTAACAAAATGTAATGATTAAAAGTTACAAGATTGAAAGAAAAAGATGAAAATCACCAAACACCCTAATGGTGTTGGTGATGGAACGATCCTAAGATACTGGGGAAAGAACAAAAATGAACTAACTCTCTAATTGTGTGAAGGGAAAAACTATATATAGTCCTAGTGGTTGGTTGGTGAGTGGGCTTTCTCCCTTTCTTCTTGTCTTCTCGTCTTTTCAGAAAAGTTGACGTTTTCGATTCTGATTCGGGATTTGTCGTCGATTAAATTCAACTCGTCTTTTAATTTCTTCGTTAAATAGACTTGAGTTTCTTCGACATATATAAATCTTCCATATTTGGTCCTTTTCTTCGATAAATCTTCAAATAGGCCCATTGACTTCAAATCTTTTGCACCTCTTGGACAATAGACTTCGTCTTGAGTCTTTTTCCTTGATAAAACCCGTGCAATCCCATGTTTTCTTAAATATTCATCCGGTTAGCTCTGAAAACACAATAAACACAAAAACCACGCATAATTCCAAACAAATGATATTAAATACGTGTTTTGGTCTCGTTTTAGCCCGAATTAAGTGGTAAAAGGATGGGTGTTTACACACCTATCAGTTTTTCAACGGCTTAGAATAGGTTTAAGGAAATGTTGCATGAATGTCCTCATCACGGTTTCCGACTTACATCAAATCCATACGTTTTACAATGGATTGAACGATCATGAACGTGATTATCTTAATTCCGTCGCGGGTGGTAATTTTTTATGTAAAACGGTCGAAGAAGCATTGACAATCATTGAAAATAGGTCCAAAGTTTATAGCCCTCGTAACACATCGAGTGTTAACATGGCTTCGCCTTCATTGTCACCTACCGTTGATGCTAAACAAATTGAGTCTGATGTGGAAAAAAAATTGTTCGATAGGTTTAAAGGATTGTCAAAAGAATTGAACATTGGTGAACACCCCACTCCCGCTACGGTTAAAGTGCTTGAGGTTTCTTGTGTGTATTGTGGTGGAGATCATGATTTCTCCTAGTGTATCACCGCCGGGGGTAACACTTCGAGTGCCTACGCGGCCACGGGAACTTATAACCAAAACGGTAAACTTACCCGCACTAATCAATTGACTCCACCGGATTTTCCACTTCATCAAAACTATCAAAATGCTAACAACTATTGCAAAAACGATCAAGGTGGTTAGCAAGGAAATCAACGGAATTATAACAAGGGTAATTACAACAACCAAGGGGGGAATAGTCGATTGCAAAATCAAAACCAAAATCGTGATTTTCAAAACATTAATCAAGGTTTTTCAAGTGCACTTTCAAAAGATTTACCAAGTGGCTTTTTGACATACGCTAAGGAAAATGATGATAGGTACACTAATATGGCAAGTGATATGTTTAGTCTAAGAACCGAATTGAACAATGAGCTTAGGAACCATACCAACAAAGTCGAGGGTAATGTGCAAAGACTTCAACAAAGTCAACAAAATCTTGAACAAAATCAAGATACAAAAAGATCAAGGTGAAATCAAACAAAGTTTACTTAGGTCAGAACAAAATCAAAGGGTTGAAAAGAAGAACGAACTAAAATGGAAAGTAGGATTTTAGAGGCTATAATGATGAGTAAAGCCTCTACTTTGGGTTGTCTTCCTAGCAACACCATATCAAACCCGAAGGGAGAGATGAAAGTGATTGCCACACGTAGTGGTAAGACTTTTAAAGAGCCTACTCCTCAACCAATTACCCTACCGAGGAGGAAATTGAGGAAGAACCCGAGGTGGTGGTCGAAAAGGAGCACGTTTCTATCCCACAAAGTACCGCTCAAACCACACCTACGATCGATCGTTTACCTACGTTGGAACCCGATATTCCAAAGGCTATTCCTACGTCCCATCCAACACCACCCTTGCCTTACCCATCGAGACGTCACAAGGAAAAATTGCAAGAACGTAACAACTACCAATTTGAGCGTTTTATAAAAATGTTTCGTGACTTGCATCTTAACATACGTTACGCCGACGCTTTGATTATGATGCCTCGATATGCCGCCAATTTTAAAAGTATGTTGAACGATAAGGAGAAATTACAAAAATTTACTCATTGTTCATCGGTTTTTCTTAACCGCATACCTCAAAAAGTCGGTGATCCCGGTAAATTCTTAATTCCTTGTGGTATCCAAGATATGGAATAATGCTACGCCTTGGCCGATCTTGGTGCTAGTATTAATTTGATGCCTCTTTTGATGTTTAAGTCGCTCAATCTTTCTAATCTTACTCCTTCAAAAATGTCTATCGAGATGGCCGATCATTCTACAATTCCCGCATGTGGAACGGCCGAAGATGTTTTTGTAAAAGTGGGAAAGTTCTATTATCTGGTAGACTTTATCATAGCCGATATTCCCACGGATTCTCAAGTTCCTCTCATTTTAGGTCGTCTATTTTTAGATACGTCGAAAGCGATTATTGATGTGCATGCTAGGAAAATCACTTTACGCTTCAACGACGAGGAACTTGTTATAAACGCACTCCAAAATTCCCATCTTTCTCATGTTTATTCTATCGAGACTATGATCCATGTTGATTTAATCTATGTCGTTGTTGGAAATACGTTTTTACATATTTAGGAAGATTCGGTCACTCCGACAATATATTAAGTAGTAGCTCGTAGTCTAGATATCTTTATTAAACAAACAAATCCAAGCCTAGCCTACAACATGTGTAGGCCGGCCCAACATTGTAATCCCAAGCCCATCACAAGGCTTGGGTATATAAACCCTCTCCTTTGATGGAGAGGGTAGTGGTTTTCATATTTTACACATATTTCTCATTAGTTTCTCTCTCTAGAATTGTGTGAAATCTACCATCTTTCTATCTCTTTCTCTCTCTAAAACATAAGAAATATTTACATATCCTACAATTGGCATCAGAGCCTCGGTTCAATCCTTGGATCGTGTTTTTGTTTCGGATTTGGTGGTCTAAATTTTTTTTTTGTCACTTCTTGTTAATTTTCCTATTTGTCACGTCTTGTTATTTTTTGTCCAAACAGTTTCAATGTTTCTCATCTAATGTCATATCCATATCACTATCTCATTTTTGTGTGTGATGATATTTTTATATCTGTCCAAACAGTCCAACTTTTAGATCTGGTCAAAAGTCAAACCTGCTATCTTTTCTTGTATCTGGTATTTTTGTGACTGGGTTTTGATTAGTATGCACAAAGTGATATTTCATGCTTTCAAAAGTCAAAGTTTACATATCTGGTTTTAACAGAAATTGGTTTATTCTGGTAATTTTTTTTGAAGATGAGCCCAGAATAAACAAGCTCCTGAAAAAACGGCACAAGTACTTTTAGATAAGATTTTTTTTCAGATGGTCACATTCAGATCGGAATATTGCGATTGCATAAACCATTGGTTTCTACTTGCGATCGAATATTCCGATGGATCACATTCGGACGCATTCCGACGGATGTATTCCGACGGATACGTTCCGACGTATGCGTTCTGACGGATGCATTCCGACGGATGTATTCTGATGGATGCATTCCGACGGATGCATTTCAACGGATGCATTCTGATGGGGTGTAGAGAAAACATTGCGATGGACTTTATTTAAAAGAAGAACATTGCGACTGTTTTTTAACAACACAACATTTGACCAGGACCAACAAATCTCCAACCTTATAACTCCCAATCAACACCAAAACTAACTTACTCCCATCGACACCTAACCCTCTATATATCAGCACAAGACTCAAACATCATAAAAACAGAAAATATATAAATCTCAGTTTCATTTATTTTCGTGGGTCATTATTACTCTTGTGAGATTATTCACACGAAATAAAAACACATCATCGATCTGTCAATGGTTTTCACCATCTTTACTATTCGAAAATAATTAAAGTTTCATAACAAATATGTTACAAACCTTAATTGTTTCGATTTATGACAAACAAAACCAAATCAAACGACATGCACACCTACCGAGATCTCAATATAGAGATCTAGAAGACAAATTCGTCTTGACTCTTCATTTTTTATATGCTTCGATTCATTTCTAAGCTGATATGATAAAAAAGATGTTGTAGTGACTTGTTTGATCCGAATCAATTAGGATTCGATTTGTTTTAAGAAATTCATTTAAGACGGTGATAATAGATGGATGTGGGATGCGTTTTATGTTGATGAGATAAGGAATCATAAATTGATTTTGGTGGATGAAGAAGAGGATTATGATCTGAGTTTTTTGAGAGGAGATGAGGTAAGAGATTGGGGGGACGGAGGTTTCTAGGTTTTGTTGGTTGACTAGGATGAGAGGAGTTTGGGGGGCGGATAAAATTAGGTGTGAGATTAGATCTACTAGGAGTTGTATTAGGGTTAAGTGTGAGTCACTAGGGTTATATATCCCTAATTCTCAGTTTTTTTACCGAGTATAACTTTTGAATGGGCCAATTATATAAGAAAGTTATTGGGCTTCACATTTAAGGGTCACGTTCATCTATATTTACACAAGTTATTCGTGTGATACTCTCGTAATTGAAAGGCATTATGAGATTGAATGACCAACGTATATGGGTTTGATTTGATGATGCAAAAAATTTGGAACATTATCATTTGATATTTTTTGCCTTGAACTACATTTGTAGTAAAAGGAAATATTAAAGATAATTTGTTTGAGTGATATGATTCAGTGATGCGAAGACGTGACAATGTGACAAGATTTATTTGACGAGACCCAAGAAAAATTTGGCGATTTTTTAGTGGCTACGGATTTGTTTGACCGGGTATTAATTATGGGAAGTTGAAGATGGATTTTTCGAAGGCGTGTATTTATTTTATCTTCAAAGATAACTTGCTCGTGCTTAATCTTAGAATGAAGACTTGTTTATCTGGTTTCCGCGTTCGGGGTGGTTGGTTGATGACTCGGATAACTATCACTTAAAGGGGTTACATTGTTGTACTCAGTGTCACGCGCTTAGTCGTCGTGGATAATTTCAAGAGGTGTTGTGCTTATAGACTTCTTTAGTGATGCATTGGGTACTTAGAGATTTCTCCACCGTTCTTCATTCAACAATTGTGCAAGCTTAAGTCACAAGATCGAGAGATTCTTATTCAGTTTCACGTTTGATGTATCTGGTTCATTCTATCAGTGGTCACTTCTAATTGCCTACAAGGGGGTTGGACTTAATGTGCTGGCTCATCCCGACATATGCGAAATGTTTTCGAATATCGTGGCATATGTTAAGGGGGAGCAAAACGAATTTGCATATCAGAATGGATTTTCATGGTGACATATACTTACCCAAAACCCATTTATTTCACGATGATGAAGATTGTGGTGACATAAGGATGGTAGGATAGGTTAAGTCCTATGATTTTTCCAGAACCGGAGGAATCTTCCCAAGGACATTCCATAGCTAGAAATAGTAGTCCTTAGGAAAGATGGAGAAAGATTGTGAACGTAGCTGAATGCCGACCAAGTACTTAAGTTAGCACTGGAACAATCACAACAAGGTGCTAGTTTGACGTATTGGTAAGCATTGAAGGGGTTGAAGAATGAAAAGGAGAAGGGATGAAACGTGGTTTCGTGAGAAGATGTATTTGGTCGATGCTCAGTCTAAGGGAAAGATTTTGGATTCAGAGGAGTTAGCATTTCTTGCAGACCCAGGGGTAGCAGATACTGAAGGCATTGCAGTCGTTTCTACTTCTAATGCAGCTTATCAAGCATATGATCTTGACGCATATGATTCGGATTGTGATGACATTCACTCTGCCCAAGCTGCTCTCGTTGCTAATCTCTCTCACTACGGTTCTGATGTCATCAGTGAGGTACCCACCACAACCAATCTTGGTAATGATGATAACCCACATCAAGTTGGGCATGAAAATGACAACCTCGAACAACATTCGGGAACTAGTAACTCAAATGATGTGGTACCCAATCCTACACATTTGAGTGAACCTCAACCAAATGCTACGACGGGTATGGAATCTTATGCTCAACATGATTTGGTCATGGTGCCTAAACATATTATTGATCAAATGCATATGGCTCTCAGACAATCCGTAGATACGAATTCCAACCTAACTGCTGAGCTTGCGTTGCATAAAGAAAAGGTCAAAGCTTTTGAAATGGCCCCTCAAGCTGAAAAAATAACTTATTCTGAATTTGACCAATTTCGTTTTGAAAAGATTGAACACTTGAAAGAAATAGAATCATTAAAAGATAATCATTCCAATGAATTAAAAGCAAAAGAGTCGGTTGTCAATGATTTTCAGAAACTTAAAATGGATTTCGAAACTCTCGAGTCTAAAAAGTTTGAATCGGAAATTAATGCTACCAAACTTCTTAAATTCAAAGAACAACAACTTTTAAAACAATACGCTTCCACAGAAAAGGTTCATCTTTTAACTAAATCATTTAAAGAACTCGAACTTAAGCGTCTTCAAGATTTACCACCTAATCCCGGTTATGCAAAACAAGCTCAGGAATATATTCCTGGTCTTTATGATACGACCATAATTGGCAAATCAAAAGAAGCACCTTTTGTTCGTAGTACTGAGGAGACACAGTCACTTGCGGAAGAAACTCATTCTAAAATTCTTTCAAAATTCCATACGATTGATTATGATCAATATAACAAAGAACAATTGTCTAAAAAGACCCGCATTCGCTTACAAAAGGAATTAGCTGAATTGACAGTTCTTGTGTCCCAAAGTTTGTCAAATGAAAAACCTTCTAGTACGTCTCCTACACTTGTCAAAACGGATTTAACGAAGTTGATTCCACCGGCAAGTAAGGTGTCAGATAGCTTAAATGCTATGCACCAACACTTGGCCGATTTTGATAAGGTCATTTTGGAACGTACGACGGCTTCGGCCAAAACGGAAGGTGAATGGAATTTTGAGCACACTAGAGCTGCGTTTCGAGACGAAAATGTTCCGTTTGTAAAGAATGTTAAAGCTTGTCTTAGTAATCTTGATCAAGATTTGCGTTTGGAAATAGAAGAAGTTAAACGTGTTTTCAATGAAATGGATGATGCTTATGAAAACAGTTTACTTGAAATAGAACGAGTTTTACGCCAAAATGATCAGCTTCTGAAGCAAGTGATGTCTAATGATATATGTGACAATCCGTCAATTTATGATTGATATTTTATTCTTAATATTTATTTGAAAACATTATTTTAATGTTACAATATGAACTCACTTATTTTTGGGAAGAAATTTGGATTTACGTCTTGAAGTAGCATTGACTACGTCTAAACCGGAGGATTCTACGTTACGTGCTTACATTTACATACACCGTCTTTGGTGACAGTCCGACATTTCAGAAAATAAATTTATCCGTGAATATTATTTTGGAGTTTTAAATTTGTGTTGGTTCATAAACTCACAAATTTACGAGAAGAGATTAGGACTTACGATTTTATTTTAACGTCCTTTACGACTAAACCGGAAACCCTAGGATTACGTATTTACGTTTTCGAACTCCGTTTTTGATGAAACAACTTTTATTAGATTTGTTTTGTGCCGTTGATTCATAATTTATAAAAACGTTTTTCGTAAAATGACACGAGGGCACGCAAACCGAGGAAACTAGAATCGAGGAGTACCCGTAAATAAATGGGGATGAGACAAGTGGGACACTTGTCCCACCCCCAAAACCGGCCAAAACTAGCTACTTAACACCCATGAGGTGTCAAGTGTATCTAACAAGCCTTACACTTGTAACTAAGCTTACAAGTTAAGCTTTTCACTTACACCAAAACCAACTACAAACCAATAGCTCCTCATTTCCACCATTTCCCTCACATGAAAAACCACTCCTCTCTCTCTCTTGACTCCATTTTTGCCGTCCAACTATCATCACCATCCACCCCATTCATACAAATTTTAACCACAAACATATGTTATAATTAACATATGTTATAATTAACATATGTTAATCTCCATTCAAAAAGAGGAAGATTGGTGCAAGTTTTAACATCCAAGGAGGAGTTTCTATGGAGTATTAGGGCTGATTTTCCACAAGGTGTCCATGAAGAATGGTGGTCTTGAAGATGGTCTTGGTGCATCACAAGTTTCTCCATCAAAATCCATGTTTTGATCACAACCTACATCATCATGGTGGTATAAAGATTGTCCTCCTCATCTTCTTATTATTTTGATTATGTAAACATGTATTTTATTTCCTATTGTATATGTATATGATGATTATATGATAATAAAAATGTTATGTGGGGATTTGTTGTTGATAAACATGCTTAAAAAGATGAAAGACTATAAGAAACAAGGTTAAAATCTTGTTTAAATTTGTTGGCTGTATAAAACAGTAAAGAATCAAATGATGGACTGATAAAAATGGCATAGATTAATGAATAAACAGTAAGCTATGGGTCTTGTACACATGTGAGAGTTGGACATGCAATGGAATCATTGTAATGAGTGAGATATGATCAAAACAAGTTTAGGGTACAAATCTGAGTTTACTGTTTTGGACGATTTTTAGAAAATACTTAGAAGATGATTCAACAGTAGCTATAGAAGAGTTAAATGGAGCACATATCATGTAGTTTCTGTGATAAATATTTGAGCTTCTATCTCCATATAGAACTCTAGATATGGCAGTTTTGGTGAAGATGAAAATAAAAATCAGATTTTGGAAATTAAAGTATAATACTATTATATAAGCACTCAAAATTATATTGTATAAAATGTAAAGTTAAAACCCACTAACTCATGAATTTTATTTATATAAATATGTACAATGATAAATAAGTGGACATTTTATAAAAATGGTAACTTGTTATGTTTTATAAGTTATAAAACTATAAACATGATTTTTACGACTTTTTCGGCTATTACCGTAAAATTAACGTTTTTGCTAAATAAAACTTAGACGGTTGGACCCGTCTAATGTAAACTTTATAAAACTCATATACAGATATATAAACATGTATAACAAGTAAAAACCGATAAAACCGAACTATAGAACATACGGACATTAACGGACTAAATTAACGTTATTGGACTAATAAAACAACAAAATGGACTAAAACACTTATAAACTTATTTATTGGACTTAACCCATTTAGGCCCAACTTGTAAAGTGTAGATACTGATAATATAAGTATAACAAGGATTAATACAAGTTAAAGAACTTATAATAAGATTATTGGACTTAAAACACGTAAATAGGTAAAACTAGTAAACTAGTAAGAAGTTACCAATACGTAAACACTGAAAAGAGTAAAAGAGAATATGTAAACCCACTTGATCATCATATATATATAATCGTCATATGTATACATAATTGTTATTTTTATAAAGTCATTGGACATGAGTCTAAGACGAGTATTATTTGTCTAGGTTTCCGTGATTGAAGCACGTACCGTACGTCCGAGTTGCCGATAACCCGCTTTCCCACATCAACGTGAGTTCATAGCCTCGCACTCTTTTAAATGTTTTTATAAATGTTTTATAAACCCGCGAGGGAGATAACATGTTAGTTTTTATAAAATAGGACACCATTTGTCCCGATTGTTTGATTATTGATTTGGACCCGAATGATTGTATGACCCAATTGTATGACCCGATAAATGATTAAAGGACCCGATAGATGAAATTAAATGGATTATTAAAGTTAGGTTATGTCACTAAAAGTCCCATTAGCATGAATTGTGAACTACCGGGATTTGGTAGACGCTTGTGCCTATAATAGTACTATTTGGGGACGATCACCCCAGTTCGCGCCTTGACGGTTGATCCCCGTCGTGCCACATTGATTGGTAAGCGAATTTATGTATGAGAAGATTTCCATAGCGTGACCTTTGTGACGACACGCTACTTTAGATGGGCAAATTGTGTATCGGGTTAGCTACCCGTTGTTTAGTTTAGTAAGGTAACAATGTCATGCGGCTTATAATAATCCGACTAACGAAATACTACTAGACGCTCCGAATTACGATGTATTGCCTGACTAGCAATACAGGGTCATACTATTGATATTATGTTCGTGTTTTGGTTTTCATAACCATATTCATATAACGGTTTTTATTTAATCTATATACAACGTTGTAAAACGTATTGTATGATGTTTTTACGACATTGGCTCGTATAATGATTTTTAAGGCAAATGCCTATATTATGATTTTGATAAAGATTTATATAAAATGATTTTGGCTATTCTATGGCCTATTACAATGATTTGTACGAAATGATTTTTGGTAATAATTTTATACCAAAGTTATATTGATGGAATTTATTAAACTCTATGAATTCACTCGGCGTTATCGCTGACCTTTTCTTTTAACATGTTTTATCTCAGGTACTTGACGGTAATTCTGGGGAAGACGACAAGAATTCATGGCCCGCACTTAAACAATATTTTCCATTCAAATACTTTGTAAAACTTTGTATGAATTAATATGACTTGGGACCTATGTAACCTTGATATTTATGAATGGAAATGCTTAATTAAAAAACAACGCGATTTTTATGCGTTGTCTATGATGTGAGTAATGTGCTATCCCGTAACACCAACTAGTCTTTCGCTGAACTGAGTTGTATAAATTTGGGGGTGTTACAGTTTGGTACCAGAGCTCTCGTTATAGAGAACGAAATATTTTTAAAAACCAAGGTTTTGAATAAAACATTTCAAAATCTTTTAACTATAAACATTTTTCTAAAAATGTCTAAAAATCTTTTGACTATAACGGTGCCGAAGAATTCCCGAGTTACCGACAAGGCCAGACTGAGAAGTGTTATTTTAATATATATATATAAACTTGGATTATATATATATATGTTGTAATTTTATTACATGATTGTTTGATGATTATTTTGATTTTTATACGAGGTATTTATACGACGTAGATTGTCACAAGTAACCCTAAATCCCCTAGTAAATTAATCGAAGCTATTCTCGTAGGAATTCTAGCTATCCTAGATCTAAACCAAGTTGTGGATATTTATGATCCCAACAAATGGTTGATATTCGTAGAAATGTAGATATTAGTTGATTGCGATATTGAAAAAGGATTGGCGAGATTAAATCTGATATCGATGTCATGACGATCTTTTCTTATAGAGTGGAGTTTGACAAAACTTTACCACCTAGAAAGATGTCATCTGATTCGTTGTCATCCAATTCTTAAATTGAAATCGAAAGGGTGAATGTTGCACTTGAGGCTGTTATTGGAACCATTACCCAAAAGCCTCATGCCACTAATACCTTTCCGAGAAGTCTAATTGAATGTATGAGTCATCTCATACTAGTGACTCATTTGATAATTGTTGTTGTAAGAGCTAATAGGATTGGAAATTAAGTGTTGATCATATCGATCTTTTCTTGCCCTTATTAAGGTTTATAAATAAAGTTGAAGTATTGGGAAATGAGGTAGGATATCGAATTGAGTACAAAATTGGTTGAAACTTGAATAAAGTAAAATTTAACTTGTATGGAATATGAGATTGTTAAGAGGAAGTCGTTAAGTTCTTTGATTGAAATATAAGATTTTAATTGATTGTTAGTTTGTGATAAGTGTTGTTCCTAGGCCATTGTCCACTAACGAGGATGCCCAGTGTCCAAGAAATAAATTGAAGAAATCTTCTTCTGAAATTGAGACCGATGGATCTTCTGGGACATGTGGAACACCTAATGACTCTTGTAGATTAGTATTCATTGTGGTATCTTTTAAAAATCCCTAACTTAACTGAGATATCAGTTGGTAGGATGAGTTTTGTAAATTGTATGACATAGTGACACGTAATGTGTTACGGTACAATTTGACTTGTTTGTGATTAATGAAAAGACTACCTTTGATTGCTAAATTCTACATGTATCGATGTTATGTATCTTTTATTGCTTCATCCTAATGTTCGCATTAGTGATGCAACCATTGAACAAGTACTCATCTTGATTTGAGTTACATTGTGGATTAATCTTTTTGAGTGCCATCGAGGTCATGAACCTCATGATTAATTGGCTAAGCTCATTTCCTATCATATTGTAGTTAGTTCTTGGTGAACAACTCTTCATCACTCTTTTGCAGATCACACATTGTTTTTATAAAGATAAAACGGTATCCTTTGAGAAAATTTAATTTTCATCACTATAAGGATTATTTAAAGTGAGATTTATAAGTGATTGTTATCGAAATGAAGTTGTTTATAAAACACCTTGGAAAACTTAATTGTTTTCATAACAAGGAAAATCTTTGTAAATTTATTCTTGATTCTTATTAAGCATGAAAATGTTTTTATTATAAACATGATGATAAAATTTTGACGAACTGAGTATTGCATCGTTAATCTTGAAATTGTATATAGTTGCGCGCCTACATACAATTTGGAATGGACCATGCAAGGCTGATTAGTAGTCACCATAAAACTAATGAATAAACACTACATTTTCTTTGAAGATTGCGAAAGATTAAAATTTTAAGAGATCTGCAAGAAGTGGAAAAATAGGGACATAGTGTTATGGACACCTACATATGTGCCTGTAGCATCTATTCTTCTGAGTTGAATTTACTCATCTGTGGAAATTGTCTTATTTGACAATTGACAATTCTTTCTTGTCCAATTCTCCCGTAGTGAGATTCTTAGGAAAAGTATCTGATTACCGAGTGTTGATACCCGGCTGGATGTATTGACGTTCTTATCATTTCTTATGATTTGATTTCATTTGAATGACCTGGGTAACGATCCGAGGAGCTTTCAAATGCGTACTCAAATTATGAAAACATGGGATATATTCATATTCGTTAAATGTTTTCGTCTGTATCTGATTTGAAATTCTCTCGCAGATTATGCGTTGACCTTACTCTTTTAATAGTAGTTATGTCTCCATATATCCTTGAATTTGTGAAGGATTATGAATTATTATTAGTCTTTTGAGAAGTTCACATCTTATCGACGGCAATAAAACTGAAAAAGTTGATAGTGCCAGTAAAATGGATTGATTGATTATGACATAACGACATTGTCTTAATTGACGAGAACTCGAGTAGAATATCCCTAAAAGATAAGATGTTGACTATCGAAAGTGATCTAAATAATTCTTGATGGATGATTTTATCATGCATTTAGACTTGAAATTTTACCGTGAATGGTTATGAACTAGTTATAGATATTGTAATCTAGAAGAACCTAATATGAATTTATTAAAAGATGTTTATCTTATCTGAAACTTTAGGAGGTATTTGTTGGTGAATTACCTAGACTTTCGCCATTAAGGCAAGTTGAAATTGGTATTGATTATATTTCCGGTGCTGCACTTGTGGCTTGTGCACTGTACGTCAGCACCATCTGAATTTAAGGAATTACCATACAACTGAGAGAGTTATCGGAGAAAGATTTTATTATACCAAGCCTGTCATCATGAAGAGCTATGGTGTTATCATTCCTTATATTTATAGATTACCGTGAACTGAGTAAATTGACAATCGAAAACGATATCCATAACTCGAAATGGAAGATTTGTTCGATCATTTACAAGGTTCTAGCAATTTGATCCATAGCATGGTTATCATCAAACTTCGCATCTGCGAAAGAGATTATCTATTCCAATCACTACATCCGGTACTTGTAATGAACGTTATGAGTTTCACGTGATGCCGTTTGGATTGACTAATGCACATGTAGTATTCATGAATTTGGTGGATCACGTGTGTAGGCTGTAATTTGATAAATTCATGCTTGTGATCATTCAAGACTATTTGTTTGTTTATAAAAATAAGAATGAGTTAATAATTAGTTATAGATTGCCCTGAATTGGCCGAACAATTAAAAACCTGTATCTTAAATATTTAACATGTGATTAAAGACTTAATCCTTTACATGATTTAACCGTGTGATTAATAGATAATGGAATAAATTGACTCTTCAAAATTTAGAAGTCATTTAGAACTTTGAGTTATACTAAAAAGAAAGTGCAAATATATTTTGACAAATGTTTTAACAAAGGATTTTAAGGGATTATTACCTTATACACAAACCATTTAACTAAACTTCTGTTTAGGGGTAAATGTTTGTGTATACTTTTAGACAACCTAAGAAGAATTTAGGAAACTACATAACTTATTACTTGAAATTTGAAACGACAATTTTTGCTTTTCAACTAAGAAAATTTTGACCAAATTAAAAACAAAGGTTTTTCGAACATTTACGGATCTTATTAAATATTTTCGATAAATCAACAAAAATCTTGTTAATTAAATTCAAATTTATTTTGAACATTTTTATAATTGGTCGAACTAAGAAAATTAAAATTTTTACGTTTACGTTTCATAAAAATTAAATATTTATTATTTAATTACTTGTAAAAATTATCGACGCTTTAGACGCCGGATTGAGAAAAACTAATAAAAATAATAGATGAGACGAAACTAAAACTCAGAAAATGTGAAGAAATAATTTTTGAATAAATATGGACATGATAATTATATCATCAGGAAAGGATAAAGAATCAATTACGATGTATTTCTTAATAATGAAGGTGCAAAATAAATCGCCAAACAATATAAAAATAGCCGATGATTGTAAAAAGGATAATATAAATAGTGAAAGTGGTTCGCGGCTAATGTGAACCATTAGATTTGAGGAGCCGATAGTAATACACGTGATTTTGCAACCAAAAAGTATCAAAGTTCGTTATAGTTCCGAATCTTTTCGAATTGAAAACCGGTCTTAAGTGCGACTCAATCGTCTTTTGGTGGATCAAAGGTTTGGTTGGTTTGTTTGTTATTAGCAAGAAATTAAGGTGTCGTTGAGTAAATGGAAGTTAAAAGATTAATATTGAAATGAAAAGTGAAATAATGCATAAAACTTAAAGGTGACAATGGAAAAATACTAACTCTTTAAATAAAACTAACACTTGGAAAAATTTTAGAAAAATAAAAAGTACTATAAGAAAGTTATATCGAAAGGAACCAAAACAAGACAACAAGAGCTCCCGATCGGAATATTTTCCGATCGGCTGATCGGAAAGTGGGAGGAGCAACTCAATCGGAATATAGGGACAATAGTCAATCGGAATATGCTCAAAGAAGAAATCAATCGGAATGCAGCGAGATTAAACCAATCGGAATATAGCAAGGTGATACCATCGGAATACAGGATACGACAACCAATCGGAAAAATGAACAAGGACTACTAATCGGAATATGGGAACAATCCCAATCGGAATATACAAAATTCTTGCCGTCGGAATATGATCTAGTCCTGATCGGAATGTTTGTGGGGTGCCAATCGGAAAGCAAAGCCCTCTTCCGATTGGGCTCAATCGGAATGTGGGGAGTGACGCTCGGAAAAAGGGGCCAATCGGAAAAAGGGGGTTATACCTCCTCCTAAAATTGTGGAAATCGGTTAAGCAAGTAAATAAGCTATATTTGAGAGCTTATCACAACACTAACCCGAATCAATGCTTAAACCGGATCAAATAAGCACTAGAATCAACTTATCAACCCGAAATCAAACAACTTTTTAAATCAAACCATAAAAACATAAACTTTTTTAATAAAACTTTTTAATAAGAGAAATAGCTAATCATAAAAGTAAGCCAATAAGCACAAAAGTCTTAAAGCTTAATCAAATGAAAACTTATAAAATGATCAAAAGATTAACTTTTTAGCATGAAATCAATTAGAACAACACGGATCACATGATAATCACACCAAAATCAATCTTAAATCAAAGAAAAGTAGAATGAGATGAAGAGATAAAAGCTTAAAATGAACTTGATTAATAAAAATAAGCATACAAAAGTGTTAATCTTGAAAGATTAAAAGTAAAAGATGAACTAGTGAGAGAAAGTTTAAGACTTTCTCTCTCTAAAAACTAAAAAAGTGAAAATTAACTAAAAACTCTAAACCCCCCTCCTAATGACTATTAGGAGGGTATTTATAGGGAAGGTGGAAGGAGTGCATGTGTTGCATCTTCTTTCTTGCTTTCTTCACGTTTTCTCGACTCGACTTTAATTCTTCGTCTTTGTCGTCTCGGGATTTGAACTTGTCTTTTAATTTTCTTCTTCTATTAGACTTAAGTTCTTCGACTTCGTTAAACTTCCGTCTTTTGACTTTTTCTTCGATAAATCTTCAGAATAGGCCTTGGACTTCCGTTCTTTTTGCACTCTTGATCTTTTGACTTCGTCTTTTTCCCGTTTTCTTCAGTAAAAGCCCGTGAAAGCCCGTGTTTTCTTCCTTTTTCACATTTAGGTCCTAAAACACAATAAAAACACAAACCACGCATAATTCCGACTTTTACGACATAAATCACACGTTTTGGTCTTGTTATTATTGGAAATAAGTGGTAAAAGGATAAGTGTTTTCACACTTATTAAATCCCCTACACTTGACCATTGCAATGCCCTCATGCAATGCATTAATTTTAAAGCACGGTTTACATTCTTCATCATAAATAACCTACCTTGGCCTTTATTAAATACTAAACATAAAAGATAGAAACAAGTAAAGAAATTAAAAACTTACATTGGTTTTTGGCGGCCATGAACGTTTATCATCCTCAAGTTTCACGTTCCCCATACCAAGCTTAAAAACGATATCATTGTTATTATAAGTTAGCAAACTATCACGAACTCATGTGGGCCAATTATTCACTTAGACTCCCTTATTCCTAGGTGTATCTCTTATATTTTATTTTTGTCTTGAATGATCACGAGGATGCATTGTTTGACTTATTTCGATAGTTATTTAGTCCGAAAATAAGGTGCACGACTTAATCAATAGTTAGCTAAAGGACCAAATCTTTTAAAACTGCTTCTCGGGATATCAGAAAGTTCATATCTTGGCATAACTTGGTTCGCGATTTGAGACCTTTCTCGGGCCGATATTTGGCAGCGACTTCATACTTCGAATCTTCGAGAGACGTTCTTGAAATTATGGTCTTCTCTTCATAATAGGAATTTCTTCACTTGAAGTTTTGAGAGATTCTTTATCTTTGGACCACGACTTCTTCATTTTTCTCCAATCTTTATTTTGGACTTTGATATACAACGATCCGCCTCCTTTTAGGACTTGGATCTATTTATCCTCATACCTTGTTAGGGTCTTTTCGGATAGACTTCTCCATGACTTTTGGGGAGTTCTTGCTTTTCGTCGTGTGTCTCGATCCTTCATATCGATTTTTGATAAATGATTCTTCACATCACTTTTGGATCTTTAGCAACAAAAATGTAGCCCTCATGCCTTGTTAGGGCCTTTTCGGACTCGCCAATCTTCGCGCCCCGCTTCATAAGTTATGCCTTGGCTATGAACTCTCGTCATTACCGAGCAACTTTTAAACGATCTGGGGCTAAAAGCTAAGTAACTTTTCAAATCGTACAACCCTACTTATTAGCAGATAATTTATTAAGCAAGTGGAGGGAGAATAGGCTCATAATTAACTCACATAAATTCACGAAAGAATGCCGAACTTATAATTGACTCTATCATATCTCGTTCCCCACAGTTTAAAATCTCAAGGAATGAGACTCGTGGATGCTTAGCCTATTAAATCAAAGTTTTGGGTTTTCGAATCGCCTATAGGATCTTGCAAATTCTTAGACTTTTTCAAGTTTAGAAATCGCATTTTAAAGTTCCCTTGATAAACGACTCTCTAGGATCAATTATAGGAACTTGCGAAAAGTTCTTGTTCTTAACCCGTGAGAGTTAAGACTTTCGCGTTTTATAGCTCCCTATATAAAAGCCTAGCAAAACTTGACTTAAACATGTTAAGGATACTAGCTAGAGTAAACTTAGGCAAGTAAACTCGGGTTGAGTCAAAATGTTCACGACTAAGAAAAATCTAAAACCACTTTATTAAAAATTTATTCTAGCAAAGGAAACATAACAAAGGCAAATACAACTATACAACTAGGCCAAAATAGATTAAAAATTTTGAAAAATGTCGAAAAATCAAATTTTCCGGTTAAAATGAGGGCAAATTCATGGAAAAGACCACTTACTTCGATAGAAGTTCCCCCTACACTTGAGATAAACATTGTCCTCAATGTTTAAGTATGTGGGAGTAAACTCCCCTACACTTAGGACATTGTGCACTTTGTTTAAATCTTGCTAAGGAAAGGACAACTAAAGTGAATTCAATGTGAACATATAGAATATGAAATATTGAATCACAAGAGTTTAGGATAGAACCAGGAAGATGGGAAACACGGTATCACGGTTCGTCAAAAGTCATCAAGATGCTTTCTGAAGCTTTAATCCCTGCACAGCACAAGAAACAAGACAACAAACATATGCGGGGCTCCCCCTACACTTATTATGAAAGCAGTAATGGATAGAACACGGGGTGCCTCTCGAGAAGCGCTTGTTTTTGTTCACCGAGTCATGAGCCTGACTCGACCCGATTTTAGTTTATGGGGAACGTGGTGAGGGATGGAATCATCTCTTGAGAGATGTCCTCACCAAAGTACAGCTTCAGACGCTGGCCATTCACCTTAAAATTGGGCCCATTCGGCTGAGAAAGCTCAATGGTCCCATACGGAAAAACTTTGGCGACGGTGAATGGACCAGACCAGCGGCTCTTCAACTTGCCAGAGAAGATCTTCAACCGAGAGTTAAAGAGTAAAACTTGATCACCAACGTGGAACTCTCGGTTCTTGATTTTAGCATCGTGGATCCTCTTCGTCTTCTCCTTGTAGATCAGCGAGTTCTCATAAGCTTCATTCCTCAGTTCATTTAGCTCGTTGAGTTGAACCTTGCGATGATCACCGGCTTTGATTATGTCGAAGTTCGCCCACTTCAAGGCCCAGTGCGCCTTGTGTTCCAGCTCGATGGGTAGGTGGCAGGCTTTCCCGTACATAAGACGATAAGGTGTACAACCGATCGGGGTCTTGTAAGCAGTACGGAAAGCCCACAGAGCATCATCTAACTTATCGGCCCAAGCGGCACGATGCTCTCCTACAGTACGCTCCAAAATTCTCTTCAAGCCACGATTGGAAATTTCGGCTTGCCCATTGGTTTGGGGATGATAGGCGGTGGAAAGACGGTGATTGACACCATACTTTGCCATGACTCTTGCAAATTGATCGTTGCAAAAATGAGTCCCGCGGTCACTGATGATAGCACGAGGAACGCCAAATCGAGCGAAAAGCTGCTTCAAAAAGTTAACAACCACCCTCGCATCATTCGTAGGAAGAGCCTTAGCTTCAACCCATTTAGAGACGTAGTCGACGGCGACGAGGATGTACTTGTTCCCTTTGGAGGATGGAAATGGCCCCATAAAGTCGATGCCCCATACATCAAAGATTTCACATTCCTGTATGAAATTTTGAGGCATCTCATCCTTATGTGTGATCTTGCCTTGACGTTGGCAAGCATCACAATGCTTAACCATTTCGTGAGCGTCACGATAAATGGTGGGCCAATAGAATCCAGAATCAAACACTTTCTTAGCGGTGTAGTTGGGACCAAAGTGACCACCGGCGGGTCCTTTGTGGCAAGCTTGGAGGATATCGAAAGCTGCCGGTCCGTCAACACATCGACGAATAATCAGATCAGCACACTGTTTGAATAGATAAGGGTCATCCCAAAAGTAAGTCTTGACATCGTTCAAAAACTTCTTCTTTTGTTGGGATGTTAACCCTTGAATGAGAATACCACCCGCTAAGTAGTTTGCAATGTCCGCAAACCACGGGGTGCCATCAAGATTGAGATTTATAGACATTAGAGTCTCCAGGGGGAAAGAGTCATTGATCTCTTTGTGCGGATGATCCCCCTGATATGGATCCTCAAGTCGACTCAAATGATCCGCGGCCAGGTTTTCGGCTCCCTTCTTGTCACGAATTTCAATGTTGAATTCTTGAAGGAGCAAAACCCAGCGAAGAAGTCTTGGTTTAGAATCGTTCTTTGTCATCAAGTACTTCAACGCGGAATGGTCCGTGTATACGATGGTGGTGGATAAAACAAGATAGGGGCGAAATTTCTCAAAAGCATAGACAACAGCTAAAAGCTCTTTTTCGGTTGTCGTATAATGCAGTTGAGCCCCCGTCATTGTTTTGCTAGCATAGTGGATTGGTTGGAAGTGTTTATTCACTCGTTGGCCCAAAACCGCACCAATAGCAAAGTCGCTAGCATCGCACATTAATTCAAAAGGCAGCTCCCAGTTAGGGGTGACCAAGACCGGTGCCTTAGTTAGCTTATCTTTAAGAAGATTGAAGGCTTCGAGACACTCTTTAGAAAAGATAAAAGGAGTATCTTTTTCCAAGAGGTGGGTCATCGGGCGAGCGATTTTAGAGAAATCTTGAATGAATCTACGATAGAAACCCGCATGACCCAAAAAACTTCTCACACCCTTCACAGTGGAAGGTGGAGGTAATTTGGCTATGACATCTACTTTAGCACGGTCGACTTCAAGACCGACTTTAGAGATTTTGTGTCCTAGCACAATGCCTTCTTTTACCATAAAATGGCATTTTTCCCAATTCAGAACAAGGCGAGTGTCTTCGCACCGCTTAAGCATACGTTCCAAATTGGCAAGGCAAGTAGAGAAGGAATCCCCGAAGACCGAGAAATCATCCATGAAGACTTCCATGGTTTGCTCAACCATGTCATGGAAGATAGCCAACATGCACCTTTGGAAAGTCCCGGGGGCATTGCATAAGCCAAAAGGCATTCGTTTATAAGCAAAGGTGCCATAGGGACAAGTGAATGTTGTCTTCTCTTGATCTTGGGGATCGATGGGTATTTGAAAATAACCCGAGAAACCATCAAGAAAGCAGTAATATTCATTACCAGCTAGACGTTCAAGCATTTGGTCCATAAAAGGTAAAGGGAAATGATACTTTCTCGTGGCATCATTGAGTTTGCGGTAGTCTATACAAACTCTCCACCCAGTAACGAGACGGGTAGGAATTAACTCGTTGTTTGCATTGGGCACAACGGTGATTCCGCCTTTCTTAGGCACACAATGGACTGGACTAACCCACGGTGAATCCGAAATAGGGTAAATCATACCCGCATCAAGAAGTTTGATAACCTCTTTTTTGATGACTTCATGGATTTTAGGATTCACCCTTCGTTGACTTTGAATTGTGGGCTTAAAATCGTCCTCCATGAGAATTTTATGTGTGCAGAAATGAGGATCAATTCCACGGATGTCTGAGATTTTCCAAGCGATAGCGCGTTTATGCTTCTTCAACACAGCGACAAGTCGTTCTTTTTCGTCTTCCTTCAGATCCTTTGCGATGATGACCGGTAGCTTCTTGTCGTCTTCCAGAAAAACGTACTCAAGATGAGGAGGTAGGTCCTTAAGCTCAAGAGTAGGAGGATCCTCAATAGATGGTGAAACTAACGATGGATCATCATTAGTCACCTCTTTAGGAGCAGGAGGAGAGAACGGGTCCTCATTGAGAAGTCTCTCAATAGTACTAATGTCTTCATCCCAATTGGTGGACAAATTATCATACTTAATATCGAGAGGACCCAAACTAGCTTCGAAGTCATCCAAGTCACTTTCTCCAAAAGGAGTCAATGCTGGAGCAATTGAGGCAACGGTCTCAACATTGGGTAGAGCAGAAAGAGTACTTTTGCAAGCATCATGAAAATGTGCTTCACAAGCCTCATCGAGAACATCAATAGCATTAACACTCTCATACGAATAAGGTTGCTGAGAAATCTTACCCATGTTGAAGACAATTTTATCGTCACCAACTCTCATGATTATTTCGCCTGCGGCAACATCAATGAGAGTGCGACCGGTCCTCAAAAATGGACGTCCAACGATTAATGGAACACGGGGATCCATCTCGTAATCAACGACAACAAAATCCGCCGGGAAGGTGAATTTGTCGACGCCAACAAAGACATCTTCGGCAATCCCCACTGGATAAGCAACCGTACGGTTGGCTAATTCCAAAGTCATTTTAGTGGGGACTAGCTCGGGGAGAGATAATTGCTTCCAAACACTTAAAGGCATTAAGTTTATACTGGCACCTAGATCGGCTAGGGCCATGCAATTCTCTACTCCCGGGAAGTTGCAAGGAATCAAGAAGCGACCCGGATCACCAAGTTTGGTGGGCAATTTCCTTAAGAGCACTGCGGAGCAGTTCTCATTAAGTTGGGTCTGAGCGATATCAAGAAGCTTTTCTTTATCACTTAAAAGATCTTTAAACATCTTAGCGTATTTGGGCATGTGAGCGAGAGCCTCGGCAAAGGAGATGTTAAAATTCAATTGTTTGAACATTTTAAGGAAGTTCGAAACCTGAATATCATCCTTGCTCTTTTGCTTCTCTTTCCTCAACCTTGAAGGATAAGGTATATTGGATGAAGAAGAAGGCTTTAAGGGAATAGGATCACTCACAACCACGGGTGGTGGGGAAATGGGGATAGAAAGTGAGGGAGGTGGAGAAAGTTGCTCTTTTTCCTTGTTCACAATCACCGGTGGAGGTGTAGGAAGCTCGGGTTCCATATAACCTTTTCCACTACGAGTGGTGATTGCTTTCATCTCCCCTCTTGGATTCGCAACGGTATTACTCGGAAGAGTACCCGAGGAAGAAGGTTGATTACTTTGGATGAGCGAACCAATCATATCACGAAGGTGAAGAGCTTGATTGTTGAAAGAGTTTTGCATGTTGGCATTAATATCATTGCTGTGTTTTGCCATATCATTCCTTAGATCGCCTCGAATATCGCTCCCTTGTTTCACCATGTCATTCTTCAAGTTAACAAATTGACTCTGAAGATTCGTCACCATCTCACGATTAGTCTTCATGAACGTTTCGACGTCTTGGTTTACAGCCATCGGTTGATTGAGAGGTGGAGCTTGGTAAGCTTGAGAATTTCCTTGAGTTGGGTATGGGTTTCTTTGGGATGGATATTGATTTTGAGCACGAGGTTGGGATTGGTTGGTGCGGTTGTAGCTTTGTTGTTGGTTCTGGTTTGCAGGAGGGAAACCGGGAGGAGCAAGATAATTGTTAGAACGATAACTTAGCAAGTTACGGTCTCCTTGAGGGCGAGCTTGATAGCCTCCCGTAGGATAAGTACCATATGCTGCGTTAACGTCTTCAGAATAATTGCCATGAGTAGAAGGACACTCATTGTAGGAATGAGGACCACCACATGTGTCACAAGAGATAACAACAGCTTTAGCTTGTTGAGTTTGGTTAGAAGTCAAAATTTGGAGACTTTTGTTAATATCGAGAATAGCACGTTCCAAAATAGACGGGTTGGTGGTGGTAGAAGTAGATGAAACATTGACTCTCTGATTAGATCTTGAGGATGCGGAAGAATCCCAATTCTTGTGGTGAGTAGTCATGTTTTCAATCAACTCTCGACACTCCTCCGGTCTCCTTTTCATAAAAGTACCACCGGCGGCGGCATTGATCGTGTCACGATCACGAAAAGTGAGACCATTGTAAAAGGTGTCAATGAGAGTGACGGGGAGCATATTGTGATTAGGACAGCGGTCGATCAAATCATTGTAAGGTTCCCAAGCATCGAAAAGCGATTCATCATTCTCTTGCATAAATCCACTGATTTGGTTACGAAGGCTAGTGACCATGGATGGGGGAAAGTAGCGCGATAAAAAGCGTTGAGTCATGTCGTTCCACGTGGGAATAGAATTCTTAGGAAGACGGTCAAACCATTTTTCGGCATGGTGAGAAAGCGAGTGTGGAAAAAGTTGAAGGCGAAGGTCATCCATAGAAACACCGGGGCACTTCATGCTTTGGGTAATGGTAATGAATTTGTCGAGGTGTTTGTTGGCATCATCATCCGGAATTCCACGAAATGGGTTCGTTTGTACTTGTTGTATCATGTGATGCTTCAACGAAAACTCCTGAGCTGTGACGTGCATTGGCGCAATCGGGCCTCCGCGTCCGTTCATGGTGGGTTGGCACAATTCCTCCATGGTTCGTAAATCAGGTAGAAGGACATTGTTGTTGTTGTTGTTGTTATTCAAATTATTTTGAGGTGGGTGATTATTGTTGTTGTTAACACCAGCCATATCTAAATCTTCACGATTCTCGGGCTCAGAATAGTTTGTAGATCTAGTACGCATGCACCTGCAGAAGAAAAATATACACAAGGAATATCTATATAATCTTTTTGGTTTTTATAGGTTTTTTTAATGTTTTTGTATTTTTGAAGAGTTTTATATTTTTTAGGATTTTTGGAAATTTTTTATAGCAATGAAAATAACGTTCAAAGAACGGATCCCAAAATTCAATGCGTCTCTCACTAGAAACCGTTTATCTTAACGAAAAGAGCCGGCAGCGGCGCCATTTAATACACGTGATTTTGCAACCAAAAAGTATCAAAGTTCGTTATAGTTCCGAATCTTTTCGAATTGAAAACCGGTCTTAAGTGCGACTCAATCGTCTTTTGGTGGATCAAAGGTTTGGTTGGTTTGTTTGTTTTAATCTATTAGCAAGAAATTAAGGTGTCGTTGAGTAAATGGAAGTTAAAAGATTAATATTGAAATGAAAAGTGAAATAATGCATAAAACTTAAAGGTGACAATGGAAAAATACTAACTCTTTAAATAAAACTAACACTTGGAAAAATTTTAGAAAAATAAAAAGTGCTATAAGAAAGTTATATCGAAAGGAACCAAAACAAGACAACAAGAGCTCCCGATCGGAATATTTTCCGATCGGCTGATCGGAAAGTGGGAGGAGCAACTCAATCGGAATATAGGGACAATAGTCAATCGGAATATGCTCAAAGAAGAAATCAATCGGAATGCAGCGAGATTAAACCAATCGGAATATAGCAAGGTGATACCATCGGAATACAGGATACGACAACCAATCGGAAAAATGAACAAGGACTACTAATCGGAATATGGGAACAATCCCAATCGGAATATACAAAATTCTTGCCGTCGGAATATGATCTAGTCCTGATCGGAATGTTTGTGGGGTGCCAATCGGAAAGCAAAGCCCTCTTCCGATTGGGCTCAATCGGAATGTGGGGAGTGACGCTCGGAAAAAGGGGCCAATCGGAAAAAGGGGGTTATACCTCCTCCTAAAATTGTGGAAATCGGTTAAGCAAGTAAATAAGCTATATTTGAGAGCTTATCACAACACTAACCCGAATCAATGCTTAAACCGGATCAAATAAGCACTAGAATCAACTTATCAACCCGAAATCAAACAACTTTTTAAATCAAACCATAAAAACATAAACTTTTTTAATAAAACTTTTTAATAAGAGAAATAGCTAATCATAAAAGTAAGCCAATAAGCACAAAAGTCTTAAAGCTTAATCAAATGAAAACTTATAAAATGATCAAAAGATTAACTTTTTAGCATGAAATCAATTAGAACAACACGGATCACATGATAATCACACCAAAATCAATCTTAAATCAAAGAAAAGTAGAATGAGATGAAGAGATAAAAGCTTAAAATGAACTTGATTAATAAAAATAAGCATACAAAAGTGTTAATCTTGAAAGATTAAAAGTAAAAGATGAACTAGTGAGAGAAAGTTTAAGACTTTCTCTCTCTAAAAACTAAAAAAGTGAAAATTAACTAAAAACTCTAAACCCCCCTCCTAATGACTATTAGGAGGGTATTTATAGGGAAGGTGGAAGGAGTGCATGTGTTGCATCTTCTTTCTTGCTTTCTTCACGTTTTCTCGACTCGACTTTAATTCTTCGTCTTTGTCGTCTCGGGATTTGAACTTGTCTTTTAATTTTCTTCTTCTATTAGACTTAAGTTCTTCGACTTCGTTAAACTTCCGTCTTTTGACTTTTTCTTCGATAAATCTTCAGAATAGGCCTTGGACTTCCGTTCTTTTTGCACTCTTGATCTTTTGACTTCGTCTTTTTCCCGTTTTCTTCAGTAAAAGCCCGTGAAAGCCCGTGTTTTCTTCCTTTTTCACATTTAGGTCCTAAAACACAATAAAAACACAAACCACGCATAATTCCGACTTTTACGACATAAATCACACGTTTTGGTCTTGTTATTATTGGAAATAAGTGGTAAAAGGATAAGTGTTTTCACACTTATTAGATAGCGTTAAAATGTATAAAAGACCACTCGTGGTTGCCTAAATATGAAGGATTGTGAGATATAGTTATGTTGGAATTTGTAACCATAAGTATTCTATTTATGTCATTTATGACTAAAAGTATCTTTGTCTGAAGAAGTTGTACTAATGACAAATTATGAAGGCAGACATCGCCTCATACATTAGTAAACGTCTAGCTATTTCAAAGGTCATCATCTAAATTTGATTCGATTTGGGTCATCGTCGACAGACTGACCAAATCTGCTAATATCATTCCTGTTAATGATAGAATCTTGATGAAGAAAATGACTCTTTTGTATTTAAAGGAGTTGTGTAAACATGGTGTGCCTGTATCGAACATCTTTATCAAGATCCTCGCTTCGCATCGAATTTCTAGAGATTTGCTCAGAAGTCGTTGGGAACGAACCTTGATGAGAGTACTGTTTACCACCCCAAATCGAAGGGACGAGGTAAAGTAACAATACAAAACACTAGAAGTCTTGTTTTATGTTTGAATGATTGACCTTTGGTAATAGACCGTATAATCGTTTTCCTTTGGAAAGATTATCATTGATAATCATCGTATTAGGATCAAGATCAAATCTTGTTAAGATTTGGAAATTAGAGCATCTGTGAGCAGGAGTTGAGATGAAGACACCCGACATACACCCATTGTGAGTTGGACATGTCTTTTAGGTTTAAGGTTTCCTATGCTGGCGAACCTAACCTTACAAAATACCCGACCCGCGAGATCTGAAATGATTGGTGAAATTAGGATTTGATTATTGACTGCCGGTAGTGGGCAAGAGGTTATGTGAATGTGAAATGTAGATCTTGAAGTGCCAAATGGGTAGCGAAGTTATGCCACAATTTTTTTTACTTGGAAAAATGAATTCATGATCTGACAAATCATGGGATATAAGTCTCCGTGGTATGGGACCATTGAGATGATGTAAAAGTTGGGATTGAAAGGCATATAAGCTGGATCTACCCTAGGACTTCAAGAACTGCGTGAATTATGTTTCGTAAATCGAACTTGATGGAATATCTATCAAGTGAAAATCTGATTGTTCTTAGTAAAGCTTAGATCGGCGAAAAGTTGCATTCATCAGAAACCCGTGAACATCATGGATAGAGAAAGTAAGTCAACATTTAGCCTGATCTTATTCCCGTAGTTATGTTTGATGAAACTCGCGTATTGTAATGAATTGCACTTGTGAGAAAAGACCGAATATGGAGGAAATACCCACATGGCTTTAACTCTATAAGAAGCGAGTAGTAAGATGATCTTTGAGGACAAAGATCCTGTTTAGGGGTAAATGCTGTGACAATCCGTCAATTTATGATTGATATTTTATTCTCAATATTTATTTGAAAACATTATTTTAATGTTACAATATGAACTCACTTATTTTTGGGAAGAAATTTGGATTTACGTCTTGAAGTAGCATTGACTACGTCTAAACCGGAGGATTCTACGTTACGTGCTTACATTTACATACACCATCTTTGGTGACAGTCCGACATTTCAGAAAATAAATTTATCCGTGAATATTATTTTGGAGTTTTAAATTTGTGTTGGTTCATAAACTCACAAATTTACGAGAAGAGATTAGGACTTACGATTTTATTTTAACGTCCTTTACGACTAAACCGGAAACCCTAGGATTACGTATTTACGTTTTCGAACTCCGTTTTTGATGAAACAATTTTTATTAGATTCGTTTTGTGCCGTTGATTCATAATTTATAAAAACGTTTTTCGTAAAACGACCCGAGGGCACGCAAATCGAGGAAACTAGAATCGAGGAGTACCCGTAAATAAATGGGGATGAGACAACTGGGACACTTGTCCCACCCCCAAAACCGGCCAAAACTAGCTACTTAACACCCATGAGGTGTCAAGTGTATCTAACAAGCCTTACACTTGTAACTAAGCTTACAAGTTAAGCTTTTCACTTACACCAAAACCAACTACAAACCAATAGCTCCTCATTTCCACCATTTCCCTCACATGCAAAACCACTCCTCTCTCTCTCTCTTGACTCCATTTTTGCCGTCCAACTATCATCACCATCCACCCCATTCATACATATTTTAACCACAAACATATGTTATAATTAACATATGTTATAATTAACATATGTTAATCTCCATTCAAAAAGAGGAAGATTGGTGCAAGTTTTAACATCCAAGGAGGAGTTTCCATGGATTATTAGGGATGATTTTCCACAAGGTGTCCATGAAGAATGGTGGTCTTGAAGATGGTCTTGGTGCATCACAAGTTTCTCCATCAAAATCCATGTTTTGATCACAACCTACATCATCATGGTGGTATAAAGATTGTCCTCCTCATCTTCTTGTTATTTTGATTATGTAAACATGTATTTTATTTCCTATTGTATATGTATATGATGATTATATGATGATAAAAATGTTATGTGGGGATTTGTTGTTGATAAACATGCTTAAAAAGATGAAAGACTATAAGAAACAAGGTTAAAATCTTGTTTAAACTTGTTGGCTGTATAAAACAGTAAAGAATCAAATGATGAACTGATAAAAATGGCATATATTAATGAATAAATAGTAAGCTATGGGTCTTGTACACATGTGAGAGTTGACCATGCAATGAAATCATTGTAATGAGTGAGATATGATCAAAACAAGTTTAGGGTACAAATCTGAGTTTACTGTTTTGGACGATTTTTAGAAAATACTTAGAAGATGATTCAACAGTAGCTATAGAAGAGTTAAATGGAGCACATATCATGTAGTTTATGTGATAAACATTTGAGATTCTATCTCCATATAGAACTCTAGATATGGCAGTTTTGGTGAAGATGAAAATAAAAATCAGATTTTGGAAATTAAAGTATAATACTATTATATAAGCACTCAAAATTATATTGTATAAAATGTAAAGTTAAAACCCACTAACTCATGAATTTTATTTATATAAATATGTACAATGATAAATAAGTGGATATTTTATAAAAATGGTAACTTGTTATGTTTTATAAGTTATAAAACTATAAACATGATTTTTACGACTTTTTCGGCTATTACCGTAAAATTAACGTTTTTGCTAAATAAAACTTAGACGGTTGGACCCGTCTAATGTAAACTTTATAAAACTCATATAATGATATATAAACATGTATAACAAGTAAAAACCGATAAAACCGAACTATAGAACATACGGACATTAACGGACTAAATTAACGTTATTGGACTAATAAAACAACAAAATGGACTAAAACACTTATAAACTTATTTATTGGACTTAACCCATTTAGGCCCAACTTGTAAAGTGTAGATACTGATAATATAAGTATAACAAGGATTAATACAAGTTAAAGAACTTATAATAAGATTATTGGACTTAAAACACGTAAATAGGTAAAACTAGTAAACTAGTAAGAAATTACCAATACGTAAACACTAAAAAGAGTAAAAGAGAATATGTAAACCCACTTGATCATCATATATATATAATCATCATATGTATACATAATTGTTATTTTTATAAAGTCATTGGACATGAGTCTAAGACGAGTATTATTTGTCTAGGTTTCCGTGATTGAAGCACGTACCGTACGTCCGAGTTGCCGATAACCCGCTTTCCCACATCAACGTGAGTTCATAGCCTCGCACTCTTTTAAATGTTTTTATAAATGTTTTATAAACCCGCGAGGGAGATAACATGTTAGTTTTTATAAAATAGGACACCATTTGTCCCGATTGTTTGATTATTGATTTGGACCCGAATGATTGTATGACCCGATAAATGATTAAAGGACCCGATAGATGAAATTAAATGGATTATTAAAGTTAGGTTATGTCACTAAAAGTCCCATTAGCATGAATTGTGAACTACCGGGATTTGGTAGACGCTTGTGCATATAATAGTACTATTTGGGGACGATCACCCCAGTTCGCGCCTTGACGGTTGATCCCCGTCGTGCCACATTGATTGGTAAGCGAATTTATGTATGAGAAGATTTCCATAGCGTGACCTTTGTGACGACACGCTACTTTAGATGGGCAAATTGTGTATCGGGTTAGCTACCCGTTGTTTGGTTTAGTAAGGTAACAATGTCATGCGGCTTATAATAATCTGACTAACGAAATACTACTAGACGCTCCGAATTACGATGTATTGCCTGACTAGCAATAAAGGGTCATACTATTGATATTATGTTCGTGTTTTGGTTTTCATAACCATATTCATATAACGGTTTTTATTTAATCTATATACAACGTTGTAAAACGTATTGTATGATGTTTTTATGACATTGGCTCGTATAATGATTTTTAAGGCAAATGCCTATATTATGATTTTGATAAAGATTTGTATAAAATGATTTTGGCTATTCTATGGCCTATTACAATGATTTGTACGAAATGATTTTTGGTAATAATTTTATACCAAAGTTATATTGATGGAATTTATTAAACTCTATGAATTCACTCGGCGTTATCGCTGACCTTTTCTTTTAACATGTTTTATCTCAGGTACTTGAAGGTAATTCTCGGGAAGACGACAAGAATTCATGGCCCACACTTAAACAATATTTTCCATTCAAATACTTTGTAAAACTTTGTATGAATTAATATGACTTGGGACCTATGTAACCTTGATATTTATGAATGGAAATGCTTAATTAATAAACAACGCAATTTTTATGCGTTGTCTATGATGTGAGTAATGTGCTATCCCGTAACACCAACTAGTCTTCCGCTGAACTGAGTTGTATAAATTTGGGGGTGTTACAATATAGTTTCCATCTGTGTGAATAAAAGTGTTGATAATGATTCTATTGTGCATAATATTGAATCTGTGGATAATGTGGTAGATAGTACTTGTCACGAATCTGACGCTGAATTTTTAAAGCTTCAAGATTCATATTCTTTGCTTTCAAAACGTTTTGATGAGGTTCAAACACATTGTATTTCGCTTGAATGCAAGCAACAATTTATTCAAGAAATATTTGAAACGTCATTCGAAGGTGTTAATATCGATGATGCAAACTTTGAAATGAATTTTAGATTGAATTTACAATCAAAACAACGTCAGCCAAGTGACAAGGTTGCTATGTCTTTGCCGATAGACATAGAGAAATCTAAGGAGATTAACTGTGTGAACGTCTTTGAGGCCGCTGAGAATTTTAAACTTGATCTAGATAATCGAGTTTCCAAGATTTTGTCCAAAGTTGATAACTTAAAACAGAAAGATACACGGCTCTTCGATTCAGTAAAGCCCGCATGTGTTAATAACACTGCACAGAATCAATCATTGATTGAACAACTGAATCGAAAGTCGTTGGAAATATCTGATTTGAGGGAACAAATTTGTGATAAGAATCTGGTCCTAGCTGAGTTAAAGGAAACACTTCGTACTCTAAAAGGTAAGAATGTTGTGGATAACGCAGCCACTGTCTCAGCATCGTCCTCTAGTGCGGTCAAAAGGAACCTTATAGCCGTCACACCATTTAATAAGGGCCCTAGGACTAAACCATCTCAAACTTTGGTCACTAAAGATAAGGCGGAATCAAAACCAGCTTCTAATATTCCCGTGTTGCCTTCTACAGGAGTAATCACCACTACTAAGGCTCAAAGATCTAAGCTTAAAAGAAACAAGAAGAATTGATAGGATCTTGCCCCCATCTAGTAGTCAAGTGAAGAAGAAAGTAGAAGCCCATCCTATGAATGTTATTTCTGTTTTGAATAAAAAGAATCATGTTGCTAAACCTAAAGGCTCTGCGGTTGTGCAGCGTTCTAAGCCTAGTGTGAATTCTAATTTGAAATGTTGGAATTGCAATGAATGTATGTTTTCTAGTCGTCATGATTCTTGCCTTATTGACCATGTGAATGAGATGTATGCCCGAAAAAATGGATTAGAATGGAAACCGACTGGGAAAGTGTTAACCCAAGTTTGTTGGTTGTGGCGCCCCACTGGTAGAACTTCCACTATAGTAGGAAATGCGTGCCCTTTAACTAGGATTACTCCCACTACGGCGAAGAAAGCGTGCCCTTTAACTAGGAGTACCAAGGCTACCAAAAAACAAGCGTGTCCTTTAACTAGGAACACCAACACTACTGTAGGGAACAAGTGCCCTTTAAATAGGTCTACTCCCACTGTAGTGCCTGCTAATAATCCAAAACCTAAGAAAGTTGAAACAGTAAAACCTGTTAGTGCTAAAACTCACAGTAGAAAACGCAGGTTAATCTTAGGATAACACAAATGTTAGCAATTCTGATAATATCATATATGTATCTGCTAACACTCCGGAACCAATAGTTTCCAATGCATTGTCTACTGTTTTTGTTGAAAACAGGTGGTCCAAATTGTTCTCTGGTATTTGGACTCTGGTTGCTCCAAGCATATGACCAGAGATCGCTCTCAGCTCAGAAATTTCGTCAGCAAGTTTCTTGGTACGGTTCGATTTGGAAATGATCATATTGTAAAGATAATGGGTTATGGTGAATATCATATTAGGAATGTTATTATTTCAAGAGTGTATTATGTGGAAGGTCTCGGTCACAACTTATTTTTTGTGGGACAATTTTGTGATGCAAACCTAGAAGTTGTTTTTCGAGAGCATACCTGCTTCATACGTAATTTAGAAGGGGTTGATTTATTGAAAGGTACTCGAGGGAATAATTTGTATACTTTGTCTCTACAATACATGATGGTCGCTTCTCCCGTATGTCTTCTCTCCAAAGCATCGAAGACTAAGTCATGGTTATGGCATCGACAGTTATCTCATCTTAACTTTGACGCTATTAATCATTTGGCAAAAAACGAACTTGTTCGTGGTCTTCCTAAACTTTCATTTCACAAGGATCATTTGTGTTCCGCGTGTACAATGGGGAAAAGCACTAAGAAATCATACAAACCCAAGATGGAAGACACCAACCAAGAGAAACTTTATTTGTTGCATATGGATCTTTGTGGGCCAATGCGTGTTGAAAGTCTTAGTGGCAAAAAGTACATGCTCGTAATTGTCGATGATTACTCTCAGTTTACATGGGTGAAATTTCTTACAACAAAAAATGAGGCACCTAAATTCATCATCGGATTTCTCAAGATGATTCAAGTGCGTCTCAACAATACTGTCCGACGCATTCGTACAGATAATGGAACCGAATTTGTGAATCAAATCTTGCGTGATTATTATGAAGAAGTTGACATATCTCATGAAACATCCGTTGCACGCACTCCACAACAAAACGGTGTCATTGAAAGGCAAAATCGCACACTCATGGAAGCGGCTCGAACGATGTTAATTTACGCAAAGGCTCCATTGTTGTTATGGGCAGAAGCAGTATCTACAGCAGTGTACACCCAAAACCGGTCACTAATTCATAAACGCCATGGTAAAACACCTTATGAGCTTCTCCATGTAAAAGTACAAGATTTATCATATCTTCATGTATTTGGTTCTCTTTGCTATCCAAATAATGATGGTGACAATTTGGGGAAACTTCAACCAAAGGCTGATATTGGTATTTTCATTGGTTACGCACCCGCAAAGAAGGCATACCAAATCTACAACCGTAACTCTCGCAAGATCCTCGAAACTATGAATGTTGATTTTGATGAGCTGACAGCAATGGCTTCTGAGCAAAGCAGCTCTGAACCCGTACTTCATGAAATGGGACCCAGTAACATTAGTTCTGGTCTTGTCCCAAACAACCCCACATCATCATCATTTATACCACCTACAAGGAATGAATGGGATACGTTGTTTCAACCTTTCTTTGATGAATTCTTTACTCCTCCAACTATTGTTGCTCCAGAACCTGAGGTAATAGCTCCGGTAACCGAAGTTGTCGCTCCAACAATCGAAGCACAATCAGATACGTCTGCACTACAATTGGTCAAGACATACCATCAACGAGTAATTCTCAACCAACACCCGAATCAACTACCCATGTCATGCCTATTGATGATGAAGAGGATGATGATGATCACGATTTGGAATTCGCTCAAATGCGTAAACTTCCAGTCTTTGGTATACCAATTCCCGACCCTAATCAAGCCGGGTCGTCCACCTCAGAGGAAGCTCCTTCTACAGTTTACTCAAATCCACGGATTCGTGAACATGACAGCAAGTGGACAAAGGATCATCCTATAGATTATATTATTGGTGACCCTAATCGTCCGGTATCCACACGAAGTCAGCTACAAGAAAATGCAATGTTTTTTCATTTTGATGCTTTTCTCACTGAAGTTGAACCTAAGACATGGCAAGAAGCTTTTACTCAATCCTGTTGGAAGAAGCTATGCAAGAAGAACTTAATGAATTTATACGTCTTGAAGTATGGGAACTTGTCCCATGCCCGGATCAAGTGCAATTACTCACTTTGAAATGGGTTTACAAGGTGAAACTTGATGAGTTAGGCGGAATATTGAAGAACAAAGCTCGACTAGTAGCTCGTGGATACAAGCAATTATTGGGCATCGAATTTATGGAATCCTTTGCACCTGTTGCCTGTTTGGAAGCTATTAGACTATTCCTCGCTTATGCAACCCATATGAATATGATCGTCTATCAGATGGATATGAAGACGACATTTCTTAATGGTGAAATCAAGGAAGAGGTCTATGTTCAACAGCCGGATAATTTTGTGAATCCTAATTATCCTAATCATGTGTACAAGCTTAAAAAGGCTCTCTATGGGTTGAAGCAAGCTCCTCGCGCATGGTATGATCTATTGTCACAATTCCTCATTACGCAAGGCTTCGCTAAAGGCAAGGTAGATCCCACGCTGTTCATTCAGAAACGAGGTAAAGATATGATTATGGTACAAATATATGTTGATGATATTATATTTGCAGCCTCGACCCAAACCTTATCCGATGAGTTTGGGATACTCATGTCTTCCAAGTTTAAGATGTCAATGATGGGCAAGGTATCATTCTTATTAGGTCTTCAGATATCTCAGAGTCCCAGAGGCATCTTTATCAATCAATCCAAGTATGCCCTTGAATCGCTTAAGAAATATAAGATGGAATCTTGCGACCCCGTGGATACTCCAGTGGTGGAACGAACAAAGCTTGATGCAGATCCACATGGAGTTGCCGTTGATCCGACACTGTATCGTGGAATGATCGGTACTCTTATGTATATCACAGCTAGTCGACCTGATCTTCAGTTTGCTATATGCATGTGTGCTCGGTATCAAACTAGGCCTACTGAGTTACACTTGGCCACTATGAAACGGATCTTTCGATATCTTAAAGGAACCATTAATCGAGGACTTTGGTATTCGAAGGACTCTTCGATTGCACTTATGACATATGCAGATGCGGATCACGCGGGTTGTCAACATACTAGGCGTAGCACGAGTGGAACTTTGCAACTACTAGGAGATCGACTAATCAGTTGGGCATCGAAAAGGCAGAGCGCTGCAATTTCAAGTACGGAAGCAGAATACATAGCTATGTCCGGTTGCTGTGCTCAAATTCTTTGGATGAGATCGCAATTAACCGACTATGGTCTAGGTTTCAACAAAATTCCGATGTACTGCGACAACAAGAGTGCAATTGCCTTATGCTGCAACAATGTTCAATTCTCCCAGTCGAAGCATATTGACATTCGCTACCATTTCATCAAGGAGCAAGTGGAAAATGGAGTAATAGAGCTTTACTTTGTCCGATCTAAGTATCAATTGGCGGATATCTTCACGAAGGCTTTAGATCGCGCTCGAATTAAATTTTTGGCCGACAAGCTAGGAATGAGAACCTTCTCGCCTGAGACTCTTAAGGAACTAGCAGATGAAGCGAAAGAATAGTGGTGGTAAACTATTCTCCGTATCCTTGGTGATCATTTGTATATATTGTTTATATTTTTATCCACAAAAGCAAAATACAAAAATATAAAACCATATAAAAACCATAAAAATTGAAAAATTCAAAAAAATCCAAAATATTTTTACTTTATTTTTCAAAGGTATGTCTTTTGGTACGATAATATTTACGGCCTTAGAAATGTTGATTAATATCGACACGGCGCCATAAATAGAGTTCGTACAAAAGTTGTAAATATTTCATAAAACATGCCCTTATGGCTTGTAGTTATTTCTGACTGCAACCCGGTTTTCACATTAAAGCCAAGTATTTCTTATGAAAGCTTTGGCTCACAACGGGAATTAATTTTCTCGGGCAAGGTTTACTTTAAAACCTTGTAAGGGATCAAGTTTCCTTTATAACTTGGTCTCACACAAATCGATGTATGTTTCAGTGCATTTATTTGTTAAAACAAGAGAAGTCTTGTTTTTTATGAAGTTATCATCTCTACAACCATAGCTATCTATAATTGGTATCTACATACTCGACGATGCGACTAATCAACCGAAGACTACAGCTCTTTCAATAGAACACGGGTCAAAAATTGAGGGGGAGCAATTGTCAAGCATTCAGAATCTTTGATGCCGAAAGTGCCAAGCTCACTAATTGGTGTCAAGACAACCATACCAATTGTACACGTGGTGTCAAGAGATGACTTCAGACGTGACGAGGCGACCAACATATGCTGACAAGAACCATTTGATCTTATCATCTGATGTTCTCAACTATCAGGTCCAACCTTGTCAATTCTTTTTCTAATATGGTGAATATGTGATCATGTTACAAATCGGTATCAAATCTCATACATTTGATATCATGAAGATAAAACGGACTTGCATTTTTCTTCCCAAAACCGTTGTTAAAACTTCATTAAATCAATTGATACTAAAAACATCGATTGGGTTAATATTTTTAATATGGGGGAGAAAATGTGATTTAATATGGGAAATTATCACAAATGGTTTGACTTAATGTGTTGGCTCATCCCGACATATGCGAAATGTTTTCGAATATCGTGGCATATGTTAAGGGGGAGCAAAACGAATTTGCATATCAAAATGGATTTTCATGGTGACATATACTTACCCAAAACCCATTTATTTCACGACGATGAAGATTGTGGTGACATAAGGATGGTAGGATAGGTTAAGTCCTATGATTCTTCCAGAACCGAAGGAATCTTCCCAAGGACATTCCATAGCTAGAAATAGTAGTCCTTAGGAAAGATGGAGAAAGATTGTGAACGTAGCTGAATGCCTAGTTATGACGTATTGGTAAGCATTGAAGGGGTTGAAGAATGAAAAGGAATTGTAAAGATAAAGGGTGTAAAGAAAGAAGCCCTTCTTACAACCTTAGGCAGAAACCGGGTCAATACATATGCTATTGAGATCATTTTAATGATTCTTGATATTGAAGATAGACATCATGGACCCAGTGATGCAATGCACAACCCAACCCAGCTAACTCAGATATCTCTTAAAAGATATTTGTTTTAATCACACGGAGACAACACGTTATCTATCGATTTATTCACTCCGAATAAATTGGTATTGAAATGGTGGCACTCCTCTCCAGCCTCTGATCACTAAAATTCAAATTGCACGATCGAGTCTAGAGCCATTTGAGATCATCAAATATCTCATTAGGACACACTTTCATATTTCCTTGCTTCTTCACACACTGTGAAAAGTAAGAAAAATCTTAAGAGTCCTACACAAAATCTTCATGATCTTGCCTGAACATCCGAGTAATACGAAAGTATTTACAATGAAGATGGAAATCCTTCTTGAGCGAATATCAAAAAGCTCATGGTAGGTGACTTGTGTGATTCTTTATGAATCAAACTTGTGATAACTGGAAAGCAACAATGGTTTAATTCTTAGCTGAACTTAAACACGTTCCAGGCCTCTACGCAATATCTTGGTGATCTTGCTAGAACACTTAGAGTAATACCTTAGTGATCACAGTGATGAGTGGAAATCCTTCTAGTGTTAACCTCAAACAGCACTTGGTAGGTAACTTGCAAGATTCAATATGAATCAAGCTCGTGACAACTGGAAAGCAACGATGGTGCGATTCTTTAATGAATCAAACTTGTTCCAGGAATCAGAATTGACGGCTTCAATCATGCGGATAATTTAATCCAAATGATTCACTCTTTACGTTCGCAGTCAGCTTTGGACGGTCGAGTAAAGAGAACGGGTTTACCCACGAAATCTTGTCAAGGAGATTTTTAATTAAATCTACCTGCCACAAGTACGATATTTTATATCATCCAACGGTCTTAACCGACCGGAGGTAAAATGCTACCGAATTAGAATGAAATGTTCAAAGCCATTTTGTTCGTGTCTACCTGTGTTGCGGCATTTGAAGACGGTGGCGTTGCGGGATCCAAGAAGAAGTCTTCCCCGCATGCTTATACTTTATGCACTTAATACCTCATCTAATTCAAGAAAGCCTAAAATTTAAGTCTTCTGCTGTATTGAACTCTGAAGCTTTCAAGAATTAGATATAAGTATGTGGGACATGGTGTCACGAAGAGGCGAAGAACACAAGTGAAGGATGCACAAGATCAAGGCAAGAGATTAATGTTAAAGATTGATATCAATGATCACATCAGCATGTTCACATGAAAAGAAAAAGAAAAGAAAGAAGAAGACTACGAGCTCAAGACAAGCATAGTATGCTAGGTTTATTTTATTATTGTAACTTGGGTAACGCCCTTGTTTGGAGTGACCTCCCTTAGGGGGAAATTGTTGGAAATATGTTTTTACGTATTTAGGAAGATTCGGTCACTCCGAAAATATATTAAGTAGTAGCTTGTAGTCTAGATATCTTTATTAAACAAACAAAGCCAAGCCTAGCCTACAACATGTGTAGGTCGGCCCAACATTGTAAGCCCAAGCCCATCACAAGGCTTGGGTATATAAACCCTCTCCTTTGATGGAGAGGGTAGTGGTTTTCATATTTTGCACATAGTTCTCATTAGTTTCTCTCTCTAGAATTGTGTGAAATCCACCATCTTTCTTTCTCTTTCTCTCTCTAAAACATAAGCAAGATTTACATATCCTACAGTCGTTTGTGAAGATTTTTCACAAGAAATTTTATGCTTCACCGATGAAGCAAATAGTGGTAATCACACTATGCTCGATCCAATCCTTGATAATTAGACACCTTATTTCAATCCATTTGAAGGAGGGGGTTTTACTTTGGAAGAGTTTGATGTACCTCGAACTTCTAACGAAGACCTCGACAACGATGAGGATTTGTCTATTATCTGTTGATCCCAAACATAGATCGATTAGCTTTGTGTTAAACGAGATTGAATCAAGATTAACACGTAGAGAAACTTTGTGTATTTAACAATCTAAGTGTTATGCAGAATTAACACTTAGAACAAAGAACAAAGCAAAACAATGTAACCCAAACTTTCACTTTGATTAATATTAAGAACTTACGTACAATGAAGGTTGTGAAACTTGTAAAAACATATATCAAACTATGAACCCTACGACCTCCTTTTATAACACAAGGAGTCGTGTACAAAGGTCTACCTCTCAATTATTCTAGGTAAAGATAAACATAAGAAATACAATATTAAACATATCTTTACTAGAATTACAAAACGTACATACTAAGAATTCTATCAGTGGTTGAACTTCTTCTTGTAAGCGCTCAAATATGCCTTGTCAGTGTTCTCCTGTTAGTGCCTCGTTTACTCTTGTCAGCGTTCAAGTTCTTCTTGTCAGCGTCCCAGTGTCTTAGCTAATTTTATTCCCAACAATCCTCCCCTAAACTTGATATCTACTCTAGTAATCAAGTTTCTGAATAAAAACTAAATATAAAGAGGATTCTTACAAAAACCAACTATTTCTAAATTAGATAATAAACAAATCTAACTAAATCCTTACTAACATCACTGATATAGTCAACCTCTAACTGTGTGGATACCATAATCTTCAAAGCATCTTGAGGTAGAGGATATTCAGCATCAACCAAAAGATATTCTGCAAATTTTGAGGTACTAAGATAGTATACACCAGCAGCTAAATGTAAACGCCACTTCAAACCACTGAGGTCATCCAGATCTAACCATATTGGATCAGCTTCATCTAGTTCAATCATTCTCTTGAAGGTTGTCCAGATCTTTATTCCATTTACTGAAGAAGGCTCTTCAGCTTCATACTTGGTTTTCATAAACTTCCATAAATCTACCAAGTCTTCTCTATCCATACTTGCAAACAGAGAAATCAAAGAAGTGAATGTGTGTACCTTGTCACCATATCTGGTGATCACCCAGAAACCACTTGCATCTTCTTCATACTTGATTATAGGGATTCTGAAATCTAAAGGTAACACTTCTGCAAACTCTAAAGCTTCTAATGGTGAAAGCTTTATAGTCTTCCTTATCACTGCTTCACTTAGATTCAATTGATCAAGTACTGGAAATTCAATTGGTATTCCCTTCTTCACTGACCTTGGCATATTGGAAGCCCTCTTGATCTGCATGTTTTCTTCAATTTCTTCCTTCCTTTCATTAGAAAGAAGTCTGAGAGTATTCTCCTCACAAACACGTTCCCAAATAGGATATGCATAAAACTCTAATTGTTTAAAGGAAATATTCTTCAATCTTGCATAAGTCCATCCTGTTTGATGGCACCTAAGGATCATATACTAGAGCTCTCTTCTATCTCTTCTTAGCTCAAAAAGTACTTTATTTGATTTATGCTTCAAAATGACCTTGCAATCCATTTGAACTCTCAACAGAATTTCAAAACCCTAAATTTGTCCAGTAAGTGACATGTCTGGATTTTCTGCAATCAAAGCTTCCCATGCAAAATACATAGCAACTACCTCAGGCATGTCAAAGTCAAGCTGCATCTTTAACTCCCTGAGCTTCTGCATAGCCAGTTCATCCTCCTCATCCAATTTTTCTGGCTCTTCAATAATCATCACACTAGAACCAGAACTCTCATCATCATTGCCATCTTTATTACTTTCAATAGCAATCTTTACCCTATCCTGTTCTTCAAGTTGTACAGCCAAAACAAAATCAAAATGTACCTGAGATGCATCCTTAGGTACTTGTGCTTCTACCATAACCCCTTTACCCTTATCCAAAGCTCCAATAGTTGGCAAAGTTGTTGATGGAACCTGTGTAGAAACATCTTTGATGATAACTAGTGGTTAGGATACACCAGCTAAACCTGTAAGTCTGTCAGCGTCTGATTTGTTCTTGTCAGCATTCAAAACTTGAGTGTCAGTGGCTGACTCTGTAACTTGCCTCATCATCTCTACAAATGATAGCTTCTTAGGAGTAACCAAAGAAATATCGACAGCTGGCTTCTCCTTCAAACTTGTCAGTGTCTCAGCTATTTCCAAAGCTTTACTCCCATAAGAAACACCTTCTTGTGAGCCTTTGTCACTTAAATTCATAGGATCAGTAGGTGCTTCCTCCCCTTTGTAAGAATCCTCCCCTGAAGAAAGGACTCTAGCCTGCCTTCTACTAGTATTGGCAGTATCCAAAATAACCAACCTCTCCCTCAATGATTTGAGTGAAGGCCTTGAGCTTTGACAACCTGTACAAGGTCTGCATTATGCAAGCACATGCAAACCACCGTCATGGGGATTTGACCCCCCAAGAGACATTCATTGGGCATGGGTGTGGTCTTAATGATGTTAGGACTGTCTTGACTTGCTTCTAAGCCATTGTCAATAGTCGTAGCCCCACCCATGTCACCAACCACACTTGTGGTGGCGGTTCTCTCTACTACATGGCTAGGACCACTAGAGGAGAACACTCCAGTAATCCTTTGGCGTTTCTCAAACCTAAAGTCTGGTTGTTCAGAGGAGGAAGTGGAATGTTGGTCATTTTGGTGTTGAGGGGAATTGGTGTCACGTTTGGGTTGGTTGTGTTAGCGCCCACATTATGAATGTCAGCGCCTGAAGTTTGAGGGTCAAGGTTCATGTGTTGTGGTGATGGAGGTTGTTCTGGGAGAGGGTCTGGTTGTGGTTGTAGGTCAGGGTTTGCAGATGCCTGAATGACAACATGCATGGCTGGGGTGAGTGGAAGGTCTCAAAATAGAGGGGTGTTCATGTTACCAAAAACAGTTTTCTTTTGAGTAGGGACCTCATAAAAGTCATCATGGTCCCTACGACAATATTGTTGAGCATCAAAAACCATTTGCAAAAATATTGGGTAAGCAAGAGTCATCTTGTTACCTTTGTTGTGACACATGCCATCAAAAATCATTTTAGAAAAATTATGTTTTTTCCCATTTGTAATGCAAACAAGAGCACAATTGATTGATCGATTGATTTCATTGAAAGACGAGCATTTAGGACTCAAACATTGTAGGATGACATGTGTCAGGTACTTACAGGCTGGGGGACATTGTTGTTTAGTATATTTGTTTATGTGCCCAACTGGGGGCAATTCATAACCCAAGCCTCGAAGCCCTAACTCTAGCTCTGCTAGGGGAAGGGTTGTTATACCATTAGTGTCATCAAGGTGTAAAGCTTGACGAACTAGAGCTTCAGTAACAACCCATCTAGCCCCATGAACAGTGCCAACTAATGTAATCACTCTATCAATTGTTTCAGAACGAACAGTGTTCCAAAACTGCTTGATGTGTGTGATAGGGACGAGTGGAGTATGAGAAAGTGCATACCTTAGAGGAGACGCCATCAAATACCCAATCATCTCGGTGTATTGTGTTGGGAATAAAATGTAGCCAAGACACTTGGACGCTGACAAGAGGAAATTGGACGTTGACAAGAAGAAATCAAGCGTTGTCAAGACAAGCGTTGACAAGAAGAAGTCAAGCGTTGATAAGAAGAAGTCAAGCACTGACAGGATACTTAGTCTACACGTTTTATGTTTCTAGTATGTTTCTAGTAAAGATATGTTCGACAATGTATTTCTTATGTTTATCTTTACCTAAAATAACTGATACGTAGACTCTTGTACAAGGTTCCTTAATCTATAAAAGGAGGCCTTTAGGTTTAGTTCAATGTATGTTTTTCACACTTTCACTGTACGCAAGTTCGATTAATCAATCAAAGTGAAAGTTTGGTTTATCTTGTTTGTGTGTTCTTGTTTAAGTATTAATTCCGCATAATACTTAAATTGTTTCATATACAACAAAGTTTCTCAACGTGTTTAACTTGATTTAATCTCGTTTACACAAGCTAAATCGATCTAAGTTTGGGATCAACAAGTGGTATCAGAGCTTGTTGAGAAACTTTGATCTAAAGAACACAAAACCCTAAATCGCCAAAAACCCTAATTTTCAAGAAACCCTAAAATTCAAACAACATGTCTACTCCAGAGTTAACCTCCTCCTCAAGCCATAACATTAAGATTCCCATGCTAGACCCAGACAACTTTGAGCTGTGGAAGTTCAATTTAGAGTAGTATCTTCAAATCCATGACCACACCCTATGGTAAATTATTGAATATGGAAACACATTCGATAAGGCTGCCAAGATCCAAGCTGCTATCACTCTAAGATCAACTCCAGGCTCATGTGTGGAGGATCGAAAAGAAAAACCTGAAGATGGAAGAGCTGTCTTAGTTGAGGACATTGTAAAGAGAAGGAATGACATGAAAACTCTAAGCATCCTCAAACTTTCTTTGGGATAAGAAAATCAGCACAAGTACAGAGGCTATGAGTCTACCAAAGAACTTTGGGCATCCCTTCAAGTTACTTATGGTGGTAATGATGATACCGCCTCAGAGAAAAAGAAGCAACTCTTACATGAGTATGATGTGTTCAAAGCTCTTCCCAATGAAAAGCTAAGTGGAGTGAGAAGCAGACTTCTTAACATTACAAGAAAGTTGTCATTTATGGGAACAGTGCATGATGATGCTGATATCATCACCACTTTCCTTAAAAGTCTTGGTGATGCATGGAAGATTGAAGCAAGGTCTATGATTGCTAATAATACTCACAAAAGTTCCACTTTTGATGACGTCTACAATAAACTAAGGATTGTAGAAAGTGAAATCCTTTTAGATCAAGGAAGAAAGACTACCAATGGAAATATGGCCTTCTTATCACATAGTGAAGGTCAATTTGATCAAAGGGATTCATACATGCACCCCGTTACTGGATCACCTTGTGTCAATGTTGGATCAAGCTCTGTCAGCGCCTCACATTTAGACACTGACACATACAATGTTGACTCACAAAGAGTTAAGCCTACTGGTATTGATCTAGATACAGTGTGTGTATACATTGCTTCATTTCCCAATGGTTCAGTGATTACATATGAGGACCTTGAGCAAATAAGTGATGAGCATTTGGAGGAGATGGACATAAAGTGGAATATGGCACTTGCTAGCATAAGGGCCAATAGATGGAATAGAAGATTCAGGAAGAAGATGACTTTTAATGCTAAAGACACTGCTGGGTTTGATAAATCCAAGGTTGAGTGTTACAATTGCCATAGAATGGGTCACTTTATGAGAGAGTGTAGATCTCCAAGAAGATCTGATGCTGGAAAGCCTTCAAGCCAAATAGTCAAGGTTGAAGATACAAAAGCTATGGTTGCCATGCAAGAAATTGATGGTGTTGGCTGGGATTGGAGCTTTTTGGCCAAGGATGTGGAAGAGAACAAGGCCTTGGTTGTAGAAAAAGAGGAAGAAGAGCATGTTCACTATGCTCTCATGGCACATTCTTCATCTTCATCAGAGAATGAGGTATATGATGATGCATTTTGTAGTAAGGGCTGTCGTCTAAACACAGAAAAGCTTAACAAAGAAATTTTAAAATTAAAATCAAATGTTTTTGATGAAAAATGCAAGTTATCTAATTATCAACTTGCTCTTACTCAAACTAAAAAGATTGTGGCTGAATATAAGAAAATGGAGCTTGACCTAAAAGATCAAATCAATATTTTGACTCATGATCTAAATGCTAGTGTTGAGGTTAGGAACATCCTAGAGAGATCCAATGGTGCTATACAAGCTAAGTTAGATGAGGCTATAAAAAACAAAGATAATGTAGATCTTAAAATTTAAAAATTTGATAAAGCTTCTAAAACCCTAGAAAAATGTGTCAGTGAACAAAGGGATTCTAGGGATATGAGTGGGATTGGGATGAAAGAATATGCTGGTGTTCCACCACCCGTTGGGAACTTCTATGGTGTCCTTAGAAAGGATTTGTCTTGGACTTGTATTCCAGAACTCCAAGAAGAGGAATTTATTCCTCCACCAAGAGTTCTTACTCAAGTAGAGGAGTACAAACAGAAATTAACAGATCTAGACCAATGGAAGAAAGCCAACCCTACTCTGTTTGTTAAAGGTGGCATGCTTAGTGAAAGCTCAAATGAGTCAACACCCATAAAAGTGACCAATCCTAGTACTGGAAAGAATGTTGACCTTGGCTTAAACATTGATAGAGAACCTAGTATTAAATATGCAGAAATGTATAGAAAACCTAGGTCACCAAAAAGTCAAGTTAGTGATAATGGGACATGTTTCTTTTCATCTAGACCTAGAGTTATGTCTAGAAAAGCCTGTTTTACTTGTGTAAGTTTTTCACATTTGGCTTATAAATGTGTCAATGCTTCAAAGGTCAACGCTGATAGAAATTCAACCATGGTCAAACCCAACCCTTTTGTCCAGCAAAGTCCACAAGTCATTAGACCAGCCCCATTCTTTACTAAAGTGTCTAATACTTATGGACAAAGGCATTTTTAAAAGACCAATACATGGTCTAACAGACAATGGGTTCCTGTAGCAAACCCTAGGTTCAACGCTGATAAAGGTAATTTCAGCGTTGTCAAGAAAAAATTTAACGTTGACAAGAATGTTTCCTACGCTGCTAGACCAAGTAATGCCAAATACTTGCAACCAAATGGAAAGGGGTATAAAGCTTCTTCTAGCTTATCTTGGAGACCTAAACAAAATCAAAACCCTAATTCAGATGGGATTTCTATGACCTGTAACAGATTTCATCATATTTCAAAGGTCATAACTAAACCAATTGGGGTTAACTGGGTGTTTAGTCCAAAAAGGGATGAACAAGGGGTTGTTATAAGGACTAAGTCTGTTCTTGTTGAACAACCACATGAATCCAAGTCTGCTCAGACTTGGGTTCCCAAAGAAAACTAATTTGTTTTCTTTATGTGTAGGGCATTCAAAAGCAGGTTAATGATTACGGCTATTGGGATAGTGGATGCTCTAGGCACATGACGGGGAAGGAAGACTACTTGACAAACTTTACCCCTATTAAAGATGGTGAAAAAGTGTACTTTGGAGGCGGATATGAAACTATCACCGGCAAAGGCACTCTTATCACCAACAATTTGCGTTTTGAGAACGTATTTCTGGTAAAAGAACTTGATTACAATCTGTTTAGTGTATCACAAGTCTGTGATAACAAAAACAAGTTTCTTTTCACTGATACTGAATGCTTGGTGTTAAGCAAAGATTTTAAAATACCCGATGAGAAATTTATTGATTATAGAATACCTAGGCATGAGGACATTTATAATGTGAATCTTAATGGAATTAGGATGAATAATAATCTGTTATGTCTATATGCTAAGGCTTCAGTTGATGAGAGTAATCTTTGGCACAGAAGGTTAGGGCACATTATTTTTAAGAACATAAATAGACTTGTGAGACATGGTTTAGTTGATGGTTTGCCTGAAAAGGCTTTCCATAATGACCATTATTGTGTTTCATGCCTTAAAGGAAAACAACAGAAAGTCTCCTTTAAGTCTAAACCTGTGCACTCTAGTTCTAAACCACTTCACTTGCTGCATATGGACTTGTTTGGTCCAACTAATATAGAAAGCTTAAATGGTAAATCCTACTGTTTTGTCATCACTGATGATTTTTCTAGATTTACTTGGACTTTCTTTTTGGCTTTGAAAAGTGAAACTGCTGATGTTTTGATTAACTTTATTACCCAATTGGAGAAAAAGAATGGGAATGAGGTTAAAATACTTAGAAGTGATAATGGTGGTGAGTTTAGAAATAAGCTGGTAGATGACTTTTGTGCCAAGAAAGGGATTACTAGACAGTTTAGTATTGCTAGAACCCCACAACAAAATGGGGTGTCTGAGAGGAAGAATAGAACACTCATAGAAGCAGCTAGGACTATGTTGGCTGATGCTCACTTTCCCATTGCATTTTGGGCTGAGGCTGTAAATACAGCTTGTTATGTTCAGAATAGGGCATTGATTAACAAAATCCATAATAAGACACCTTATGAACTATTTTGGAGTAGGAGACCTAATATTGGTATTCTTAAACCTTTTGGATGTCATGTAGTTGTTTTAGACACTAGTGATGCCTTAGGAAAGATTAGTGCTAAAGGTGATGAAGGCTACTTTATGGGTTATTCAGTGCAGAGTAGAGGATATAGGGTTTACCTTAAGAAAGAAAAACGTATACTTGAAAAGGTACATGTTAGGTTTTTAGAGAGTAAACCTAGTGATCCTGAGAGTGGATGAAATTGGTTATTTGACTTGGAACCTCTATCTAGAACATTGAATTATATGCCTGTTACTAATCCAGACATTATGAAGGTGACTTCAAATGTTGTGGAAAAACCAGTTGTTGAAATTTCAGGTATACAAGTTGATAAGGAGGGTGGATCACAAGCAGACAAATCAACACCCATACTTGAGTATGTTACCATTCCTATATGGACAGATGCATTTGTTGCTGCTGCTGCTGCTGCTGGAAAGGAAAAAGGTGGTCCACAAGTATCACCAGTTGAAAACATGCATGAATCTTCAAGCGCTGATAAAGGAAAATATGGCGCTGACAAGACAAATTCAGGCGTTGATGGCTCAAACGTTGACAACCCTAATTCAGGCGTTGACAACTCTTTTGACCATTTATTCTCTTCCAGTGTTTTTGAACAAGGTGAACCTTCAAACAGAAATGGAGAGGTTCATTCAGATGATGATGGAAGAGAATTTGAAGAAGATATTGGCAACTTGGAGACTGAAATTGATGACAACACAATAATTTAAGGAGGAGTACTTACATCTACTATGAAGAATCACCCTTCTTCTCTAATCATAGGTGATGTGATGACTCCTGTACAAACTAGAAGGTCTCATCAAAATCATGGAGGATTTATTGCCAATATTCGTAAGAAGGTTGATACCCCTCTTGTTCAAGCATGTTTGTTTGCCTGTTTTCTGTCACAACAGGGACCCAAGAAGATTTTTGATGGTCTCAAAGAACCAAGTTGGGTGGAAACAATGCAAGATGAGCTTCACGAATTTTCTATTCAAGATGTTTGGGAGTTAGTTGATTGTCCCAGACATGTCAGACCTATTAGGACAAGATGGGTTCTTAGAAACAAAAAGGATGAGAGAGGGATTACGGTCAGAAACAAGGCACGTTTAGTTGCTCAAGGCTATACACAAGAGGAAGTGATAGACTATGAAGATGTTTTTGCACCTGTTGCAAGGATTGAGACAATAAGGATTTTCCTAGCCTATGCTTCTTGCATGGGCTTTACAGACTATCAAATGGATGTGAAGAGTGCTTTTCTTTATGGCACAATTACAGAGGAGGTTTATGTAATGCAGCCTCCTGGTTTTGAAGATTCAGAATATCCAGAAAGGTGTATAGAGTAAAGAAAGCTATGTATGGACTACATCAAGCCCCAAGAGCATGGTATGGCACATTGTCCACCTATCTGGTGGAAAATGGATTTAAAAGGGGCACCGTAGATCAGACTTTGTTTACCAAAAGGACTTCTTACTTGTTCAGGTCTATGTGGATGATATCATCTTTGGCTCTTCAAGTCCAAAGATAAGTGAAGACTTTTCCAAGCTCATGACAGACAAGTTCAAGATGAGTGCAATGAGAGAGATGAACTTCTTTCTAGGGTTACAAGTTCAGCAGAAAGAAGATGGTATCTTCATCTCTCAAGACAAATATGTAGCAGAAATCTTGAAAAAGTTTGGCTTTTCTCCACATGAAAAACGGGCTAGCACGCCCATGGATAGGGAACACCCTTGGGGAAAGGTTGGAGATGGAAAAGAGGTGGATGTCAGGCATTTTAGGTCAATGATTGGATCATTGATGTATCTCACAACTTCAAGACCTAACATTATGTTTGATGTGTGTGCATGTGCACGCCATCAAGTGACTCCCAAAGAGTGTCATCTTCATGCTGTCAAGAGGATTTTTAGGTATCTTATGTGCTATCCCACCTTGGGATTATGGTATACAAAAGATTCTCCATTGGAGCTTATTGCATATTCAGACAGTGATTATGGTGGTGACAAATTTGATAGAAAATCCACAACTGGTGGATGCTAATTTCTTGGGAGTAGGTTGATATCTTGGCAATGAAAGAAGCAAACAGTGGTGGCCAATTCTACAACTAAAGTAGAGTATGTAGCTGCAGCTGCTTGTTGTTGACAAGTCTTATGGATTCAGAACCAACTGTTGGATTATGGGTATAATTTCATGCATACCAAGATTTTTATAGACAATAACAGTACTTTATGCATTATTAAAAATCCTGTACATCACTCTAAAACAAAACACATAGAAATTAGACATCATTTTATAAGAGATTGTTTTGAAAAAGGTTTAATACAACCAGATAGGGTTGACACAGAGGAAAATGTGGCTGATTTATTAACTAAACCTTTTGATACTGGGAGATTTCAATACTTGGTAACCAATATTGGAATGATCAATCTTACCTAATATTTGTTTTTGAACTCTTTGTAAAAGTATGTACAGGATATGCATTGTTATTGGTCTTTGTACAAAATTAGATTTTCCACCTTATTTGTCTAACGTTGACAAAGGTTATTTTGACGCTGATAAGTGTTAAATTGACGTTGTCAATAACATGTTAGTTTTGTGGTTTTTGATCTAATTATGCAGGCGTTGTTCGCATTGTACAAATGGATACAAAGTTGCTCATGGGTCCTTGGAGCTTACTTGGAGCATGTTCAGATTTATGGATGATGGTTGGAGTATTTATATTCCTATCTTGACATAAATTTTTATTGCATGCAATTTTATTTAGCAACTTGTATATCTTATTTTAAGGGGAGGTTTAGAAAACCATTAGGACTTTTTGGGTATTCATATAATACTCTTATCACAATTATAGATTGTGTCCACTGGTGAGTACGAATTAGTTTACTAAATCGTGAGGCACTGTAGCATGCAAAGTTGATATACTATGCACGCTGCCAAGACTTTTTGGCCTAGAATTGGATGTGGTCTGTTGGGAGACTTGGGTATGATTTTTGTTGGGCTTACCTGGGAAGTTACAAAGGATTTTATAAGATAATTTCACTGCTAAGAACTTTGGTTAACAAGAGACACTTGAGGACAATTATGTCTATCTTGCTTAAGCAAGTGTGCATGATTGGACAGTGCTTGCCACCCTATGGTAATTTTCATTCTATAGGTTATCTTCACTAGGATAAATTACTTTGTTAAGGTCCTTTTTCATTTTTATTATTTTTATTTTTGGACGTTGACAGTTTTATTTCCAAATGTTGTAAGGACCAATTTTGACGTTGACATGGCAATTTCCAACGTTGACAAGAATATAGCCGTTGAGCGTTGATAGGTTATTTTTGAGGGTTAATATACAAAGAAGTTACTAAACTTTTCAAGAAATTTGTCCTAAGGTAACGAACGTTCATTTTGTGTTTCTAAGTTACTAATGTTCATATGACCGGTTAATTAAGTTACCTACTTATCAAAAACGTGATATTTATGTTACTTAACATGAAAAAACAAGATATTTATGTTACTTAACTTATCAAAAAACATGCATTCAGGTTAATCAAATTAACACTAAATTATAGTGATGTATAGTTTAATAAAGTTTAGTAACTTTGTAACACAAAATGAACGTTCGTTACCTTAGGACAAATTTCTTGGAAAGTTTAGTAACTTCTTTGTATATTAACCCTATTTTTGACCGTTGACAAACATTGGGTCCTACCCACTTGTTATTTTTTATGATAATTTGGGCCGTAATTTTAGGAGTTGGTAACTTTTTATTAATGCACAAGATAAGTTATATCTTTTCAAGATTTCAATCATTATATTTTGAAAAATAACTGCTTCATTTTTTACCAATCACCCATGTGCCTACCTCTCCTATATATTTGGCTCATTATTTTGAAACAGGGTAACTGCTTATTCTTGTCTAACTAAATTTTCGTACACTTTCATCTTTCATAACATTTATCACAGCTTTCTACGTCAATGGCGCCTAAGTTTAAACGAGTGATTTTGTATTGGGGTTCAAAAGTCAGCACAACTTGGTTGCCTATCTAGAGGCTGACAACACTCTGTTTCCTCAATATACTCAGATGGTGGAGTATTTAAATGCATCCCCTTTAAGGTATGCACTTTCTCATGCTCCACTTATCCCTGTCACTCATATTAAGCAGTTTTGGAATACTGTCACTTCCTTTACGGTTAATAATGTGACTGCATTGACTGCTACAGTCCATGGGCTTCCATGGGTGGTTACTGAAGCCTTGGTTCGCCAGTCTTGGCATCTTAATGATGCAGATGGTATAACCACCCTACCCATTGGTGAGCTAGAACAAGGACTTCAAGCTTTGGGTTATCCTTTCCCTGAAGAGGAAACTTTAAACAAATATTCAAAACAGGAATTTCCCCCAGCTTGGAAGTACTTAATACATCTCATTCTTCAATGTTTGAGTCCCAAATGTACTGCACACAATGAAATTAACAGGTCAATTGGTAGTGCCATTGTGTGTATTGCTATTGGGCAAAAACATAATTTTTCTAAAATGATTTTTGATGGCATGTGTAAAAACAAGGGTAGCAAGATGACTCTTGCTTACCCAAGATTTTTGCAAATGGTTTTTGATGCACAAAGATATTGTACCAGGGATCATGATGATTTTTATACGATCCCTGTGCAAGAAAGCAATTTTTGGAAAGATGAATTCACCCCCATACAGAGACTTACCCCTTACCCAAGCCATGCTTGCTATTATTGCAGCAGCCCAACCTCAACCAGACCTACAACCTCAACCAGACCCACAACCACAACCAGACCCATTACCTGAACCATCACCATCACCCCAGCATATGGAAATTGACCAATATCCCTTCAACACTGACACATTAAATGTTGGCGTTGACACTTTAAATCCAAACGCTGACACCCTTTTACAACAAACCCAAACACCCCTTAACCTACAAACTGAAACCCAATCCACATCATCCTCTTCACCCCCAGACTTTAGGATGGAAAAACGCCAAAGGACTACTAGAGTGTTCTCCTCTAGTGGTCCTAGCCATGTTGCAGAGAGAACCACCACCACAAGTGTGGTTGGTGACATGGGTGGGGCTAGGACTATTGTTACTAGCTTAGATGCAGGCCAAGCTAGTCCTAACATCATTAAGACCCCATCCATGCCCCATGAATCTACTTTGGGAGGTAACATTCCCATTCTAGAGGAGGACAGATTGGAACCCTATACATTGTTGGAAATGACGGCTGTCTGCATTAGCTTGCAAAAGCAAAATGCAGACCTTGTACATACTGTCTCTACACAAGGCCTTGAACTCAAGTAATTGAGGGAGAGGATTGTTATTTTGGAAGCTGCTGAGACTAGGAGAAGGCAGACAAGAGTCCTTTCATCAGGGGAGGATTCTTACAAAGGAGAGGAAGCTGCTACTGAGCCATTTATTGCAAGTGACAAAGGCTCAGGTGGTTCTATTGGTGTGGAAATGGCTGAAGCTTTGACCAGCTTGAAGGAGAGGCCAGTTATTGATGTTTCATTGGAAACTCCAACAAAGATTTTGTTTATGGAGATGCTGGAACAAGTTTCTAATCCAAGCGCTGACAAGAGTAAGTTGAGCGTTGACAGACAGGTTTTTGATGCTGACAAGCTAGGCGCTGATATGAGTATGTTAGGCGTTGACTGATACAAGGTTTTTACCTAATTAAAAAGATTAAAGTTCGTTGTGTTGGTCTAACCGAATTGATCTAGGTTCTCTATGTGACTCTATTGTTCTTTGGTGAAACAAATATTTTTGGTTGTTTTTAAATAAAGGTGCAAAACAATTAAAGTAAAAGTGTCGTTAAAGTAAAGTGGCGTGAAAGTAAATCTAAGTCTAATAAAGGGTGCAATATTTAAAAACTTTTGAAATTTAAGTTAATTAAAATGACTAAAAATAAAAGCGTGACGAGAATTAAAAATGACAAAGTATATAAAAAAACATAAACTAAAAATTAAACAAGACAAAACATAGAAAATAACCCACCGTCGGAATATATTCCGATCACCACAATCGGAATGTCAAAACCTACTTGATCGGAATAATGATCGGAAACCCAATCGGAATATGTCACCTTTACCTGATCGGAATGTCCAAGCTTAATCCCCAGATCGGAATGTACACACCTACCTGATCGGAATGTCCACACAACACACCAGATCGCAATGATGCTATCGGAATGTGTCCTATCGGAATGTCACCTATCGGAATGTGGCTAAGGAAAATTGGGCAGCACTTCGTCTAAGTAAGCCTCAAGAGCCGTCGGAAAGAGCGATCGCAATGTGCGATCGCAATCCCCAGATCGGAATGAGGGAAATGATACATCTATCGCAATCCCGGATCGGAATGCAAAACCCTTTGGCCAATACTGTCACAATCGGAATGTGGTAAAGCACCCGTCGGAATGTGTAGGAACCCTCTCTTTCCGATGGATACAAATTCGTAATAAGCACAAGAACTAAATAAGCTATTCTAATAAGCAGTAACCAAAAACTTTAATGAAATGAAATCAGAACGTGACAGCAAGCTAAAAAGTTAAAATCTTTCAAAACTTTAAAGACGAAACTTAAGGAAAATAACTTGAAAAGTAAAACTTTTAAGAAAGCTTTAAAATCAATTAATCTAAACACCAAATAAGCACACAAGGTTGTCAAATTCGTGGCTTATTCCGTATGTAACTTAAAGGACAAGAAAGGACGAAACTTTAATCAAAATAAGCAAATGGATTAAGCACAAGTTTGCTTAATCCGAAATTGAAACCGAAACAAGAATGAGAAGAGAAGAATGAGATTGACAAAAGTAAACTTGATCAAAGATAAATGAAGATTAAAGCAAGAAAATTAAAGGACACTTACTTGGAATTAAAAGATAATTAAGGTGCAAAACATGTATTTAAATGACATGAAAAGTAAATGACAAGGTAAGTAAATGGTGGAAGAGCTAATTGTCACACTTAGCCAACAAGAATGAAATGTAAACAATCCTAATCTACTTATAGGGGAGGATTAGGGAAGCTTCCTCCCCTCTTTCCTTTTCTCTTAATTGCGTCATTAAGTCCCTCCTTCTTTTAATCTTCTTTAAACTTGGACTTAAGGGACTTTTGGCTTCGGGATTTCTTTGAACTCGTCTTTAAATTCTTCAATAAAATAGACTTGAATTCTTCGGCTTTTGATAAACTTCCGTCTTTTGACTTTTTCTTCGATAAATCTTCAGAATTGGTCGTGGACTTCCGTTCTTTTTGCACTCTTGACTTCTTGACTTCGTCTTTCATCTTTTTCTTCAATAAAAGTCCATAATTGCCCGTGAATTCCCGTGTTTTCTCCACTTTTCACCTTTTCGTCCTAAATCACAACAAAAACACAAACCACGCATAATTCCGACATAAAAGACATAAAATACACGTTTTGGTCCGGTTATTGTTGTAATTAAGTGGTAGAAAAGATGGGTGTTTACACACCTATCAAATCCCCTACACTTGACCATTGCAATGTCCTCATGCAATGCATTAGTTACAAAGCAAGTTTACATTTTTCATCATAATCAATCCATGTTGGCCTTTATTAAAGAGATAGAAAATTAAAGACATACAGAATAAAGAAATCAAAAGCATACCTTGGGTTTTGGAAATGTCATGAATAATCATCATCCTCAAGTTTTCACTTTCTCCATACCAAGCTTAAAAACGAGATCATTGTTATTATAAGTTAGTAAACTATCACGAACTCATGTGGGCCAATTATTCACTTAGACTCCCTTATTCCTAGGTGTATCTCTTATATTTTATTTTTGTCTTGAATGATCACGAGGATGCATTGTTTGACTTATTTCGATAGTTATTTAGTCTGAAAATAAAGTGAACGATTTAATCAATAGTTAGCTAAAGGACCAAATCTTTTAAAACTGCTTCTCGGGACCTCATAAAGTTCATATCTTGGCATAACTCGCTTCGCGATTTGAGACCTTTCTCGGACCGATATTTGGCAGCGACTTCATACTTCAAATCTTGAGAGACGTTCATGAAATAATGGTCTTCTCTTCATATAGGAATTTCTTCACTTGAAGTTTTGAGAGATTCATACTTGGACCACCACTTCTTCATTTTTCTCCAATCTTTATTTTGGACTTTGATATACAACGATCCGCCTCCTTTTATGACTTGGATCTATTTATCCTCATACCTTGTTAGGGTCTTTTCGGATACACTTCTCCATGACTTTTGGGGAGTTTTGCTTTACGTCGTGTGTCTTGATCCTTCATATTGATTTTCGATAAATGATTCTTCACATCACTTTAGATCTTTAGCAACAAAATGTAGCCCTCATGCCTTGTTAGGGCCTTTTCGGACTCGCCAATCTTCGCATCCCGCTTCAATAAGTTATGCCTTGGCTATGAACTCCAATCCGTACCGAGCAACTTTTAAACGATCTGGGGCTAGAAGCTAAGTAACTTTTCAAATCGTACAACCTTATTTATTATCAGATAAATTTATTAGCAAGCGATGGGAGAATAGGCTCATAATTAACTCACATAAATTCACGAAAGAATACCGAACTTATAATTGGCTCTATCATCTCTCATTCTCCACAGTTTAGAATCTCAAGTAATGAGACTCGTGGATGCTTAGCCTATTAAATCAAAGTTTTGGGTTTTCGAGTCACCTATAGGATCTTGCAAATTCTTAGACTTTTTCAAGTTTAGATACGCGTTTTAAAGTTCCCTTGATAAACGACTCTCTAGGATCAATTATAGGAACTTGCGAAAAGTTCTTGTTCTTAACCCGTGAGAGTTAAAACTTTCGCGTTTTATAGCTCCCTATTTAAAAGCCTAGCAAAACTTGACTTAAACACGTTAAGGATACTAGCTAGAGTAACTTAGATAAGTAAACTCGGGTTGAGTCAAAAGATTCACAACGTTTGAAAATTAAAACCACTTATTAAACATTTATTCTAGCAAAGAAAGAAAATAACCATACAAAGGTAAAAACTAATAGGCCAAAATAGATCAAAATTTTTGAAAAATGTCGAAAAATTGATTTTCCGGTTAAAATGAGGACAAATACAAGGAAAAGACCACTTAACTTCGATAGAAGTCCCCCTACACTTAAGATAAACATTGTCCTCAATGTTTAAGCATGTGGGAGTAAACTCCCCTACACTTAGGACATTGTGCACGTTGTTTAAATCTCGCTAAGGAAAAGACAACTAAAGAGATTCCTATTTTAATATTGAGAAAATATAAAATAGTGAATCGAAAAGAGTTTAGGATAGAACCGGGAAGAAGTAGAACACGGAATCACGGGTCGTCAAGAATCATCAAGAATGGATCATTGAAGCTTGAATCCCTGATTAAGAAGTGAGGAGAGGAAATAGCAAACCAAAGGGTCCCCCCTACACTTATGGTAAAGAAAGCAAAAAGATAGATGCATGGGTTGCCTCCCAAGAAGCGCTTGAATTTTGTTTACCGAGTCGTGAGCCTGACTCGACCTTGATCATCAACGGAAGAAGCGTGAAACATATCCACCAGGATCAAAGACATAGTATTCATCCATCAATAAGCACGAGCTTAAGGCGAACAAGGCAAGCCAAATAAGAAGTGGCAAGGTTCCCTTAAGCAGCGATGGAGTACGGTGGAAGCAAGGGTGGAGTGGTGCAAGCATGTCTTCAAAATTTCCAAAGATGTTTCCTTTTATTTCATTAGGTGGATACTGAGATGGCTTAAAGACTTCAATACCGGGGTCGAACACCTTTTCCTTTAGGGGAAAATAGCACTCAGGCTCAGCAGAGTGTGAAGAAGATCCGCAAAGAAGCACTACCTCGTCCTCAGAAGGGGGACAAAGAGGTGTCAAATCATATGTGCAACGGATTTCGGTGTCAACCGGTTTCTTCTCCTTTGACAAAATGTTCTTCAAATCCAAAGTAGGATCAAGACGATAATCTTCAATGTCATAAGGAGGAGCATCACTCTCATGAGGGAAGTAAGTGTTGAGAAATTCAGATAAATCTTCCTCAAATGAATAATCGTCCAAAGTAGGATTGAGTGATGGCGGAGGATTTTCATCATGCAAAGAATCGCTCGAGAGAGTATCGGCCTCATCAAAATCATCGAAAGTGGGCAGCTCGGGATACTCAGAAGTACAATCATCAAAATCATCCGAATCTGAGCTAGAATCATCATCATCATAAGCATCAAAGACCGGTAGAGAATCATAAATGGGAGGAGCTTCCAAAGTGGAGCGAGAATCATCTACATCATCGTCAAAGAGTGGATTATTGATGGAAGAATCGAATAGAGGATTGTCATAGACGGTAAAGTCATCGAGCACATTAATCATATTCACTGATTCTCGGCTTCCAAAGGATTTGCCTGTAAGCTTCCCCATTTTAAAAACTTTTGAATCATCCCCGACTCGTAAGATTAACTCGCCTTCGGCCACATCAACTAAAGCACGTCCAGTTCTCAAGAATGGCCGACCAAGTATTAAAGGAATACGAGGGTCCATTTCATAATCAACTACGACAAAATCGACCGGGAAGGTAAATGTGCCAACTTTGATAAACACGTCTTCGGCTATACCAACGGGGTAAGCGAGAGTGCGATTTGCAAGTTCGAGAGTCATCTTTATTGGAAGGAGGTCGGGTAATGATAGTGTTTTCCAAACACTCAAAGGCATAAGATTAATACTAGCCCCGAGATCAGCAAGGGCAGTAAATTCTTCAGTTTTGTTGAACACGCAAGGCAACACAAAACGACCGGGATCTCCAAGCTTTTCCGGTAATTCTTTAAGAATAACTGCTGAGCAGTTTTCATTTAAGCGTGTGTTGGCGAGTTCAATCAGCTTCTCCTTCTTGCTAAGCAATTCCTTGAATGCTTTGACAAATTTCGGCATATGGCAAAGTGCTTCAACAAGGCTAATGTTGATGGTCATTTTAGATAGCATTTCCACATATTTTGATACTTGACAGTCATTCTTGGTTAGCTCGTTGGTCTTGCCTATGCGAGAAGGGTATGGGATTCTGGGTTGATAGGGAGACGGTGAAGGTGTAGTGGGTGAAGGTTGTGATGTTGAAGGGTCCTTCCGAGATACATCGTCATGACGAAGCGGAGACGGTAATGGTGCACTAATACTAGGTGTAGGAGGAGTAGGGATACATGGTGGTGGAGGAGGTGTAGATGATGGTGGTGGGATAGGTGGATTGACAATGGTAATTCCACTACGCGTAGTTATAGCACTCACATTAGCTCGCGGATTGGTGACGGTGTTTGAAGGTAGAGAACCCGAAGAAGAAGGTTGAGCTTCGGGCAAGAAACTAGCCAATAGATTTTTTAATTCAGTCGTTTGATTGCTGAAGGAGGATTGAATATTATCACGAACCTCGGTTCTAATGTCATTTCCTTGCTTCAAGATATCTCCTTTCAAATTGATTATTTGGCTCTGTAGATTCTTGAGTTGCTCACCTTGAGTTCTCATGATGGCATCAACATCGGGATTAATGGGTGGGGTTTCTTGGGTGGGTGGTTGATAAGGGTTAGAAGCTCTTGGTGGGATTTGGTTGCTTCTATTGTAGTTGGTGGCGGGGTTTTGGTTTTGAGGAGAAAAACCGGGTGAAAGGTAATTGTTGGAACGGTAACTCAGCAGATTTCTATCCCCTTGTTGTCTAGCTTGGTAATTTTCCGGTGAATAATTACCGTAAGCTGCATACACATTTTCCGGATTTCCTTGTGTCGAAGGACAATCGGTGTATGAGTGAGGACCGCCACATGTTTCACAAGGATTAGCAACCGCTTTAACTTGTTGTTGTTGTTGGTTTGAAGCGAGAAGCGTAATACTTTTGCTCATTTCGGCCATCATGCGGGTGAGCTCGGTCATCTCAGGGTTTGCTGAGGTAGAGGAAACATTGACTCTCGGGTTGTTCCTAGAAGAAGCAGAGGAATCCCAGTTCTTGTGGTGAGTAGTCATGTTCTCAATTAACTCTCTACACTCCTCGGGTCTCCTTTTCATGAATGTGCCACCGGCCGCTGCATTAATCGTATCACGATCTCGAAAAGTCAATCCGTTGTAGAAAGTATCAATCAATGTGACGGGAAGCATGTTGTGGTTTGGACAACGGTCGATCAAGACATTATATCTCTCCCAAGCGTCAAAAATAGATTCATCAGGGTCTTGCATGAAACCGCTGATCTGATTGCGAAGGCTTGTGACCATGGATGGTGGAAAGTAGCGCGACAAAAAGCGTTGAGTCATATCATCCCAAGTGTGAATAGAATTCTTCGGGAGACGATCAAACCATTTCTCGGCATGATGTGATAGAGTATGTGGGAAGAGTTGTAGGCGAAGTACATCCATTGTGGCACCAGGCAACTTCATGCTTTGGGTGATTGTAATGAACTTGTCGAGGTGTTTGTTGGCATCATCATCAGGCAATCCTCTAAAAGGGTTTGTTTGTACTTGCTGAATCATGTGGTGCTTCAACGAAAACTCAGGAGCGTTGATTTGCATCGGCGCAATCGGTCCTCCTCGTCCAAACATTGTTGGTTGACAAAGTTCCTCCATGGTCCGAAGATCGGGCTGTGGAAGAGCATTGTTGTTATTATTATTATTGAGGTGCGGTGGAATGTTGTTGTTGTTAACACCTGCCATATCTAAATCTTCTTGAGGCTCGGGCTCTTGATAATTAGAAGATCTAGTACGCATACACTTGAAAATGCAAAAGAAAACAAAACCAAACACAAAGACAATATATATACACAAGAAAGATAAAATCTTTTTGGATTTTTGAAATTTTTAATTTTTATGGATTTTTATCAATTTTTTAATTTTTATGATTTTTTTAATTTTTTAGGCAAGAAAAATAACGCTCACAAGTGAACGGATCCCAAAAAGCAACGTGTCTCTCACAGAAAACCGTTAATCTTTACGAAAAGAGCCGGCAGCGGCGCCATTTGATACAAGGTTTTTACCTAATTAAAAAGATTAAAGTTCGTTGTGTTGGTCTAATCGAATTGATCTAGGTTCTCTATGTGACTCTATTGTTCTTTGGTGAAACAAATATTTTTGGTTGTTTTTAAATAAAGGTGCAAAACAATTAAAGTAAAAGTGTCGTTAAAGTAAAGTGGCGTGAAAGTAAATCTAGGTCTAATAAAAGGGGCAATATTTAAAAACTTTTGAAATTTAAGTTAATTAAAATGACTAAAAATAAAAGCGTGACGAGAATTAAAAATGACAAAGTATATAAAAAAACATAAACTAAAAATTAAACAAGACAAAACATAGAAAATAACCCACCGTCGGAATATATTCCGATCACCACAATCGGAATGTCAAAACCTACTTGATCGGAATAATGATCGGAAACCCAATCGGAATATGTCACCTTTACCTGATCGGAATGTCCAAGCTTAATCCCCAGATCGGAATGTACACACCTACCTGATCGGAATGTCCACACAACACACCAGATCGCAATGATGCTATCGGAATGTGTCCTATCGGAATGTCACCTATCGGAATGTGGCTAAGGAAAATTGGGCAGCACTTCGTCTAAGTAAGCCTCAAGAGCCGTCGGAAAGAGCGATCGCAATGTGCGATCGCAATCCCCAGATCGGAATGAGGGAAATGATACACCTATAGTAATCCCGGATCGGAATGCAAAACCCTTTGGCCAATACTGTCACAATCGGAATGTGGTAAAGCACCCGTCGGAATGTGTAGGAACCCTCTCTTTCCGATGGATACAAATTCGTAATAAGCACAAGAACTAAATAAGCTATTCTAATAAGTAGTAACCAAAAACTTTAATGAAATGAAATCAGAATGTGACAGCAAGCTAAAAAGTTAAAATCTTTCAAAACTTTAAAGACGAAACTTAAGGAAAATAACTTGAAAAGTAAAACTTTTAAGAAAGCTTTAAAATCAATTAAGCTAAACACCAAATAAGCACACAAGGTTGTCAAATTCGTGGCTTATTCCGTATGTAACTTAAAGGACAAGAAAGGACGAAACTTTAATCAAAATAAGCAAATGGATTAAGCACAAGTTTGCTTAATCCGAAATTTAAACCGAAACAAGAATGAGAAGAGAAGAATGAGATTGACAAAAGTAAACTTGATTAAAGATAAATGAAGATTAAAGCAAGAAAATTAAAGGACACTTACTTGGAATTAAAAGATAATTAAGGTGCAAAACATGTATTTAAATGACATGAAAAGTAAATGACAAGGTAAGTAAATGGTGGAAGAGATAATTGTCACACTTAGCCAACAAGAATGAAATGTAAACAATCCTAATCTATTTATAGGGGAGGATTAGGGAAGCTTCCTCCCCTCTTTCCTTTTCTCTTAATTGCGTCATTAAGTCCCTCCTTCTTTTAATCTTCTTTAAACTTGGACTTAAGGGACTTTTGGCTTCGGGATTTCTTTGAACTCGTCTTTAAATTCTTCAATAAAATAGACTTGAATTCTTCGGCTTTTGATAAACTTCCGTCTTTTGACTTTTTCTTCGATAAATCTTCAGAATTGGTCGTGGACTTCCGTTCTTTTTGCACTCTTGACTTCTTGACTTCGTCTTTCATCTTTTTCTTCAATAAAAGTCCATAATTGCCCGTGAATTCCCGTGTTTTCTCCACTTTTCACCTTTTCGTCCTAAATCACAACAAAAACACAAACCACGCATAATTCCGACATAAAAGACATAAAATACACGTTTTGGTCTGGTTATTATTGTAATTAAGTGGTAGAAAAGATGGGTGTTTACACACCTATCATTGACACACAGTCATGAACAAAGATGTGTCTACACATGTACCATCATCATCTTTACCCATCATTTATATATTAGATAAGGGTAAAGGGATTATGGTAGAAAAAGTGGTTCCCAAGGATGCAACCCAAGTAAAATTTGATTCCATGTTGGCTGCACAACTTGAGAAAGAAGATAGGATGAAGGAGACTGCTATTGAGAGTAAGGAAAGCAGTGGTGATGAGAGCACAGATTCAAGTGTAATGATTATTGAAGAACCAGAGAGGCTTGAATATGGTGATGAGTTGGTAAGGGAAAAGCTTGTAGAGTTGAAGAATCAGGTAGATTATGAGATGCCTGTAGTTGCTCAGATGTACTTTGCATGGGAGAATAAGGTAATAGAGAATCCAGACATGACTTTATCAGATCAAATTTGGGTTTGGAGATCCTACTAAGAGTTCAAAGGGATTGCAAGGTGATTCTGAAATATAAAGCTAGCAAAGTTCTTTCATAGACCAAGACAGCAAGAAGGGAGATCTATTACATGTTGCTCAGATGTCATCAAACATGTTGGACTTTAGAAAGTTGCAGGGATTGGCCTTTGATGAATTGGAGTATAAGGCTTATCCTATATGCGAAAGTGTGCAAGAGCAGAACACTATTAGACTTCTTTCAGATGAAAGAAAGGAAGAACTTGTAGAAGAAATGGAGATCCAAAAGTCTTTGGTTACACCAAGACCATTGAAGAAGGGAGTTCCTCTTGAGTTTCTAGAAAATTTGGATAGAGTGAATCCTAGTGAAGCTGTTATTAGAAAGAGTATTAAGCTCTCAGCCTTGGAAGTTTCACATATGGTAGAAGTGTTACCTCATGATTCTAGAAACCCTATAGTTAGCTATGAGGAAGATGCAAGTGGGTTTTGGATGATTGGCAGGTACGGGAAGAAGGTACATACTTTTACTACTCTTATGTCTTTGTTTGCAAGCATGGACATGGAAGACTTGGCAGACCTTTGGAGGTTGATGCATGCCAAGTATGAGACTGAAGCACCTACTTCAGTCAATGGAATAAATATTTGGTCAACATTCAAGAGAATGTGTGCACCAGATGAAGAAGATCCAGTTTGGAAGGATCTTGATGATGTCAGTGGAATTCAGTGGCGTTTACATTCAGCAGCTGGTGTGTATCATTTAAGTACTACAAAGTTTTCTGAATATCTTTCTTGTGGATGCTGAGTATCCTATGTCCAAAGAAGTTTTGAAGAAAATGGTGTCAACACAGCTGGAGATGGATTATACAAGTGACGTTGGCAAAGATTTAATTAGATACATTTATTTCCAACTTGATAAGATTCGTAAGAATCCTCCTTGTACTTAGTTTTATTCATAAACTTGATTACTAGAATAGATATCAAGTTTAGGGGAGGATTTGGGAATAAAATGTAGCCAAGACACTTGGACGCTGACAAGAGGAAATTGGATGTTGACAAGAAGAAATCAAGCGTTGTCAAGACAAGCGTTGACATGAAGAAGTCAAGCGTTGATAAGAAGAAGTCAAGCACTGACATGATACTTAGTCTACACGTTTTATGTTTCTAGTATGTTTCTAGTAAAGATATGTTCAACAATGTATTTCTTATGTTTATCTTTACCTAAAATAGATGATACGTAGACTCTTGTACAAGGTTCCTTAATCTATAAAAGGAGGCCTTTAGGTTTAGTTCAATGTATGTTTTTCACACTTTCATTGTACGCAAGTTCGATTAATCAATCAAAGTGAAAGTTTGGTTTATCTTGTTTGTGTGTTCTTGTTTAAGTATTAATTCCACATAATACTTAAATTGTTTCATATACAACAAAGTTTCTCTACGTGTTTAACTTGATTTAATCTCGTTTACATAAGCTAAATCTATCTAAGTTTGGGATCAACATATTGGGGGTGCAAAGTGTTATCTTCAACCATATAAGCCACCATATTGTGTTGGCTTCTGAACCCCAACTCGACATTAGAAGGTTTAAACTTTGGTGCCATTATGAATGATTTGACAAAACTGTAAGATGATAACAATTGAGGTATGAAGGTTTGAGAATTTTAGCAGACAAGAATAGTAGTTACCCTATTTGAAAGAAATGAGCCTAATTTATAGGAAAGATCTTAGCACACGATTGGTTGAAAAAGAAGGTAGTTATATTCAAAAAGCAATGATGAAAATCTTGAAAATATAAAACTTATCTCCTTCATTAATAAAAATTTACCAACTTGCTAAAAGTACGGCCCAAACTTCCGTCAAAAATAACAAGTGGGTGGTCCCCAATGTTTTTCAACGGTCAAAAAGAAAATGTCAGCGTGAAACGGCTATATTCTTGTCAGCGTGTAAATTTTGCCATGCCAGCGTTGAAAATGGTCTTATCAGCGTTGGAAGTAAAGTATGTCAGTGACCAAAAATAAAATAATTAATAATAAAAAGGCCTTAACAAAGAAGTTTACCCTAATGAAGATAACTCTTACTCTGAAAATGACTGTAGGGTGGAAAGCACTATCCAATCATGCACACTTGCATAAACAAGATAGACATAATTGTCCTCAAGTGTCCTTTGCTAACCAAAGTTCTTAATAGTGAAGAAATCTCATATAAACTCTTTGTAACTACCCAGGTAAGCCCAATTAAAATTTATGCCAAGTCTCCCAACCGACCAATCCTAATTCTAGGCCAAAAAGTCTTGGCAACATGCACAGTAAATCAACTTTGCATGCTACAATGCCTCAAGAACTAGAAATTCCAATTCTTACTCACCTATGGACACAATCTAGAATTGTGATAAGAGTATTCTAAGAATACCCAAAATCCTAAAGGTTTCCTAAACCTCCCCTTAAACTAGGATGTAGATAGTTGCAAAATAATATGTAGATGACAATTTTTTATTTCAAGATAGGAATGTAAACATTCCAACCATCATAAATAAACTTTTGACACATTACTTGTAAGCTCCAAGGATCCATAAGCAACTATGTATCCAATTTTACAATGCGCACAATGCCTACATGATTAGATGAAAAACCACAAAACTAACATGTTGTTGTCAGCGGCCATTTTTACACTTGTCAGCGCCAAAATAACCTTTGTCAGCGTTAGAAAAATAAAGAGGAAAATCTAATACTTTACAAAGATAAATAACAGTGCACATCCTGCACATACTATAATGATTTTAAAAACACATTTAGGTGAGATTGATCATTCCAATACTTGTTACCAAGTACTGGAACCTCCCAACATCAAAAGGTTTAGTTAAAAGATCAGCCACATTCTCTTCTGTCTCTACCCTATCTGGATGTATTAAACCTTTTTTAGAACAATCTCTTATAAAATGATGCCTAATTTCTATGTATTTAGTTTTAGAATGATGTACATGATTCTTAATAATGCATAATGTACAGTTATTATCTACAAATATCTTAGTATGCATAAAATTATACCTATAATCCAAAAGTTGGTTTTGAATCCATAGAACTTGTCCACAACATGCAGCAGCAGCCACATATTCTACTTCAGTTGTAGAATTTGCCACCACTGTTTGTTTCTTGCATTGCCAAGATATAAGTTTGCTCCAAGAAATTGACATCCACCAGTTGTGGATTTCGTATCAAACTTATCACCTCCATAGTCACTGTCTGAATAGCCAATAAGCTCCAATGAAGAATCTTTAGGATACCATAATCCCAAGGTGGGAAAACACGTAAGGTATCTAAAGATCCTTTTAACAATACGAACATGGCACTATTTGGGAGTCACTTGATGGCGTGCACATGCACACACAACAAACATGATGTCAGGTCTAGAGGCAGTAAGATACATCAATGATCCAATCATGGATCTATAATTCCTAACATCAACATCATTTCCATCTCCAGTCTTTCCCCAAGGGTGTTCCCTATCCATGGGTATGCTAGCCCGTTTTTCATGAGGAGGAAAACCAAACTTCTTCCAGATCTCAGCCACATATTTGTCTTGAGAGATAAAGATACCATCTTCTTTCCGTTGTACTTGTAAACCAAGAAAGAAGTTCATCTCTCCTATTGCGCTCATCTTGAATTTGTCTGTCATGAGTTTAGAAAAGTCTTCACTCATCTTTGGATTGGATGATCCAAAAATAATATCATCCACATAGACCTGTACAATAAGAAAATCCTTTCCATTATTCTTGGTAAATAGGGTTTGGTCTATGGTGCCCCTCTTGAATCCATTTTCCAAACGGTAAGTGGATAATGTACCATACCGTGCTCTTGGGGCTTGATGAAGTCCATACATTGCTTTCTTGACTCTATACACCTTGTCTGGATGCTCTGAATCTTCAAAACCTGGAGGTTGCATAACATACACTTCCTCCTCAACTGTGCCATATAAGAAATTACTTTTCACATCCATTTGATAAACTATGAAACCCATGCAAGAAGCATAGGCTAGGAAAATCCTTATTGCTTCTATCCTGGCAACAGGTGCAAAAACCTCTTCATAGTCTATCCCTTCTTCTTGGGTATATCCCTGAGTAACTAAACGTGCCTTGTTTCTGACCACAATCCCTCTTTCATCCATTTTTTTCCTTAGAACCCAACGTGTCCCAATAGGTTTGACATACCTTGGACAGTCTACTAGCTCCCAAACATCTTGAATTGCAAACTGGTGAAACTCATCCTGCATTGCTTCAACCCAGCTTGGTTCTTTAAGAGTTTCAAAAATTTTCTTGGGTTACTTTTGTGATAGAAAACAGGCAATAAACATGCTTGCACAAGAGGGGTATCTTCCTTCTAGTGAATATTAGCAATGAATCCACCTTGAGTCTACTTAGTCCTCCTTGTTTGGACAGGATTCTGGATATCACCAATTATTTGGGAAGGAGGATGATCTTTGGCCACCTTTGTAAGTATTCCTCCCCCAAATAGTGAGTTGTCATGTACAATGGATTCCATGTTGCCTATATCATCTTCATTGCTACTCCCATCCTCACTTGAACTTGAAGGTATGTTGTCAGTGGTTGGAACTGGTCCACTGACATCTTGATTGGGTATAGGGTCTTCAACGTGTTCAAAAATATTTATGTTGGAGGAAGAGAATAAATTTCCAAACAGACTATCAGCGGCTGAATTTAACGTGTCAATGTCTGAATTGGCTTTGTCAGCGGATAAAGATGCATGCATTGATTCATCAACTGGTTTTTCTTGTGGCCCTTCTTCCTATTTTCTAGCAGCAGCAGATGATTGCACAAACCCATCAATTCATATAGGTATGGTGACATAATCAAATATGGGAGTTGGCTCAACTGCATGTGATCCTTCTTCTTTAGCAACCTGTGTACCTGAATGTTCCATAACAGATTCTTCTAAAACATCTGGATCCTTTTCCACAATGTCTGGATTAGTGATAGGTATATAATTCAAAGTCCTAGATAATGGTTCCAAATCAAACAACCAGTTAGGTCCAGACATAGGGTCACTAGGTTTACTTTCCAAGAAGTCAACATGAATATTTTCTGTTAGAATCTTAGTCTTCTTGTTATAAACCTTGTACCCCCTACTATTTGTGGGATAGCCCATAGAAAGTCCCTCATCACCTTTTGAGTGAAACTTGCCTAGATTATCACTAGTATTTAAAATAACTACATTACATCCAAAAGGCCTAAAGAAGTCTATACTAGGCTTCCTATTCCAAAGCAACTCATAGGGGGTCTTATTATGAAGCTTATTCACCAAGGCTCTATTTTAAACATAACATGCAGTGTTCACAGCCTCAACCCAAAACACAATGGGTAAATTTGCATCTGCCAACATGGTTCTAGCCGCTTCTATTAGAGTTCTATTGTTTCTTTCAGCTACACCATTCTGCTGTAGAGTTATAGTTATGCTAAACTCTCTAGAAATTCCCTTATTGACATAAAAGGTACCTAGAAGGTTGTTCCTAAACTCACCACCATAATCACTTCTAAGAATTTTAACCTCATGACCTGTTTTCTTTTCAAATTGGGTAATGAAGTTGATTAAAGTCTTTGTAGTATCACTTTTTAGTGCCAAAAAGAAGGTCCAAGTAAACCTAGAATAATCATCAGTGATAACAAAACAGTAGGATTTACCATTAAGACTTTCTATATTGGTTGGGCCAAACAAATCCATGTGTAACAAGTGAAGAGGTTTAGAACTATAATACACACTTTTAGACTTAAAGGAGACCTTATGTTGTTTACCTTTAAGGCATGCAACACAAGAATGATCATTGTGGAAAGATGTAGAAGGCAAACCACTGACAAGATCATGTCTCATAAGTCTATTAATGTTCTTAAAGTTAATATGCCCTAACCTTCTGTGCCATAAATTACTCTCATCAACTGAAGCTTTAGCATAAAGACATGACATATTTTTGTTCACCTTAATTCCATTTGGATTAACATTATATATTTTCTTATGCCTAGGTGTTCTATATTCAATAAACTTCTCATCAGGAATCTTAAAATCCTTACTTAACACCAAGCATTTAGTATCAGTAAAAAGAACTTTATTTTTGTTGTCACAAACTTGTGACACACTAAACAAGTTATACTCAAGTTATTTTACCAAGAAGACTTCATTAAACCTTAGGTTGTTGGTGATGAGAGTGCCTTTTCTAGAGATGGTTCTATAACCTCCTCCAAAATATACTTTTTTCACCATTCTTGATAGGAATGAAATTGGTAAGATAGTCTTCCTTCCCTGTTATGTGCCTTGAGCATCCACTGTCCCAATATCCTTTATCATTGACCTGCTTGTGAATACCCTGCACATGAAGAAAACAAATTAGTTTTCTTTGGGAACCCAAACCTTTGTAAACTTGGATTCATTTGGTTGTTCAACAAGAATTGACTTATTCCTTGCAACAACCCCCTGTTCATCCCTTTGTGGTCTAAACACCTAACTTACCCCAATAGGTTTAGTGATGACCTTTGCAAGAAAATTAAATCTATTACAGATCATAGAAATACCATATGAATTAGGGTTTTGGTCTTGTTTAAGTCTCCGTGTCAAACTGGATGAAGCTTTAGACCCTGGTCCCTAAGGTTTTAGATACAATTGCTTGGTCTAACATGAGAATTAATAGAAACCAGTTGTGGCATTTTCATACCAAAACTAGGTCCGTCAGCGGCTGATTTTGTCTTGTCAGCGGACAATTTGTTCCTGTCAGCGTCTAAATTAGGGTTTTCTACAAGAACCCATTGTCTGTTAGACCAAGTGTTGGTATTTTGAAAGGGTCTTTCTCCATCAGTGTTAGCCCCTCTAGAAAAGAAAGGAGCTGGTCTAGTGACCTGGTGACTAATTTGGACAAAGGGTTTAGGTTTAACCATGGTTGACCTTTTGTCAGCGGTAGATTTAGACCCGCTGACACATTTATAAGCCAAGTGAGAAAAACTCCCAAATGTGTAACAAGCCTTTCTAGACATTACCTTAGGTCTAGATTGAAAGAACCCTGTCCCATTAACACTTGACTTTTGGGTGATCTAGGTTTCCTATACATTTCAGCATATTTAACACTAGATTTGGTCTTAGTTGTAGAGCCAAGGTCAATAGGTCTTCCAGTGGTAGGATTAGTGATGGATATTGGTTTAACTTTATTTTCTTCATCACTAAGAAGCCCCCCCCCCCCCTAACAAACAACATAGGGTTTGCTTTCTTCCACGGTTAAAGGTCAGTCACTTTCTGCTTATACTCTTCAACTGGGGAGAGCACTCTAGGTAGAGGAATAAATTCCTTTTCTTGGAGTTCTGGAATACCAGTCCGAGAGAGATCCTTTTTCAGGACATCATTGAAGTCCCCAGCAGGTGGTGGAATGGCAGCATACTCTGTCATCCCAATTCCCGACATGTCCCTAGGGTTTCTTTGTTTACTCACACATTTTTCTAGGGTTTGGCTGGATTTATCAAAATTTTCAATATTGAGCCCTACATTCTCTTTATCCTTAATGGCTTCACTTAACTGAAGTTCCAAGTCTGCCCTACATTTCATTAAGGATTCTCTAGCTTCATTGCTGACATTCAAATCTCTAGTTAAAACATTAATTTGATCTTTTAGGTCAAATTCCATTTTCTTATATTCCTCTACCATTCCATTAGATTGTGCAAGCCCCCTTTTATAGTTTGTAAGTCTAACTTCTACATCAAGAACATCTGATTTTAATTTTAAAATTTCTTTGTTAAGTTTTTTAGTGTTTAACCTGCAACCTTTACTACAAAAGGCATCATCATATACCTCATTATCTGATGACGAGGAGGAGGAGGAGTTGGCCATGAGAGCAAAGTGAACGTTCTTTTCCTCTTCCTTTTCAGCCACCAAAGCTTGATTTTCTACCATAACATCTGCCATAAAGCTCCAGTCCCATCCAATGCCATCAATACCTTACATGGCAACCATAGCCTTTGGCTCATCATCCTTAATAGTAACCATCTGTCTTGACCTCTTTCCAGCATCATCACTTCATGGAGATCTACACCCTCTTATGAAGTGTCCCATCCTATGACAATTATAGCATTCAACCTTGGATTTGTCAAGTACAACTGTATCTTTGCCATTAAAAGTCATCTTTCTACTAAACCTCCTGTTCTATTGGCCCTTATGCTTGCAGGTGCCATATTCCACTTGATATCCATCACTTCTAGATCAGCATCACTGATTTGCTCTAGATCTTCATAGGTAACTAAGGAACCATTGGGCAATGCAGCAATGTATGCACATACTGTATCCAAATCAATACCAGTAGGTTTAAGAATTGGTGAGCCAACATTGTATGTGTCAGCGTCAAAATTTGATCCACTGACAAAAGTTGATCCACCGCTGACAAAAGTTGATCCAGTGACATGATGTACACTCAATCCATTAACATATGAGTCTTTGTCAATGGTTTGAGATTCAATATGTGAGATGAAAGTCATGTTTCCAGATGTTGACTTCATTCCATGTTCAAGTAAGATCTCATTCTCCACAATTTTCAACTTATTGTAGATATCATCAAAGGAAGAACTTTTATGGGCATTGGTAGCAACAATTGATCTGGCCTCAAATTTCCATACATCCCTAAGACCTCCAAGGAATGTAGCAATAATATCAACATCTTCAAGTTCTGTTCCTCTAAAAGCCAACTTGCTAGTGATGTCTTGAAGCCTACTTCTTACCTCATTTAGCTTCTCATTGGGATGAGCCTTAAACACATCATATTCACTCAATAGTTGCTTCTCCCTTTCTTTGGATGTATCTTCATTACCACCATAGGTAACTAAAAGGGCTGCCCAAAATTTTTAGCAGATTCATAGCTTCTGTATTTGTGCTGGTTCTTTTGACCCAAGGAAAGATTAAAAACGTTTAAGGTCTTCATATCATTCTTTCTCAAGGCTATCTCAGCCCCTGAGACAGCTCTTCCATCTTCAGGTCTTTCATTAAGAGCATCACCAGTTTGTCCGACTGTACTTCGTGCTGAAATAGCAGCCTGAATCTTAGCTACTTTATCGAATTGATTGCCATATTCAATGACTTCCAAACGAGCATAGTCATTGACTTGAAGATATTGTTCAAAATTGAACTTCCATTGTTCAAAGTTGTCAGGGTCGAGCATAGGGATTTTGAGGTTGTGATTTGATGAGGATGAAGATTCTATGGTATACATCTTGTTTGGTTTAGGGTTTCTGGTGATTTAGGGTTTTTAGGGTTTACTGTTCTTTTAGATCAAAGTTCCTCAACAAGCTCTGATACTACTTGTTGATCCCAAACTTAGATCGATTAGCTTTATGTTAAACAAGATTGAATCAAGATTAACACGTAGAGAAACTTTGTGTATTTAACAATCTAAGTGTTATGCGGAATTAACACTTAGAACAAAGAACAAAGCAAAACAATGTAACCCAAACTTTCACTTTGATTAATATTAAGAACTTGCGTACAATGAAGGTTGTGAAACTTGTAAAAACTTATATCAAACTATGAACCCTACGACCTTCTTTTATAACACAAGGAGTCGTGTACAAAGGTCTACCTATCAACTATTCTAGGTAAAGATAAACATAAGAAATAAAATATTAAACATATCTTTACTAGAATTACAAAACGTGCAGACCAAGAATTCTATCAGTGGTTGAACTTCTTCTTGTCAGCGCTTAAATATGCCTTGTCAGTGTTCACATGTCAGCGCCTCGTTTACTCTTGTCAGCGTCCAAGTTCTTCTTGTCAGCGTCCTAGTGACTTAGCTAATTTTATTCCCAACATTATCAAGGATTTTCTAAACGATTTCCCATTTCGCCGCCGATGGAGGTTATGAGTATTGAACCAAAATCTTCAATCGAGGAACCACCAACCCTTGAATTGAAAGATCTTCCTCCTCACCTTGAATACGTATTCTTGAAAGGAGACGATAAGCTGCCGGTTATTATTGTGAAAGATCTTTTGGATGATGAGAAAACCGCACTTATCGGTGTCTTGAAAGTTCACAAAGGGCAATTACGTGGAAACTTTCCGACATTAAGGGTATTAACGCAAAATTTTGTACCCATAAAATTTAATGGAGGAGGACTACAAGCCCACAATCCAATGTCAAAGAAGGGTAAACCCCAAAATTCAAGACGTCATCAAAAAGGAAGTTCTTAAACTACTTGATGAGGGAATGATTTACCCTACATCCAATAACCCTTGGGTGAGCCCAATCCATTGTGTCCTAAAAAGGGAGGAATGACCGTTGTGCCAAATGATGACAACGAGTTAATTCCAACTCGACTCGTGACCGGTTGGAGGGTCTGAATTGACTATCGTAAGTTACATGATGCCACTCGTAAAGACCATTTTCCCTTACCCTTCATGGATCAAATGTTGGAGCGACTTGTGGGAAACGATTTCTATTGCTTTTTAGATGGTTTTTCCGGTTACTTTCAAATCCCCATCGATCCTTGTGATCAAGAAAAAACTACGTTTACGTATCCATATGGAACGTTTGCCTATCGTAGAATGCCATTTGGACTTTGCAATGCACTGGGAACCTTTCAAAGGTGCATGATGGCTATTTTTTATGACATGATCGAGAAGACGATGGAAGTTTTCATGGATGACTTTTCGGTGTTTGGTAATTCGTTCACGTCGTGTTTAGACAACTTAGACAAAATGTTAAAACGTTATGAGGAAACAAACCTTATGCTCAATTGGGAAAAATGTCATTTCATGTGTAAGGAAGGGATCGTCTTAGGGCACAAGGTCTTGAAAGCGGGAATTGAGGTAGACAAAGCTAAAATTGACGTCATCGCTAAATTACCTCATCCCAAAACCGTCAAGGGAGATAGGACTTTCCTAGGCCACACGGGCTTTTATCGTCGCTTCATCAAAGACTTTTCAAAGATATCTCGACCCATTACCCAGCTTCTCGAAAAAGATGCCCCTTTCATCTTTAACGAAGATTGTGTTCGAGCCATTGAAATTCTTAAAAGGAAACTAACCGAAGCTTCCATTCTTGTTTCTTCAAATTGGAATCTCCCTGTTGAACGTATGTGTGATGCTAGTGATTACGCTATTGGGGCCCTTTTGGGGCAACGTCATGATAAGCATTTCTTGCCTATTCACTATGCTAGTAAGACGACGACCGAGGCTCAACTTAAATACACCACAACGGAAAAATAAATACTTGCCGTGGTGTATGAATTTGACAAATTCCAACCTTATCTCGTCTTGACTAAAAGAATAGTGTATACGGATCATTCGGCCATCAAGTATCTCTTTGCTAAACTTGATGCTAAGCCGCGATTTCTTCATTGGATTCTCCTCCTACAAGAATTTGATGTCACCCTAAAAGACAAAAAAGGAGTCGAGAATCTTGCGACTGACCATCTCTCTAGTTTGGAAGATCCTCACTAAAGTGTTCAAGAGAATAAGGAAATCACCAAAACATTTCCTCTCGAGACACTTGGTGTAGTGAATTCCAAGGAAGATTCTTCTACCCCATGGTTTGCGGACATCGCAAATTACCATGCGAGAAACTTCATCATTAAGGGTAAGACGACTCAACAAAAACGAAAATTCTTTCGTGACGTCAAGTTCTATTTTTGGGACGAACCTTATCTCTTTCGGACTTGTGCAGATCAAACTATTTGAGGTTATGTGTTTGGCACCGAAGCTACTAATATCCTTAGAGCTTGTCATGAGGGACCCACGTGTGGTCACCATGGTGCTAATCTCACGGCGAAGAAGGTCTTTGATGCCGATTTCTTTTAGCATACTATTTACCGAGATGCACACGCACTTATCAAGTCATGTGATTCATGCCAACGTCAAAGAAAAGCCTCACAAAACGATGGAATGCCACAAAATATCATCCAAGTGTGTGAGATCTTTGACGTGTGGGGCATTGATTTTATGGGGTTGTTCCCATCATCTCGTGGTAATAAGTACATCCTTGTCTCCGTTGACTACCTATCAAAGCGGGTTGAAGCTAAGGCTTTGCCCACGAACGATGCTCGTGTGGTAGTCAAGTTTTTAAAGCAATTGTTTTCTCGGTTTGGAACCCCTCGTGCTATCATAAGCGATCGTAGAACCCATTTTTGCAATGACCAATTTGAGAAAGTTTTAAAGAAATATGGGGTTACACATCGTCTTTCTACGGTTTATCACCCACAAACGAGTGGACAAGCTCGACGATGCTTTATGGGCCTTTCGTACCGCTTATAAGATGCCCATTGCGTGCAGCCCTTATAAGATCGTGTATGGGAAGAATTTTCACTTGCCAACTGAACTCGACCATAAAACTTATTGAGCCCTAAAGCATTGTAATGATGACATTGAGACCGCGGGAAAACAACAGAAATTGCAATTGAATGACTTAGATGAATTGAGAGACATTGCTTATGAAAATTCACTGATTTACAAAGAGAAGACTAAAAAGTTTCATGATTCTAAAATTAAAAACCGGGTTTTTAACATTGGAGATCAAGTGTTGTTTTTTAACTCAAGTTTGAAAATATTTTCCGGAAAGTTGAAATCCCGTTGCTCCGGATCATTCACCATCACCTAAGTATTTCCATATGGGACCATCGAGCTAGCTCAAAATGATGGTCCTAACTTCAAGGTGAATGGTCATAGGGTTGAGCAATACTTTGGTGGGGAAGTCCCTTCTTTGGATGACCTCGACCAAGTCACCTTCGCCAATGATAATTAGTATTGAGGGGATCGAGTCGAGCTGATGACTCGGTAATAAAAAACGAGGTGCTTCATGGGGGAAATCTCATGCTTATCCATGTACACATTATTGCTTTCTAATGTAGTTTAATATGAGGGGATTTGTGCCCTTCCAACCTTTATAATGTAGTTCTAATGTAGTTTAAACGAGGTGCCTTGCTCACACCGTCACGCTTTCCAAAGTTTATCCTTTTGTTTATCGTTTTGTTGCAAATAAGGCTATAAATGGCCAAATTTTAAAAAAATCTCATGTTTTCATAAGTATTTAAGACACGAATGTAGATCTTCTAATGGTGAGAATAAGAGTAATTTTTGACTTGACCGTGCATGTTGAGAACTTAGCTTCGATTCCTTAACTTTTAATAGGCTAAGTCTCTTAAATGAGGACGAGAAATGATAGAGTTAATTATAAGTTACTATGCTAAACGTAGAGTATTTATATTCTTTCAAAAACTCATGTGTCCTAATTGTTTGCTTATTCTCCCCTCGCTTTTATATAAATTTTGCTAATAAATATTGACTTAGCGGTTTAGTCTTAATTGTTGGTTTCTAATTTTTTTCTAGTAGCTTCCATGTAATTAAATTGAGAAAACATTTGAGAATCACCCGTGTTACGGTTTGAAGTATTGGCAACCCGAATAATCGAAAGCTTCACCCAATATTAATTTAAGTGCTCAATCACCTAAATCAAGCAAAACATGTGAAGCTCACAAGGCCGAAAAATCTATGCAAAAATTGAAAGTGAAAGCCTTAAACTTTGAAGCTTTAAAGATCCAAAATTACGTTTACGTTGAGGATATACGTCTTTGGCCATAATAAACACCTCATGGCGAGGTTAAATAAAAGGCAAGGCAAGACCGAAGCCCTAAAAAGCGGAGGTAAACCTATGATAATAAGGCCCATCCGTTAGGGGTCGTATAAAGGTCTTGGTAATAACTCTCATGTTCAAAACCGTTATAAAACCGTGTTTATCGAATCCTCACTTGTTGACTTAATTTTTTAACATCGTTGTCTATTAGGACAGGTTAGTAATTCGATGCTTTTGATTACAATATTTCGTTTCTATTTTTGGACCTTAATCTCTATTATCGCATAAGTAAAAAATGTATCATCATGATCATTCAAGACAAAAATATAATATAAGAGATACAAATTAGGATTAAGGGAGTCTAAGTACGTGATTAGAGCATATGAGTAGTGTTAGCATTACTAACTTATAATGACAATGATTTCGTTACACGCTTAGCATGGAATTGGGTGAAAATCGAGGACGACAAAATTATTTCTAATGAAGCATTCACGTGTTCTTGATTCTATGAACCTAAACGTCCCATTTTGCAATGGAAATCCTACATTATGTCTCAAACACAAGTAGTAGTAGTTTAGTTAATTTACATTTCAATAAAAGTCAATAAAATTTAATTTTGGAGATGATATGATACTTTATTCTAGCATTGCGTGAGGGCACAACAATGGTTTATTACGGGGAAGTGATGAGACCGCAATTATACATGGTCTCATCGTCCAGATCGGGCTTAAAATGGTGAAATATCATTAAAAGTGCCATATATATGCTTGTATTTGTTCAAAGTGTATTTTAGGTATGGATGTCGAGAAAATGATAAAAGATCACAAGAATCAAGCAAAAACGAACACAGGAAACGAAGCCGCACAATGAACTGGACCCAAGTGTTGAAATTGACAAAAAGACCCTTGGAGAATTGAAGATTGGAAAGATTAGTCCCTTAACTATTAAAGACTTGTCACTAATGACCCTCCTAGAATCATTTTGTATAAGATATACCCTTTAAGTTTTAAGACATAACAAGAACAGCCCTCCAAAGTTAAAGGGAATACATCATTACATCCCAAAGTTAACACAAGGACTAATGATGTAATCAAGAAAGGACTGCCTGTGAATTAACAAGGACTAACGAGGAAAAGAGAAATGGACTTGGTTTGCAAAGAGAACAAAAGGGACAACTAATTGTGGGGACTTAATTTGCACAAAAATAAACTTGACTTAACAAAAATATTCAACAACCCATTAAGTATAACCAGTTAAACCATGGTTATAACCCATTTACTCGGTAAACCCTTACCCACCAATCATATATTGCCACCTTACTAAAACCAACCCAAGACCCAACACCAGACCCGCCCAGCCCAATCCATATCCAAAACCCTTAACCGGTTCTTTAGATTATTAAAAAATATTTTCAAAATATTATTTAGTAATTAAAGTGGCGGTTAACATTTTCCTAATCACTTTTTCAGATCAAACATCCTGTTTTTACTTTACATAAACCCTAATCATATAATCTTTAAATTCGGGTTATATGCTAATTGCTCCTCCAAATCTCCAATTCACACTCACCTAACCAAAACCCAATCCCTATTTTGGTCCCCCCCCGGTGTGTTACGTGGCACCCCCATGTGTGCCCTGCACTAAGACAAAGGATGAAGACAAAAAGGGAGTAGAATATCAACGATTCTTGTTTGTTCCTTCTCCCCTACACTATTTTGGACGGGTTGGATTGATTCTCCACAGCTGTAACACATGGGCTCACTGGCAAGATCACGGGACACCCTTCTTTGACCAAGATTTATTCAAACAGCAGGGTCTCTTTTGGAAACTCATCTCATTTGGGTTTATAGCTTCCATTTGATTCTAGAATACATTGTATGACCCTATATAAAGGGCAGTTAGGTTAAGCTTTGTTCTTCTTCTTGGTTTTTCTTTGGTCAAAACATTGTAATTCCTTTTCTTTATATATAAGAAAATTGGTGTTGTTTATTGACAAAATCCAAGTTCCTGTTACCATCATTGATATTGATACTGTTACTTTGTTTCCAATCCGTTTTCAAAACTTTGTTTCCAATCCGTTTTCAAAACTTTGTTTTCAAGATTCTCAGTTTTTTTCTCACAAGTTACATAATTTTTTTTGATTTGTTCTTTGGTTGAAAAGGAAAAGATCCCCATAACTTTTAGTTAGGGCATATGGATGACCATAGCACCATGATTAACTGAATCAGGGTGTAGTCGGTGCATATGTTTGGACAATAAGACTTGTGGGGCTGTTCAACATCACTAAGATTAGGTTCATATTGCTTGTACTAACTGCTCTTGAAGCATCCTTTCCATTTTATGTTTTAGCTTTGGAAGCTTGTGTGAATTTCTCATACATCAGCTCTTAAACCCCCTAAGGTGTGGATTGTACACCTTGGAGGTTTGTTCCTTCCCTCCCTTTTAAAATTTTCATATTTTCTGTTAAGATTTATGTGGTAATAGGATTTTATGATTGCATACTATACGTTGATGTTACTTGCCTGATATGGTGTAATACAAGGGATTTCGTATGTAAAAAGTTATCATCCGGTCTTTTCGAATTGATTACTTGTTAAAAGTGCGACTCAGTCGTTCTTGGTGGAAAATAAAATGGTTTGATTATCTATTTTAAACTAAAAGTAAATATGAAAATGTCGTTAAGTAAAATAAAAGCTTTAAAATTTAAACTAAAATTACGAGTTAAAAATAAATGATTTAAAACTTAAAAGGTAAATTGAAAACTTAAAACTTTATAAAAACAAAAAAACTTAAACCCGTCGGATGCTACCGTCGGATTACTGTCGGAATAAACCCGTCGGAATAATCCGTCGGAATGTAACAACTGAATTATGTCGGAATGCTTAGGGAAGTATCGTAATATTGCACAAGAAACGTTGTCGGAATCACTATTGTCGGAAAACACTCTATCGGAATACATACAAAAGTAAACAATCGGAATAATGGAAACCAAGTACTATGAGAATAGTCTGTCGGAATAATGAAAAACCGAGCCGTCGGAATCCCGATCGGAATAATGATCGGAATCCCAAAACCCTAATCCGATGGAGAGATCGGAATGCTTGTCGGAAAGTGAAACCCTTTTCGACAGTTTGAAATTCGCAATAAGCAAAACCAAATAAGCAATTTTCTAATAAGCACTACTCGAAACTTAACCAACTCAATAATGAGAGAACCAAATAAGCACGAATAAGAAACTTTCAAACTTTAAATAAGCAAACCTTTTAAAACAATCTTAAAAATACGAAACGTTTAAGAAAACTTTAAAGCAAATAAGCTAAATACAAAATAAGACAATAAGGATGATAAGCTCAAAGCTCAAGTTGTATAAAAACTTAGAGATGAATAAAAAGATAAATTTTTTAATCACATAAACATCAAGATGAAACAAAATCAAAGATGTCACGAATCAAAGATAAATAAAATCAAGAAAGGTAGAAGAAGATTAAAGATGAAAAGCTTAAACTTGAACTTGTAGATTAAAGATTCCAAAATACAAGAGTGAATTAAAGCTTAAACATGAAAGAAAGAAAAGATGAAATTCTAGTGAGAGAAAGTTAAACACTTTCTCTCTCTAAAAATGAAAACTACAAAGAGAAAAATGAACTAGCTAACACCCTCCTAATGAGTCATTAGGAGGGTATATATAGGAGGTGGGGAGGTGCATGTGTTGCTTCCTTTTTCTTTCTTTTTGTCTCGACTCGATTTAAATTCTTTGTCTTTCTCGACGTCGTCTCGGGATTTGTCGATATAAATTGAACTTGTCTTATAATTTTTTTTCTTCTATTAGACTTGAGTTCTTCGACTTCATTAAACTTCCCTCTTTAGAACTTTCCTTCGATAAATCTTCAGAATAGGCCTTGGACTTCCGTTCTTTTTACACTCTTGATCTTTTGACTTCGTCTTTTCTCGTTTTCTTCGATAAAAGCCCGTGATAGCCCGTGTTTTCTTCCTTTTTCATATTTTTATCCTGAAACACAATAAAAACACAAACCATGCATAATTACGACTTTTACGACATAAAATACACGTTTTGGTCTTGTTATTATTGGAAATAAGTGGTAAAAGGATAAGTGTTTTCACACTTATTAAATCCCCTACACTTGATCATTGCAATGCCCTCATGCAATGCATTAATTTCAAAGCACAGATTACATTTCTCATCATAAATAACCCACCTTGGCCTTTATTAAATACTAAACTTTAAGGAAACTAAAAGATAGAAGTATGTACAAAACAAGTAAAGAAATCAAAACTTACATTGGGGTTTTGGCTGTCATGAATGTTCATCATCCTCAAGTTTCACGTTCTTTATACCAAGCTTAAAAACGAGATCATTGTTATTATAAGTTAGCAAACTAACACAAATTCATGTGGCCCAATTATTCACTTAGACTCCCTTATTCCTAGGTGTATCTCTTATATTTTATGATTGTCTTGAATGATCACGAAGATGCATTGTTGACTTATTTCGATAGTTATTAGGCTGATAATAAAGTAGGACGATTTAATCAATAGTTAGCTAAAGGACAAAATCTTTTAAAACTGCTTCTCGGGACCTCATAAAGTTCATATCTTGGCATAACTCGCTTCACGATTTGAGACCTTTCTCGGACCGATATTTGGCAGCGACTTCATACTTCAAATCTTGAGAGACGTTCTTGAAATTATGGTCTTCTCTTCATAATAGGAATTTCTTCACTTGAAGTTTTTGAGATATTCTTCATATTTGGACCACGACTTCTTCACTTTTCTCCAATCTTTATTTTGGACTTTGATATACAACGATCCGCCTCCTTTTAGGACTTGGATCTATTTATCCTGATACCTTGTTAGGGCCTTTTTGGATAGACTTCTCCATGATCTTTAGGGGAGTATTTTCTTTTCGTCGCGTGTCTCGATCCTTCATATTGATTTTTGATAAATGATTCTTCACATCACTTAGGATCTTTAGCAACAAAATGTAGCCCTCATGCCTTGTTAGGGCCTTTTCGGACTCGCCAATCTTCACATCCCGCTTCAATAAGTCATGCCTTGGCTATGAACTCTAATCAATACCGAGCAACTTTTAAACGATCTTGGGCTAGAAGCTAAGTAACTTTTCAAATCGTACAACCTTATTTATTGCAAATATATTTACTAGCAAGCGATGGGAGAAAAAGCTTATAATCAACTCACAAAAATTCACGAAAGAATACCAAACTTATAATTGACTCTATCATCTCTCGTTCTCCACAATTTAAAATCTCAAGGAATGAGACTCGTGGATGCTTAGCCAATTAAATCAAAGTTTTGGGTTTTCAAGTCATCTATAGGATCTTGCGTCTTTATAGACTTTTTCAAGTTTAGAATTCACATTTTAAAGTTCCCTTGATAAACGACTTTCTAGGATCAATTATAGGAACTTGCGAAAAGTTCTTGTTCTTAACCCGTGAGAGTTAAGACTTTCGCGTTTTAAAGCTCCCTATATAAAATCCTAGAAAAAACATGACTTAAACACGTTAAGGATACTAGCTAGAGTAAACTTGGATAAGTAAACTCGGCTTGAGTCAAAAGATTCACAACGTTGAAAAATTAAAACCACTTTATTAAATATTTATTCTAGCAAAGAAAGTAAATAACGATAGCAAAGGAAAATACTACTATACAACTAGGCCAAAATAGATTAAAAGTTTTGAAAAATGTCGAAAAATCAAATTTTCCGATTAATGAGGACAAATTAATGGAAAATCCCACTTACTTCGATAGAAGTCCCCCCTACACTTGATATAAACATTGTCCTCAATGTTTAAGCATGTGGGAGTAAACTCCCCTACACTTAGGACATTGTGCACGTTGTTTAAATCTTGCTAAGGAAAGGACAACTATAGCGATTTCAATGTGAACATATAAGATATGAAATATTGAATCACGACAGTTTAGGATAGAACCAGGAAGACGGCTACACGGGATCATGGTTCGTCAAATGTCATCAAAAGTGCTCTTTGAAGCTTTAATCCCTGCACATCATAAGAAACAAGACAAGAAACACAGACGGGGCTCCCCCATACACTTATTATGAAAACGGTAAAGGATAGATCAACGGGTTGCCTCCCGAGAAGCGCTTGTTTTTGATAACTGAGTCACGAGCCTGACTCGACCCAGAACTAATTCAAGGGAAATGTGGTGAGGGATGGAATCATCTCATAAGAGATGTCCTCACCAAAGTACAGCTTCACACGCTGGCCATTCACTTTAAAATTAGGCCCATTTGGTTGCGAAAGTTCAATGGTGCCGTAAGGGAAGACTTTGGCGACGGTGAATGGACCAGACCAACGACTCTTCAGCTTGCCCGAGAAGATCTTCAACCGAGAGTTAAAGAGTAAAACTTGATCACCAACGTGAAACTCTCGGTTCTTAATCCTTGCATCATGTATGATCTTGGTTTTCTCCTTGTAGATCAATGAATTCTCATAAGCTTCATTCCTTAGTTCATTTAGCTCGTTGAGTTGAATCTTTCGAAGATCACAGGCTTTGTTGATGTCAAAATTGGCCCACTTCAAGGCCCAATACACCTTAAGTTCTAGCTCAATAGGGAGGTGGCACGCCTTCCCGTACACAAGACGATATGGAGTGCAACCAATCGGCGTCTTATATGCGGTACTGAAAGCCCACAAAGCATCGTCTAACTTATCGGCCCACGAGGCACGATGCTCTCCCACAGTACGCTCTAATATTCTCTTCAATCCACGGTTAGATATTTCGGCTTGACCATTTGTTTGGAGATGATAAGTGGTGGAAAGACGGTTGTTGACACCATACTTAGCCATGACTCGAGCAAATTGATCATTGCAAAAATGAGTCCCGCGGTCACTGATGATAGCACGAGGAACACTGAATCGAGCAAAAAGCTGCTTCAGAAAGTTCACAACCACCCTCGCATCATTTGTAGGGAGAGCCTTTGCTTCAACCCATTTGGATACGTACTCAACGGCTACGAGGATGTACTTGTTCCCTTTGGATGATGGAAATGGCCCAATAAAGTCGATACCCCATACGTCAAAGATTTCACATTCTTGTATGAAATTTTGAGGCATCTCATCTCTATGTGTGATCTTGCCTTGGCGTTGACAAGCATCATAATGTTTAACCATTTCATGAGCATCATGATAAATGGAGGGCCAATAGAATCCAGAGTCGAATACTTTCTTCGCGGTATAGTTAGGACCAAAGTGACCACCAGTGGGTCCTTTGTGGCAAGCTTCTAGGATTAGTAACGCTGCCGGCCCATCAACACACCTACGAATGACAAGATCCGCACATTGTTTGAAAAGGTAAGGGTCGTCCCAAAAATAGTGTTCAATGTCTTTAAAGAACTTTTTCTTTTGTTGGGACGTTAACCCTTCCTTGATAATTCCACCCGCTAAGTAGTTTGCAATGTCCGCAAAGCACGGGGTATCATCAAGATTGGAATTGATAGACATTAAGGCCTCAAGGGGAAAAGAGTCATTGATCTCTTGATTCGGATGATCCCCTTGATAAGGATCCTCAAGTCTACTTAGATGATCCGCGGCTAGGTTTTCCGCTCCCTTTTTATCACGAATATCGATTTTAAATTCTTGTAGGAGCAAAACCCAATGAAGAAGTCTTGGCTTGGAATCTTGTTTAGTTAACAAGTACTTCAACGCGGAATGATCGGTATAGAAAAAGGTGGTGGAAAGAACAAGATAGGGGCGAAACTTCTCAAAAGCATACACTACAGCTAAAAGCTCTTTTTCGGTAGTGGTATAATGCAATTGAGCCCCCGTCATTGTCTTGCTAGCATAATGGATTGGTTAGAAGTGTTTGTTCACTCTTTGTCGCAAAACCGCTCCAATAGCAAAGTCGCTAGCATCACACATCAATTCAAAAGGTAACTCCCAATTAGGGTTAACCAAGACAGGTGCCTTAGTTAGTTTATCCTTAAGAAGATTGAAAGATTCGATACACTCGTTAGAAAAGATAAAAGGAGTATCTTTTTCCTAGAGGTGGGTCATCGGGCGAGCGATTTTAGAAAAATCTTGAATGAATCGACGATAGAAGCCCGCATGACCAAGGAAACTTCTCACACCCTTCACGGTTGAAGGTAGATGTAATTTAGCAATAACATTGATTTTAGCACGGTCAACTTCAAGACCGGCTTTAGAGATTTGTTAACCATAAGATTCAAGCTAACAAGAGGATGATCCGGAGGTCGGGGAGGATAAAAGTAATGTTTAGACATTTTAGAGAGAGAGAGTAAAGCTTGAATGTAGTGTGTGTATTTAGAAAGAGAAGTGAAATACACAATAATAGAAAAAACCTCACCCCTCCATGGAAGTATGGAGGGGTATATATATGCTAAACAAGAGGTCACTTTGACAACATGTCAATAGTAGTCCCTCCATGTTTTGCCTATCTGAATAAAATGTAATTCCGTAAATGTCGCTCACATTTTAGGGCTAACAATCTTCCCCCAATGTGGAGACATACGGAATTACTTACAATGTTCCTAACAAGTAAAAATACAACAAAATAAAGTCTTCCAAGGCGCTTCCAATGCTGAGGATGTCTTTTAAATCTTCTTGTCTTCATAACTTGTACCTCAGCTTGAATCCTCTTTGTCTTTGCTTGTTGTGGAACAATTGTAATATGCATGATTTGGATTAACTTCCCCCCAATTCATGCAGCATGTATTTAAAAAACTTTCTTCATAGACTTCTTTTTGACGAAGTTTCTGAATCAGCTTCCCCCCAAACCAATATCCGTATCTTAAGCAGATTCTGACACTTTGATGTAGTTTGAACAATCTTCTAGCTCATCGGTTTAAGTGCACAGCGGAAATTTGTAGAAGAACCACACCATATAACACTGCTTTTATACTGTTTCATGTCGTTTATGTTTTGGTGATAATCCGTTTGGGGTAACATGCATGAAATCAGCAACAATTCTTCTCACGCCTGCAGAATACTTCATAAAAATCATATAACGTAAGTAGATACCATTCCATGTACACTACTTCCCCCTGGAAGTTGATCCGATTACTTCAAAGTACACGATCTTCCCCCATGATGATTTCGAACTCTCGGAAGCATCATTATCGTGGACTTCCATATACTCGAGAAGTTCTTAGTCTTAAGCAAATGTCTTGAAAAGTTTTGAAAGTCATTGAGAAACTTTGAAATTTTTTGCTTAGACTATGAAGTACCATTGTCGTTATGAAGCTCATAAATATCCCGTGAGAATTGATTGCTGATTCCATCTCTCTCTGTCTAACTTACCAACCTCGAATTCATTTGGCTATTTGTTGTGACCACATGTGAAGTAAACCCGATATTCCAAACTTGAAACTGAAGTACAATCCCCCAAATTTGTTACTTAAGCTCGCACTTATGTCGACTGAAGAACGGTGCAGAAACAAGTCTCTTATACCTCTTGAAGTTATCCACACGAGCAACTGCGTGTGACACCCAAAAATGATAGTAATCCATGTCGTCGACCATCCACCCCTTGACAGTGGAAACTAGATAATTCAAGTCTCAATCATAAATTTTATCGCCCAAGCAAGTCATCAATCGATAGACTGGGTTTGAAGAAAAGAGGTAGAAAAATAGAAGGAAGGCTCGATGATGAAATAAGTAGACGCCTTCGTGAAATCCCACTTCAACTTCAAATAAAGAATACCAAATCCACTTCGTGATCACATGTCTTTGTAGAACCAAAACTAGCCGTTGTCGTTAAAGTGAATCTTATATCGGATCGTTTTAGCGTTAAGTGTTTTGTTTGCTTTTGGTGTTGTGTTTGAATGTCGTTAACTAGAACAAATTAAGAAATGAATTGTCGTTGAAGGACAAAATTTGTCTAGATAACTTGTCATTTAAGCTCAACGTCAGTCACATGCCCAACTGATGCGCGGATCGACCTCCGCGGTGAGGTCGTCGAAAATTTTTCGAAAAATATTAGGTTTAAAACCTAAACTTTTCTTTGTCGTTTAAGCACTTTCGATCGATCCATGACAAATACCCGGCTTCGAGAATAATGTTATCATAGCCCAAAAATATTCTAGCCGGATATTGGTATCTATTATCTAGAATTTCTCTCGGCCCAACATCAAAATGGGTTACAATTAACCACCATAACCAAATCACAAAATATACCATGCTCGGCCCAACAGCACACCCACAACCACACAATATTCGACCCATGAACATAGAATCCAAAAACCCGGTGTGACATTGGAGTATATAAGACGAGCTTAACCCTAGATATTAGGTATCTTAACCCTAAACCCACTCATAGTAAACTCCGCCCCCACATTTTTCCAGAATAGTCTCACCATCCAATCTCAATAATCTGCATCACCCATCTCATAAAACAATAAACCAGATTCATCTACACACTTTCAGTGAGAATAGATAATCTAATCCTCTAATTCGAATCATCAATCTCATCTCAACATCAAACGTAACAATGAAACTCATTAATCTTAAACCACAAAACAAATCAACAATCTCATCTCAAAGCACGAATTTCTTAAATGAGTGGCTCTAAGTCAAGCTTAGTTTCTGCTTCCGTTTATGTCTTCAGACCCAATAGAGACGTGGCTTCAAGATCTAAAAATATCTCGGGTAGGTTATGGTTTGATTTCATGTTGTCATAATCGAATCAGAGAAAAACTATAACATATTTGTTATAAGTTATTCTCTATGTTCGAATAATAAAAAAGATGTTGAATCAAACATAGATCGTTGATGATTTGTGGTTGAGTGGTAGATCTTAATGATCTCGGCATGCATGCCAAAACACAAACTAGATCTGAGATCTTTGAATTGTTTTCTAATAAATTCGAGTCTAGTTGATTGGATTTTTAGGTGACGATGGGATTCTAGACAGAGTCGGAGTTTGTTATGGTTCTTTAAGTCATGGTCTTGGTATTTTCTGATAAAGAGGCATGATCTTGCAATGTTTTACAAGAATCACATTGTAATGTTTTTTCAAACGAGTTGCATAGCAATGTTTATAAAAACCATCTGTCACAATGTTTTCTTTTTTTTTAAAAAAAATTTCATCGCAATGTTCACTCTCCATAGAAATACTAAGCTGGAAATCCATCGCAATACTTCGATACACCCATCGCAATGATATGCTCCCATCGCAATGGTATGTACGCCATCGCAATGTTGCCATCGCAATGTCGCCATCGCAATGTCCATAAAAATCTGTCCATCGCAATCAATGCGATCAAAAGTAGCCATCGCAAAAGTACAAATCACCATCTGTCGCAATCTGGGTCGCAATGTCAATACACTAGACATTGCGATTGATTTTTGTCACAAAAGTACAAAAGTTTTGTCTTTTACCCGAAAAAGGTGGATCTGGTGATATTTTTTCAGATCTGTCTTTCTTTGACCAGACACGTACATAACAGGCTGTCAAATAAGCCACCAAAAAAAATGAAACTGACCACAGATTGAGAAAGAAAATATATGGACCAGAATCAGTTTTGGGATAAAGAAAATGAGGACTTAGACAGATTAGAAAAGAAATGAACGAGTAGACTGACTATGCTTTGACTGATAAGCAAAACATAACAACATTGTGACAAGAAGCTTATAAAATAAGCTCGATATAAGCTGAAAAAGCTATAAACGCCACACTAATAAGCAAACACAAACACAAAACACCCCCGGTTAGCTCTGATACCAATTGTTAACCATAAGATTCAAGCTAACAAGAGGATGATCCGGAGGTCGGGGAGGATAAAAGTAATGTTTAGACATTTTAGAGAGAGAGAGTAAAGCTTGAATGTAGTGTGTGTATTTAGAAAGAGAAGTGAAATACACAATAAGAGAAAAAACCTCACCCCTCCATGGAAGTATGGAGGGGTATATATAGGCTAAACAAGAGGTCACTTTGACAACATGTCAATAGTAGTCCCTCCATGTTTTGCCTATCTGAATAAAATGTAATTCCGTAAATGTCGCTCACATTTTAGGGCTAACAAGATTTTATGTCCAAGAACAATACCTTCTTTTACCATGAAATGGCATTTATCCCAATTAAGAACAAGACGAGTGTCTTCACACCGTTTAAGCATGCGTTATAAATTGGCAAGGCAAGTAGAGAAAGAATCACCATAGACCGAGAAATCATCCATGATGACTTTCATAGTTTCTTCAACCATGTCATGGAAGATAGCCATCATACACCTTTGGAAAGTCCCACGAGCATTGCATAAGCCGAAAGGCATTCTTTTGGAAGCAAATGTTCCATAAGGACAAGTAAATGTGGTTTTCTCTTGGTCTTTGGGATCGATGGGAATTTGAAAATACCCGGAGAAACCGTCTAAGAAGCAATAATAGTCATTACCCGCTAAACGCTCGAGCATTTGATCCATGAAAGGGAAAGGAAAATGATCCTTGCGGGTGGCATCATTGAGCTTGCGATAATCGATGCAAACTCGCCAACCCGTGACAAGTCGAGTAGGAATCAACTCGTTGTTTTCATTGGGAACAACGGTTATTTTGCCTTTCTTAGGCACACAATGGACGGGACTAACCCATGGCGAATCCGAAATAGGGTAAATCATTCCGGCATCTAGAAGTTTGAAACCTCTTTCTTGATGACGTCATGAATTCTAGGATTAACCCTTCTTTGGCTTTGGATTGCGGGTTTAAAGTCATCTTCCATGAGAATTTTATGAGTACAAAAGTTCGGATCACTTCCGCGGATATCGGAAATTTTCTAAGCAATTGCCTTCTTATGATTCTTCAGCACGTCGATAAGTCGAGATATTTCTTTTTCTTTCAAGTCATTTGCGATGATGACGGGTAACTTCTTATTGTCTTCAAGGAACATGTAATCGAGATGAGACTGTAAATCCTTAAGCTCTAAATCCCGAGGATTTTCAATGGAAGGCGTAGTAAAATTTGGATCATCGATAGAGATTTCCTTAGGATACTGTGGAGAAATATGGTCCTCATTTAGAAGTTTCTCAATGGTACGAATGTCTTCATCCCAATTGGAGGGAGAATCGTCATATTTTAAGTCCACATCTCCCAAAGTTGCTTCAAATTCTTTCAAAAGGAAATCACTTTCTCCAAATGGAGTTAGTGATGGAGCTATAGAGGCAACGGTCTCAACAATGGGTAGAGAAGAAGAACCACTTTTACAAGCGTCTTTGAAATGTTCTTTACAAGCCTCATCAAGAACGTCAATGAAATTAACGATCTCGTTTTCAGAAGGCTGTTTAGAAAGTTTACCCATGTTGAAGACGATTTTATCGTCACCAACTCTCATGATTAATTTGCCCGCGGCTACATCAATGAGAGTGCGACCGGTCCTCAAGAATGGACATCCAACGGTTAATGGAACACGGGGATCCATCTCATAGTCAACGACAACAAAATCCGCCGGAAAGGTGAATTTGTCGACACCGACGAAGACATCTTCGGCTATCCCCACCGCAAGCAACCGTACGGTTAGCAAATTCCAAGGTCATTCGTGTGGGGACTAGCTCGGGTAGAGATAATTGTTTCCAAACACTTAATGGCATTAAGTTTATACTAGCACCTAGATCGGTTAGGGCCATACAATTCTCTACCCGAGGGAAGTTGCAAGGTATGAGAAAACGACCCGAATCACCAAGTTTGGTGGGTAATTTCCTTAAGAGCACTGCGAAGCAATTCTCATTAAGTTGGGTCTGAGCGATATCGAGAAGCTTTTCTTTGTCACTGAGAATATATTTAAACATTTTAACATACTTCGGCATGTGAGCAAGAGCCTCAGCAAAGGAGATGTTGAAATTCAGTTGTTTAAACATTTTAAGAAAGTTAGAAACCTGAATATCATCCTTGTTCTTCAACTTCTCTTTCCTCAACCTTGAGGGATAAGGTATATTGGGTTGAGATGAAGGCTTTGGAATAGAATTCTCACTCACATCCTTGGGTGGTGGCGGGGTGGAAGTAGAAGGTGGAGGAATTGGAGAAGGGGACTCGTTTTCCTTTGTCACAATCACCGGTGTAGGTGTAGGAATCTCGGGTTCCTTTACACCTTTGCCATTTCGGGTGGTGATTGCTTTTATCTCCCCTCTTGGATTAGCAACGGTGTTACTCGATAGAGAATTGAACCAAAGGCTTGATTACTTTGGAAGAAACTAGCCATCATATCCCTTAAGTCATTCATTTGACTGCTAAAGAGTTTCGCATATCGGCTCGAAGATCATTCCATTGTTTCGCCATATCTCCTTTCAAGTTCATGATTTGTCGCTGAAGATTCTGCACCAGTGCGTCATTAGTCCTCATGTAAGTTTCAACCTCATGATCAAATGCGCTGGGTTGAGTGGGAGGAAGAGCATGGTAGGCAGGTGGTTGATAAGCGGGTTGTTGCTAAACTTGGTTGTTTCCTTGAGGTGGATATGGGTTTCTTTGGCTTTGATATAGATTTGGAGCTCGAGTTTGGTTTTGATTGTTGCGATTGAGATTGTTTGGGTTTTGTGGGGGAAAACCGGGTGGTGAAAGAAAGTTTTTTGAACGATAACTGAGCAAATTGCGGTCACCTTGAGGAGGTGCTTGATAGCCTCCCGTAGAAAAGTTACCGTTAGCGGCATACATATTTTCCGGATTGTCATGAGTCGAAGGACAATCGGTGTATGAATGAGAACCCCCACATATTTCACATGACTGACTCATAGCATTAACTTGCGCATTAATGCTTTTGGTATTGTTAGCGGTTTATAGAGCAAGTGTTTCAACAATCGAAGTAAGCTTATCAACTCTTTTGTCGGCTTCACTAGTACTAGCACTAGCCACATTAGCCCGAACACTCTTAGTTTGCACTCTAGAATTATTGTCAATAATGTCCCACGTGGCATTAGAAGACTTAACCAATATGTTACCCTCCGAGGCACTATTTAGTGAATCTTGGTCATTCATGCTTATACCATTGTAAAAATTATTAATTTGATGTACTTTTGTGAAACCATGTTGTGGACACTTTCTTAAAAGTTCCTTAAAACGGTCCCAAGATTCACTAAATGTCTCACCGTACTTTTGTTCAAAGTTAATGATTTCATTCCGTAAAGCGGTAGTACGTGAGGGTGGGAAAAAGTAGTTGATGAATTTGGTCTCTAAATCTGACCACGTAAGAATACTTTGTGGCGGTTCCTTATCAAGCCAATGGCGGGCTTGTCCCTCTAAGGAGAAAGGAAAAAGTTGCAAGCGAATCACCTTTTGTGAAACCCCATTATACTTGACCGTATTAGTGAGTTGAAGGAACCTTTTGATATGGTCATGAGGATCATCAAGTGTACGCCCCAAGAATGGTTGAGCAGAGACCATTTGAATGAATCCGGATTTGAGCTCAAAGTTGTTGGCTCCAATCTCGGGTATGACAATAGCATCGGTGTTGCCCTCCACTTGCGATTGCAAAAGCTCGATCATTGGTCGATTGTCCATGGTGACAATAGGTGGAGTTACGACTTCGTCTTGAATTGCTTTCTTCTTACGAGCACGGGTACGCATACACACCTACAAAAAGAAAAGAAAGATAGACAAGAAATATGTTTAGTTTTTTTATGTTTTTCTATTTTTTTTTTTTAATTTTTTCCGAATTTTTTTTTATTTTTTAGGATTTTTGAAAAATTTTGGCAAGAAAAATAACGTTCAAAAGTGAACGGATCCCAAAATCCAACGCGTCTCTCACTTAAAACCGTTAATCTTAACGAAAAGAGCCGGCAACGGCGTCATTTAATACAAGGGATTTCGTATGTAAAAAGTTATCGTCCGGTCTTTTCGAATTGATTACTAGTTAAAAGTGCGACTCAGTCGTTCTTGGTGGAAAATAAAATGGTTTGATTATCTATTTTAAACTAAAAGTAAATATGAAAATGTTGTTGAGTAAAATAAAAGCTTTAAAAATGAAACTAAAATTACGAGTTAAAAATAAATGATATAAAACTTAAAAGGTAAATTGAAAACTTAAAACTTTATAAAAACAAAAAAACTTAAACCCGTCGGAATGCTACCGTCGGAATACTGTCGGAATAAACCCGTCGGAATAATCTGTCGGAATGTAACAACTGAATTCTGTCGGAATGCTTAGGGAAGTATCGGAATATTGCCCAAGAAACGCTGTCGGAATCACTACTGTCGGAAAACACTCTATCCGGAATAATGGAAACCAAGTACTATCGGAATAGTCTGTCGGAATAATGAAAAACCCAGCCGTCGGAATCCTGATCGGAATAATGATCGGAATCCCAAAACCCTAATCCGATGGAGAGATCGGAAAGCTTGTCGAAAAGTGAAACCCCTTTTCGACAATTTGAAATTCGCAATAAGCAAAACCAAATAAGCAATGTTTTAATAAGCACTACTCGAAACTTAACCAACTCAATAACGAGAGAACCAAATAAGCACGAATAAGAAACTTTCAAACTTTAAATAAGCAAACCTTTTAAAACAATCTTAAAAAGACGAAACCTTTAAGAAAACTTTAAAGCAAATAAGCTAAATACAAAATAAGGCAATAAGCATGATAAGCTCAAAGCTCAAGTTGTACACAATCTTAGAGATGAATAAAAAGATAAACTTTTTAATCACATAAACATCAAGATGAAACAAAATCAAAGATGATCATGAATCAAAGGTAAATAAAATCAAGATAGGTAGAAGAAGATTAAAGATGAAAAGCTTAAACTTGAACTTGTAGATTAAAGATTCCAAAATACAAGAGTGAATTAAAGCTTAAACATGAAAGAAAGAAAAGATGAAATTCTAGTGAGAGAAAGTTAAACACTTTCTCTCTCTAAAAATGAAAACTACAAAAAGAAAAATGAACTAGCTAACACCCTCCTAATGTGTCATTAGGAGGGTATATATAGGAGGTGGGGAGGTGCATGTGTTGCTTCCTTTTTCTTTCTTTTTGTCTCGACTCGATTTAAATTCTTTGTCTTTCTCGACGTCGTCTCGGGATTTGTCGATATAAATTGAACTTGTCTTATAATTTTCTTCTTCTATTAGACTTGAGTTCTTCGACTTCATTAAACTTCCGTCTTTAGACTTTTCCTTCGATAAATCTTCCGAATAGGCCTTGGACTTCCGTTCTTTTTATACTCTTGATCTTTTGACTTCGTCTTTTCTTGTTTTTTCGATAAAAGCCCGTGATAGCCCGTGTTTTCTTCCTTTTTCATATTTTTATCCTGAAACACAATAAAAACACAAACCACGCATAATTCCAACTTTTAAGACATAAAATACACGTTTTGGTGTTGTTATTATTGGAAATAAGTGGTAAAAGGATAAGTGTTTTCACACTTATTATGGTGTTAGTTTAAGGTTTTACACATGATTTAGTATTTGAGAAAAAAAGTTTTAAAAGTTAAGTTGAAAGTCCTTTTCAAATTTTGGTTGTTCACTAGTAAAAAGAGTGTTTGGATTAGGGGTTTTATAGGTTTTAAGTTACATGTTTAGTGTCATTTGGTTGCCTGCTAAACTTGTCTTGTCTCTAATACTATTGGTAGAGTATGTGAGTATGATGGTTATTGGCAAAACTAATTTTGGTTGTTAGCTTGAAACTGCATAAACCAAGTCCTTCACAACAATCTTGTTTCTAGTCTTGTTTGTGTGTTTGGAGGCTACAAAGTGGTAAAAATATAGATTAAGCCTAGGTTTAGGAATGTATGTTATAAAAATGGTTGTTTGCATCACTTGAAAACAATATTTATTAGGTTGAAATTGGTTCTAGTGCACACTACACCAGCAACAGTCAATTTTTGCTTACCAGTTATATCAGAAAGTGATTTTAGGCTTTAAATGTTTGATTCAGGGATTGAAATTTGATACACAGGTGTTTTGTAAGCTACATTAGACCTACCAAATCTGATATAGGCTTTATCATAACTTTTGGGTGGTCAAATATATTGTTTGGATAACCTGCTGATGCTTTGCTCTGCTACCAAACCTCATTTCCTTGCTGTTTTGATTGATTCAATGGCTTAAATGTGTTAGTTGTTTATGTTTGTGAGTTTTATTTGACTCCCTACAACCCACTGGTTGTAGGGGTGCCCCTATTGTCCAAAGAAACCCAGCAAACAAGCTCAAATTGAGCATATTTCACTCACTATGACAAGCAGTGGGAACCCTTGTTCCCACTGACAAGCAAAAGCTAGCCACTGCTAGCACTAAAAGTAAAAAAGGTCAGCATCTTGGTCAACTGTTTTTGTCTTATTAGCTTAAAAAGCACTTTTAAGAGTAATTTCCATTTTCCCAAATAATATAAATTAATTTAGGATTTTTAGAAAAGTTTTTATATTTTTGTCTTTATTAAATTAATTTTTAGGATTTATTAGATAAAAAAGTTTAAAAAAACTTTTTAGTTATAACATAATATAAGTAAGATTCTTATTTGATAAAATAATATTTTGGGTTTATTTTTTACTTTATTTAATTTTAAGGCTTTAAATCGCATTAAAAATTGAATATTAAATTGAAAATAAATTTAAAAATATTTTTATTAAATGTTTATTCTTATTTATATTATTTTGGTTTTATTTTTTATTTTTAACTAATTTTTAGTCCAACTTTTTAAATTCGTCACGTTTTTACGTTTTACGTTATTATTTGTTGTAGTTTAAATTAATCGTAATCAGTCATTTTTTTATTTTTTTCATTTCATCAATATTAATCTCAAATACTACAAGTTTAACACACACATTAATCCTCCTTGGTGAACAAACTCATAACTTGGGTCATAAGTGTTTTACGTTTTCCTAAACGTACACTTAATACTTACCACTTTTACGTTGTTTTTCCTAAAACACGTATTTTTACTACTATCAATATTCATCAAGAGGGGGTTGGTTAGGTGATAGATCTCATTTTGTTCTCTTGATTCACATGTTTTAACATGGTGTGAGAGACTGGTTCGACGATCTAAGCTTCAATCTAAGCTCTCTCTTGATATCCTGGTTTAGATCTATCACTTGATTAATTAGGGTTTGTGAAACCCTAATTTAATTTTAAGGGTTTTTTGTATTCTGGCCCTGATTCTTGAGTTTCCTGGTGTTCTTGAAGCTTTTATTAGTGGCCTCGTTGTGTTTTCAGGTAAAATTAAATTTATGGTTTTGAAACCCTAATTTAATTTTTTGGGGGTTTCTTTTTCTGAGCTCACCCATCCACTAGACTAAGTGAATCTAGAGTATGTGTGTCTATATTGTATTTATTGGTGGGTTATAACACTGTAAGTCTTATTTCATTTCTCATCTTGCCTTCTTATTAGTTCTCTTTGGGTTATTGTTGCTAGTATTGTGAGTGCAAACGGATTCGGTTAACTCCTAGACCCTCCAGCTTAACAGGTGTAGATACCTGCTCTGGCCAATCACAGTTCACATATAGCATTCCTGGTAACCCTTATCTTGTTCGTGTTTGCTATTATTATTGTTTCTTGCATGTGTTTTTTTACTGTTCTTGATTGAATGCATGCTGTTTATTGCTTCTCTGTTATGTTCTTCTTTGTTGTTTGCTTATGCTTTATTGTTTGTAAAGTATGCGTGGTATACCTCCCCTACCTTCACCTTCTGGTGGAGGAGGAAATGGTGGTGGTAGAGTTGATCCTCTAACCAACCCTGCTCCTGTTTCCCTTATTAGCAACTTAGATGTTAGTAATCCACTTTATATTCACAATAGTGATAATAGTAGCTCTGTTTTAGTTCCTTTTGAACTTTTTGGTATTAAAAACTATAGAATGAGGATTAATTCTATGAAACTTGCTTTACAAGCAAGAAATAAGTTTGGTTTTGTTGATGGTTCTTATTTATGAGAGTCTTACTCTGATGATGTTCTGTGTTCTCAATAGGATATATGTAATGCTATGGTGCTTACTTAAATTATAAATGTTGTTTCTAGTGATGTTTACATGGGTCTTGTGTACTATGAAAATGCTGCTTATGTGTGAAAAGAATTAAATGAGACATATGACAAGGTGGATGGTTCTGTTGTCTATAACTTACTTCAACAAATTGCTTCTGTTAAACAAGGGGTTAGTACTTTGGTTGATTATTATCATAGGTTAAACTATCTTTAGAGAGAATTTCATGTTGTCACTAAACTTCCTAAATGTGTTAGTCCTATTAAATGCTCTTGTGCTGCTAGCATTGAGTTAGCTCTGCATCAGCAGATCATGAGGTAGATGCAATTTCTAATGGGTCTTGATGACTACTATCAATCTGTTAGAACTGCTGTCCTTACCAGGGATCCCCTACGTGATGTGAAGGATTCGTATGCAACTAAGTCTAGAGAGGAATCCCATTGGGAATTCTTGAGACCTTTGACCATACTAATGTAAAAACAAATGCCACCTCCTTTGCTGCTAAGAGCTTTAATCAAAACATAATGGGTAACACCAACACCTCTAATAGACCTTTTTACAAAGGCAATGGTACAAGGAATTACAAGGGCCCCAAGCATAGCCTTCTGTGTACTCATTGCAGTCAGACTAGCCACACTATTGATACATGTTTGAATTAATTGGGTATCGTGATGTGTATTCAAAAAGGTTGATTTTCCTAAACAAAATGGTTTTAAAACTAACTTTAATGACAATTGTGATATGAAAATTAGGGGTAAGCAAACTTTTGTTTGCAACTCCCCAACCTCTTTTACAACTGAAAAAATACATAATATCCAAAGTTTGATCAATGATACTTCTGTAAATACTCAGTCCAATATGGCAGGTAGAATCTCCTTCTTTAATGTTAATTTTTGGTTTACTGTTAACTTCGCTAAAAATATTTATGGTAACTCTAATTTTTTTTGTCAAAACCATTACCTTGGGTTGGATTATTGACTATGGGGCTAACCAACACCTTACCACATCTACCATTGTTATGGTGAATGTTGAAGATTTATACAATCTCAACATTTTTGTTGGTCGCCCTAATGGCACTGTTGCCGCTATCAGTCATATAGGGGACTTGAGACTCTCTATTAATGTTATTCTGTATGATGTTCTTGTTGTTCCTAGTTATTGTGTTAGTTTATAAGCTGTAATTATTAAATACAATAAACTTTTTGTGGGGTTGTTGTCCCTAATTTTAGTAATGATTAAATAAGATATAAAGAAGAAAGATCGATGAATTCTAGAGAGAGAAAGTAGAGAGAGAAAAGAGAGAGAATGGTTGGAAACTTGGGGAATATTAGATTGAGAGAAAGAATACAAATTAGCCAACCTCCTCCTAACATGCTAGGAGGAGGGTATATATAGTCCACCCACATGCAGGCTTGATTGGGCTATATATTAATGGGCCGGGCTTTCCTTTTAGGCTTTAGTTACTTATGAATGAACTTTAGCTTATAGTTAAGCCCGTAAAACACGACTAATCTACTACCTATTACAACATTCTAAAATATGATACATAATAAACATATGACCGAGCATTCTTGATTGACTCAATATTTTGAGGCTAACACTCTCCCCCAATGAGAGGTCATTATCCTATGTCATGTGGAGATTTGTATAGATTACTAATCTCGCCATAAATGAGTCTTGAACGTGTAATAGTAGTCTTGTTCCTTCAGGCTGTGATCTTTTAGCCTTTGTCGTTGTCTTTCGACTTGGTCTTTTGATCTTGAGATCTTCAAATCATCCTTTACTTGTCTTTTCATCTTGCGATCTTGTGTCTTCATCCACATGCTCACACTATTAATTGTTGAATATGTCTTTAGGCATGAGTATGTGGTTTTGAATCTTTGACTTTCCTGAGTACACCGTAACGCCACCTTCTCGAGTCAAAACATAGACACGGACTGAATGGATTTGACATTCGTCCTAAATCGGTAGCATTTTACCTTCGGTCAGTGAAGACCGTTTTACGATATTAAATATCGTACCTGTGATTAGGTAGATTCAATTAAGAACCTCCATGACAGGGTTTCGCGGCAGTACTAGCCGTTCTCTTTACTCGACCGTCTCAAAGCAAGACTGCGAACATAATGAGTGAATCAATTGGTAAATATCCGCTTGATTAAAGTCGTCAATTCAAATTCCTAGAACAAGTGTGATTCATAAAGAATCTTACCATTGTTGTTTTCCAGTTGACACAAGCTTGAATCATAAGAATCTCACAAGTCACCTACCGTAGCGCTGTTTGAGGTTGACGCTAGAAGGATTTTCATTCATTACTGTGAATATTAATGAATATCACTCTGAATGTTCTGGCAAGACCATAAAGATATTGCGTAGAAACCTAAAACGAGTTTGAATCTATAAAGAAACAAACCACTGTTGCTTTTCAGTTTTACGTATGTTCAGTTCATAAAGAATCTTACATATGACCTAACGCAGTGCTGTTTGATGTTAACACTGGAAGGGTTTCCGCTCATCATTGTGAATACTAAGTAGTATCACTCTGAGTGTTCTAGAAATATTGCAAGGATATAGCGTAGGACTCTCTTCTTTGTCATTCCGTGTGTCCTAACAAGATTTGATTGATCTATTGGCTCGAGACTCAATTTGTGCACTTTTAGTGGTCGGAGGTTGGAGCAGATGCCACCTATTCAATATCAACTATCTCGGAATGAGAAAGTCAATAGAAGTCATGTTGATCTCCGTGACAATAAAACAAACTTCTTTTGAGAGAAGCCTAAGTAGCTGGGTAAGGGTTGTGCATTACATCACTGAGTCCATGATGAGTTGTCTTCATGATGTGTTGACCTGGTTTCTGCCTAAGTTGTATGGAGGGCTTCTTTCTTTACACCCTTTATCCTTACATTTCTTTTTCATTCTTCAACCCCTTCAATGATTACCAAGACATCATCACTAGCACCTTGTTGTGATTGTTCCAGTGCTAGCTTTAGTACTTAGTTAGCATTCAGCTACGTTCACATTCTACTCCATCTTTCCTAAGGACTTCTATTTATCTATTGGATTGTCCCTGGGAAGATCCCTGCGGTTCTGGTTGGATCATAGGACTTAAACCTAACCACCCTTTTGACACCAATAACATCGTGAATTAAAGATGTTGTCGGTATGAGATCGTAACCATAAAACCACTTCAAAAAGTCTAACAAGGTGTTTGAAAAACATTTAACACCTTGATAGTTTTGTCATTTCAGAAATGCCCCCCCTTCACATGTGCATCGATAATCGAAAGTGTTTTGCACATGTAGGTAAGAGTTAAAGTTGCTTGAGTCTTGTAAAATAGATCACATTTTAATCACATTTTCTCCCCTATCTCTAATATATAAAATCGTTTGATATTAGAGATACCAAATTTGATTAACATATATTTTGAAAAATAGTCTTGAAAATCTTTGGGAGAAAGATGTGTCAAACTTAGCATGAATTTGGAAAGCTCCCCCTAAAAATTGATCCAATTGAATTGTCATTGTGATGATGTGATCCACATTTCGCTTTTTGAGGATGGGAGTTGTTGAACACATAATTTTTTAAAGATTTTGAATAATCATTGAGAAATTATTGAAAAAATTGTGTTCAACGCTTTTTGAAAAATCACAACATTCCAAATTTTTGAAGAAATGGATTTTTAAATCATAAACTTGAGTTCATAGACTTTTAATGTCTTGATGAATCCACTCAAGTGTAAGAAGATTTCTCTTCTTTTGTTGAGGGTAAGCACACTAAATCGTACACTCCCCCGTGAATATCGACCCGGGTTGCAATCTGAAAGTGATTACAAGCCATTATGTTGAGCTCAAAACATTGAATGTTTTGTGATGAGCTCAACCCAAGATAGATTTCTCTAACCGTTGTTGGAAAAATTGTCCAAAATAGATATTTTCCTTTATTAAAAATAGAAATGACATAATTTGAAAATATTTACAACTTTCATTCGAGCTTTATGTACACACCCGTGTCGTTATTGAGCGACATTTCTAGGTACGTCCATATTATCGATACTGAAAGACATGTCGAGAAGAATATTTTGGATTTTAAATATTTTTAATTTTGTGTTTTGCTTTTATATGTTTTAAATTTTTGTATTTTGCTTTTTCTATGATATTTACAAGTAGATGTTTGATAGATAAATCAAGCAGGCACCTTTGCCAAAATCTCCAGGTCTGCTGGAGTCAAACATCTCATACCAATTTGCCTAACGAGGTACTCAAACCTATCTTTCGACAGAGCTTTCGTAAATAAGTCGGCTAACTGGTAATCCGTTCCAACAAAGTATAACTCAACGATACCTCGTTCAACTTGTTCCTGATGAATCCTATAGATTCGGATCTTTAAGCTGCTACGCATGATTATCATTCATATGATTTAACATAGCGGAATTAGAACAATAATCAAGAATAAGGTGTTGTGGACAAGATGAGATATTCCCAAACGTTACTTGTATTATTAAATACAAATAACATCTAGACGTGTATACATTGAATCCCACGTCTAGACACACGAATTGCTTGTAGGTTACATTATGAATGATTGTTATATAAAACCTACGGTCTGGCATTCTTTATATAATAGAATGACCAGACTTTTACAAAGGAAACTAGATAAAACCAAATCTTCTAAATATATCTTAATATATTTTCTACAAGTTTATCCACCAGCTTGTAGAATCTTCTTTTGTCAGATTTAGTCCCTGTATCTTAGTTTTGACACATCAACTCAATAATTCGACCCAACAATCTTGCCCTAGTTGATGATGTCAAAACACTTCCACTTAAGCGTGAATCCTTTGTATGTAGTACATGATCTCCAAGAAGCTTCCCCTTAAGTATAACACATATTCTTCCCTTTTTTGACACATCAATAGGGAATATGTGAAAGTATGCAATCTTGAAGATTCTCCAAAAGTAGCTCTATGTAATGATCTTTGAAGAAAAATAACTATAATATTCTTTATGTAGAAGTAGAATAACCCAAACATGTGTTCCATGTCTTGCACTATCCATGTGACTCTAAAACTCACGGCTATAATGAGTAGACTATAAAACTCACGGCTATAATGAGTAGTCTCTTGACAAAAAGAGTTCTCTAGCAAATATGAGCATAGAGCGTCTTAAGAAAAATCTCATACCTTTGCTACCTTTTTATCAAGTCCGTTGGCACAAATTAAAAGAACCTTCAAAAGTAATGATGACCAAACACAACTTTTTAAGATACGATAGAACACAAACTTCGCGATATTCTTCTTCGAACATCAAACTTACTATAAGAATTCTTCCACTTAGTCATATACGTCTTCTAAAAATATCCGAGCCATAAATATCAAAATGATATTCTGAATAAAATAGAGATTCCATGTACCTTCGTGTGTATAATCTCCTCGTTTTGTGTGCCAAAACCTAATCAAAATACCAAACAGTAGCAAACTCTTTTATCCGAGTCCTTCACCTCTGTCAGCGCTTCTGTCAGCGCCTGACTTATTTACGTCAGCGTCTACATTATACGCTGTCAGCGTCGAACATACGAACGTCAGCGTCACCTTTATTCTTTGTCAGCAGCTTAATAATAACATTGTACGAGTTTTCTTCCCGTCTTTCGTTTGTACTTATATTATAAGCTTTGAACAAGATCCCATGTGAAGTACTATACTTCTTTAAACAAAGCAAATATAGTATAATGATCTTTACCAAATATAGGGATGTTGAATGAACCACTAGCATCAAACTACCTTCTCAAAAATCTCGTATCCCATAATCTTCACAAAGTTTCATACCTTTTGTTGGAAATACGTTTTTACGTATTTATGAAGGATCGGTCGCTCCAACGATATATTAATGTATTGGGCTCGTGATCTAGTTAGTAAACATATAGTCCATATAGCCCACATGAAGGGTGGGCTATATATATACCCCTCCTAGCATGTTAGGAGGGGTTGGTCATTCACTTTTCACACACTTAATCTAATCTTTCTTTATTCTCTCCAACCTCTCTCTACTTTCTCTCTCTACATCTTCATCTATCTCTCTCTCTTTAGATAATCACAACACAAGGATAATCAAAGGATTTCGAGGACCTACAAATGGTATCAAGAGCCTTGGTTTGATTGGTTTGTTCTTGTGTTCTTGATTTTGTGTTTTGATCATCCATACCCACGTCCAAATTTTTTTTTGGTGTTTTTTGTGGTTTGATCGTCATCAAAATCATCTATCTATTCGTGTTAGTGATTTGGGTTACTTGGATCGCTCAAAAACGCAAAAGTTTTGGGTGTTTGATTCATTTTTAGGCTTAGAATCTCGAATTGGTTGTGTTATTGTACTGTCCGAGAAAAGTGGTAAGTTGGTATCCATAGTACGATCTGATTGTTGCGATTGCATAAACCCTGGGGGTTTCTACTTGCGATCCAAGGTCACGATCACTCGTTGCGATCACGAGTACGATCACTCGTTGCGATCACGAGTACGATCACTCGTTGCGATCTAAGTACGATCGCTGGGTACGATCAAACGAGTGCGATCAGAGTATGATCGTTGGGTACGATCAAGGAGTACGATCACTAGTACGATCTGAGTGCGATCATAGTGAGTGCGATCACCAGTACGATCTGAGTACGATCGTTGGGTACGATCACTAGTACGATCAGAATTCGATCCAAGTACGATCAGGGAGTGCGATCGTGGGATACGATCACTGGATACGATCGTTGGATGCGATAGTAGGGTACGATCACTCGTCACGATCTAAGGTTACGATCTCCACTACGATCCAGTGTTGCGATCTAACATTTTTCAAAAAAAGTGTTTTTGAAATTTTTTAACAAACGTGTGTAATTTTGTCTTGGAATTTTTTAGTTTATTGAGAACAATTATTTAGGGGATTCAATCAGTTTTCTTCAATACTAAAGGAATTTAGTCGACAAGGACAAACACATTAACCTTCTTTCATTGATCGATCGACAAGTAATCTTTACCTTCATATATAATCGATTTTCAATGGAATCGTTTAATTCAACATCTCAAGAGGGAGAATTGCATCTCATGCAAAACACAGCTAGAGAAAGTGGTATAACTTCTTTTCGACTACTCAGTCTCATCTAGTGACCATTTCTTGGTTTCAAGGAGAAAGCGAATTTTTGACACTCTTCGGTCAAGATCGTTATATATTCATCGATTCAATATTCCTCAACTTGAACCAACTAGCTGAGCAACTTCACAAAGAAGACTTTAATCACTCTGCATCGGCATCTGCATATCAAGCTCTAGTGACACAACTTACGCACTTCCTCAAATTCAACATTTTTAAGTCTGACAATTCAGGGACATGTCAATTATTTATTTAGTACACACAAACGAAGATTAAAGAGTTCCGTGGTACATTGTTGAAATTAATGACATCGGTCTCGTCTTCGATTTATGAAAGATCCCGACTTCAGCAAGAGTATGATAATGGAGTGCAAGAATCTACAATGCAGATGCAAGAGAAGAATGATCATACGGTTGACAACTTGGAGCCTAAAGATTGCAAGAGCAAGGATTCGGGAGGAAAGCATGATACAAGCAGCATGTCAGGGATTGATGACACCATACCCGTATATGACGAAGAGTCTACAAATACAGTACAAAGGAATGTGGTATATGATGTCTATGCCGATGAACTACCGCATGTTGCGCATTCCGAACCTAATTATGACAAACATGGGATGGAAAAGGGTGATAGTTTTACCACTCCAGATTCATCCGATGTGAGTCAAAATGGGGGAGAAATTGTTCAGAATGCTATAGTACATCATGATAAATGCTTTATGACTGCTTCTCTAACCGATTCTGATTCCAAGATTAAAGAGCTTGAAACGATCTTAGCTCAGCAATCTAAAGCTCTTGAGGATGCCAAATTTGAATTTTCGAAGAAAACGGATAAGTTTGAAAAGTATTTTGAAAAACTTGAAAATTCAATCGTTATTCTAGAAAGAAAATTCAATCAAAAAATTCAAGATTCTAATGCTGAAAAAGATAATTGTGTGAAACAAATTACTTTGCTAGAATCTAAGTTGGCATCCTAAGATAAATTGCTTAAAGATAATGAGAATTTAAAGGCCCAGGTTCAGGAAAAGGTTTTTGTTATAGCTGCTTTGAAAAACGAGTTAAGGAAAACTAAAGGAACTAGTGTGGACACTAAGCTTGGAAAACCATCAATCTTGGGGAAACCGCCTCAAATTCAGTCTGTTAGACAACCGACTGCATTTAGATCCGAGCGACCAAAATCCTCGAGACCGCGGTTTGCCTCCCAAGTTGATATGGTTCATCTTTCTAGACCAGTTACTCCACCATCTAGGCCCAATGTGACTAAAACAGCTTTTGCAAGACCTAATCACCTGATTGCATCTAGTCTCCCTAGACATAGTCCAAAGAACACGTCTCAAACTCGTTCAAATGACGTTCGCCATACATTTGGTCTAAGGGAAGCTAAGCTAAAGACACAAGTAAGAGATAGAAATTTCAAACCTAGTCAGATGCCTTCTAGTTTACCCAACACTGCTAACCGTAGCATGTCACTTCCTTGGAGCATAAATCAATCATCTAGGAATTCTAGATCTTACTCGGACATTAAATATGCTACTTGTAAAACATGTAGGAAATGTGTCTTTAAAGCCAATCATGATTCTTGTATCAAGAAATTACTTAATGAGGTGAACTCTCGTGCTAGACTTAAATCCCAATGGGTTGCTAAAATCAAACCCATTGGTAAAATGTGGTGACCCACTGGTAGAACTTTCACTCTTGTAGGAAACGAGTGCCCTTTAACTAAGATAGTCTCAGATTCTACTAAGACTACTAGGGAGGAAATTGAAAAGGAGGATACATCACTTAAGCCTGAACTTAAGGTTTTCTATAAAAGGAAACGTTTACCAGCTAAGACAAGTGAATCATCTCCTCAGGTCACACTAGCACAAGAAAAGAAAATTGTGAACCCCCAATTGCTTCTAAGATAGATACCGCTAACCCATATCAAAGCATGCAAACTCCTAATTAGAATGCAGGTACCAAAGAGGATGTTCCAAAAGAACGAAGCGATCCAATCATTGTATACCATTCAATTAAGGACACTCTCAGAGTTTGGTTGCTGAAGAAGCTGATATCTAAGAAACAAGTGTCTCAGGGGATTTGCAGTTAAGCTTACAGTGTACAAAGGACTTACAGTCACATTACAGACTGTAACTCGCTCTCAAAAGACAGGAAAGTTCATCCCGATGATGACTTATCCTCAAAACGAGAAATTAAATTTTCTCGGACACGAGCTTACATTAAAACTATTCCAAGGTTTTAAGCTCGTGTATAGGACTTATAGTCACATCACAGACTATAACTCGTTCTTCAAATAAAGGAAAGTTTATCGCCGATGATAAACTTATCCTTACAACGAGAAATTAATTTTTCTCGGGCATGAGCTAATATTAAAAACATTCAAAGTTTTTAAGCTCATGCACAATGACTTACAGTTAAATATCAGACTGTAACTCGGACTTTAATTTTAGGAAAGCTTATCTTTAAAGATAGTTTATCCTTGTAACGAGAAATTCATTTTTCTCGGTCATGAGCTTGTCTTAAAACATTCCAAGTTTTAAGCTCATAAAGTAAAGTGTATCTTTTAAATAAGAGAACTTTTCTTCTTAACGAGAAATTCATCTTTCTCGGTCATGAGCTTTACGTTAAAACATTCAAAGTTTTTCAAGCTCATGAAAACGACTTCTAAGTAAATTTCAACTTAGGACTCGTTCTTCACTTAAAAGGAAAGTTTATCGCCGATGATAAACTTATCCTTAACAACGGGAAGTTTACAACTTCTCGGACTTGAGTTCGTTTTGCAAGATATTTAACATCTTAAGCTCAAGTAATTGGTTTTCAAAACGTTGAACACAATTTTTCGAGAATTTCTCAAAAAGGTTTTTTCTAAATCTTTCAAAATTGTGTGTTCAAAAAATGTTTTGATAAAAAGAGCATGTCTTCTAGAATCGATAATATTTACGATACTAGAAATGTCATTCAATAATGACACGTGGTTGTAAATAAAGTTCGAGCAGAAGTTCAAATGTTTTAAAACATGCTCAAAATGGTTTGCTATTATTTCAGATAGTAACCCGTTTTTCATACTCAAGTCAAGCATTTCACCGGAAAGCTTTGACTCAACAACGGGAATTAATTTTCTCGGGCATGGTTTACTTTATAACCATGTAAGGGATTGTGTTTACGTAATAACACAATCTAACACGAATATATGTACGATTCAGTGCATTTATTGTTAAAACAAGAGAAGTCTTGTTTTTATGAAGTTATCATCTCCACCAACCGTAGCAACTTATAATTGATATCTACATACTCGACGATGCGACTACTCAAACGGTGACTACAACTCTTTCAATAGAACACGGGTCAACAATTGAGGGGGAGCAATTGTCCAGCATTCCGAATCCTTGATGCCGAGAGTGCCAAGTTCACATATTGGTGTCAAGACAATGATATCAATCATACACATGGAGTCAAGAGATAACTTCAGACGTGACGAGGTGACCAACATTCGTGAACAAGAACCATGTGAATCTTTCATATGATGTTCTTCATCATTCAGGTCCAACCTCGTAAACTTGCTAATCTTGTGAATACATTATCATATATGATCTTTGCACGTGATAAATACCTTACACTTGTGTTTAAAAGGTATTTAATTTACGTTTTAAGTACACCCTCATTAATTTGAGGGGGAACTTGTGTAATTCATGAAGATAATTGGATTTGCATTTTTCTTCCCAAATTTTCTTAAAATGCTATTAAATCAATTGATATTAAAAACATCGATTGGGTTAATATTTTTAATATGAGGGAGAAAATGTGATTTAATATGGGAAATGATTAATCACAAATGGTTTGACTTAACGTGCTAGCTCATCCCGACATGTGCGAAATGTTTCGGATATCGTGGCATATGTTAAGGGGGAGCAAAATGGATTTGCACTATCAAAATGGATTTCATGGTGACATACACTTACCCAAAACATCTCTATTCACGACGGTGAAGATTGTGGTGACATAAGGATGGTAGGATAGGTTAAAGTCCAATGATTCCTCTAGAACCGGAGGAATCTTCCCAAGGACATTCCATAGCTAAAAACAGTAGTCCTTAGGAAAGATGGAGAAAGATTGTGAACGTAGCTGAATGCCGACCAAGTACTTATGTTAGCACTGGAACAATCACAACAAGGTGCTAGTGATTACGTAGTGGTAAGCATTGAAGGGGTTGAAGAATGAAAAAGAATTGTAAAGATAAAGGGTGTAAAGAAACAAGCCCTCCTTACAACTTAGGCAGAAATCGGGTCAATACATATGCTATTAAGATCATTGTTTAATGATTCTTGGTATTGAAGACAGACATCATGGACCTAGTGATGCAAGACACAACCCATCCCAGCTAACTCAGATATCTCTTAAAAGATATTTGTTTTAATCACACGGAGACAACACATTATCTATTGATTTATTCACTCCGAATAAATTGGTGTTGAAATGGTGGTATTCCTCTCCAGCCTCCGATCACTAAAAAATCCAAAATGCACGATTGAGTCTAGAGCCATTTGAGATCATCAAATATCTCATTAGGACACACTTTCATAATTCCTTGCTTCTTCACACACTGTGAAAAGTAAGAAAGATCTTAAGAGTCCTACGCAAAATCGTCATGATCTTGCCTGAACATCCGAGTAATACGAAAGTATTTACAATGAAGATGGAAATCCTTCTTGAGCGAATATCAAAAAGCTCATGGTAGGTGACTTGTGCGATTCTTTATGAATCAAACTTGTGATAACTGGAAAGCAACAGTTGTTTAATTCTTAACTGAACTTAAACACGTTCCAGGCCTCTACGCAATATCTTAGTGATCTTGCCAGAACACTCAGAGTGACACTCTATAGTGTTCACAGTGATGAGTGGAAATCCTTCTAGTGTTAACCTCAAACAGCACTTGGTAGGTAACTTGCAAGATTCTATACGAATCAAGCTCGTGACAAATGGAAAGCAAAGATGGTGCGGTTCTTAATTGAATTTCACTTGTTCCAGGAACCTGAATTGACGACTTCAAATCATGCGGATATTATTATCTAAATGATTCACTCCTTATGTTCGCAGTCAGCTTTGGACGGTCGAATAAAGAGAACGGGTTTACCCGTGAAATCTTGTCAAGGAGATCTTTAATTAGAGCTACCTGTCACAAGTACGATATTTTATATCGTCCAACGGTCTTCACCGACCGACGGTAAAATGCTACTGAATTAGAATGAAATGTTCAAAGCCATTTCATCCGTGTATATGTTTTGTTGCTAACTGTCTTATGAAGCGTAACAAGAAGGTGGCATTGCGGTATACAATTCAGAAGAAGTCGTCACCATATGCTTATACTTTATGCACTTAATACTTCATCCAATTCTAGAAAGCCTAAAAGTCAAGTCTTCCGCTGTATCAAACTCTGAAGCTTTCAAGAATTATAAAGGTATAAGTATGTGGAACATGAAGTCACGAAGATGCGAACATTAGAAGTGATGAATGCACAAGGTCAAGGCAAGGAAACATGCTCAAGACTAAAGTCAAAGATCACATCAAGCATATTCACAAGAACAAGATCGAAGACTCAAGAATAGATGCTAGGTTTAAGATTTTGTAAAAAGATGTGACCTCCCTTAGGGGGATATTGTTAGAAATACGTTTTCCCCAATAAAGTCTCGGTCACATCTTAGTTAGCATAGATCACGAGATATAGAATATTTAGAACTTTATCTCTTGGAGCGACCTCCCTTACGGGGAGATTATTAGAAATACGTTTTTACGTATTTATGAAGGATCGGTCGCTCCAACGATATATTAATGTATTAGGCTCGTGATCTAGTTAGTAAACATATAGTCCATATAGCCCACATGTAGGGTGGGCTATATATATACCCCTCCTAGCATGTTAGGAGGGGTTGGTCATTTACTTTTCACACACTTAATCTAATCTTTCTTTATTCTCTCCAACCTCTCTCTACTTTCTCTCTCTACATCTTCATCTATATCTCTCTCTTTAGATAATCACAACACAAGGATAATCCAAGGATTTCGAGGACCTACACCTTTAGCTGCTTCCCTTTTTCCCAAAAACTAACTGCATGTACAACCCATATGCATGTATATCCCACGTCCAAAACAAGCAACTGATATACTCCCATAATAGTTGTATACCCTATGTGACATCATATTATAGTAATCACATCCAAAAATATGTGAGATATAACCAGCCAGCTTCCAAGAATCAAGTTGACAAGGAAAGTACAATATTTTATCCTCCCAAAACAAAATTGATTTCCTTAGGTCGTACCAAACGAAAATAATGTGGACCAGCTGTCAGCGTTTAAACCATGCTTTGTCAGCGTCTAGGACATCCGCTGACACCACTTTTGTGCCAGTCCCTTTAATCTTTAACATAACTAAACCAAAACCCAAAACGACTTCACTCTTGGTTTCGATCTTTTTGCTGCTACAAAAACATGGCTGAGATCTCGTGAGTCTTTAACCTCCACGTCTGAACACTTAGCAATACCAGAAACTGATATCATAACACGTTTCTTCTTTGGACTATAGCAACTCACGTCTTTATATGCCCTCTTATTATTGTTTGATAGCATGTGAATCTCCTTAGTTCCACTGAATACACTTTTGTTTTTGGACACACATGTGATGTACTTAAAACAATAAACTCTCTTAAGCATCACTCATCATTGACCATGTACTTCTTTTCTTTTGGCAGCCTTTGATCCACACAAAAAGCAACCTTTTCATTATATAACATGTGAACAACCATATTAATCCAAAACAAATACTTACTTACTGCTTCTTTGCTATTCACGACATATCACAACCATCTATTGATCATAACCTGCCTTTTCTTGCTGCTTTATATAAACGACCTCCTGCAAACATCTTGTTTATCTTTTGAATCTATCTAGGGTTTGGAAGAAACCCTTAATCATGAATTTATGTGAAATCAAAATTTTATAAAACCACATTCTACAGCAAACTTTGACTTAGAATAACTTCTTCATGAGAGCTCAAATCGAAGATCTCTTTGGTGAGATGCTAGACACAACTGTCAAGAACCTACGACAAAAAAATCATGATGATCCAATGGTTAACGAAGGAGAAATCGTGTTTTTACTATTGTTGTTCACAGAGATTTGCATTAGGTCACCCTTTTCTACTGCTGACTTTGACGCTTAATAACTCTTTCTTGGAGATAGATCTTGACAATCCCTCCGGTGGCTATCTAGATATATGTGTGTGGAACACACAAAATTTTCGTGGCGATCCAACAGTTCAAGAAAACGTTATGCCCTTCGTACTACTGCTTCGCACACAAAAACTGCATAAAAAGCCTAATACGGGTTTTTCTTCTTTTTCATTACGAACGAACATGTTGTTGATCCTAGCATCGAGAGCCACCCGCTCTGATACCAATTGATGAATCCTATAGATTCGGATCTTTAAGCTGCTAAGCATGATTATCATTCATAGGATTTAACATAGCGGAACTAGAACAATAACCATGAACAAGGTGTTGTGGACAAGATGAGATATTCCCAAACGTTACTTGTATTATTAAATACAAATAACATCTAGACGTGTATACATTGGATCCCACGTCTAGACACACGAATTGCTTGTAGGTTACATTATGAATGATTGTTATATAAAACCTATGGTCTAGCATTCTTTATATAATAGAATGACCACACTTTTACAAAGGAAACTAGATAAAACCAAATCTTCTAAATAGATCTTAAAATATTTTCTACAAGTTTGTCCACCAGCTTGTAGAATCTTCTTTTGTCAGATTTAGTCGTTGTCTTTTAGTTTTGACACATCAACTCAATAATTCGACCCAATAGTTCCTTTATGAAGTGATATCTGACATTGATGTGCTTCGTGCGGGAATGTTGCACCAGATTGTAGGAGATGGCTATGGACGACTTTGAGTCACAGTACATAGGTACTTTATCAAAGTGAAAGCCATAATCCATGAGTTGTGTTCTCATCCAAAGAACTTGAGCACAACACGCAGATAGAGACACATACTTCGCTTCAGCTGATGACAGTGACGTGCAATCCTGATTCTTGGAAGACCATCATACGAGCTTATCTTGACCTAGAAATTTTGCACCACCAGAATTAATTTTTCGTGTATCAAGACACCCTGCATGATCAGAATCTGAATAGGCCGTTAGAAAGAAACTGGTTTCCCTCGGATACTAGAGTCCCAAATGAATGATATTTTTGAGGTACCGAAAGATCCGTTTAACCTCCTTGAGGTGCTTTTCAGTGGGCCGTGCTTGATATCGTGCACAATAACACGTAGCATAAGAAATATCGGGTCTGCTTGATGTCAAGTACATGAGGGAGCCGATCATGGAATGATATCTCGTTTGATCTATGACATTTCTCTCCAAGTCAGCATCTAGCGATGTAGTTGATAATGGTGTCCCAACGGGGTCACATGAAGTCATACCATGCTTTTGATTATCTCTTGACAATACTTAGCTTGGTTAATAAAGATACCACATGGGCATTGGTGAACTTGAATTCCTAGAAAGAATTTTAGTTCACCCATCATTGACATTTCAAATTTGTTGTGCATTACTTTTTCAAACCATTTTGAAAGTTTTAGGTTTGTAGACCCGAAAATAATGTCATCAACATAAATCTGCACAAGCAAAATATCATCCCCATATTTATAAGTGAACAAAGTTAGAGCAATGGAACCTTTTGAGAAACCTTTGGATACCAGAAATTTTGAGAGATCATCGTACCACGCCCTTTAGTCCATATAGTGCCTTGTGGAGACGATACACCTTGTCAGGATAAAGAGGATTGACGAATCCTTCCGAATGTGGGACATAGACTTCTTCCTTCAAAGAACCGTTAAGAAACGCCGTCTTTACGTCCATTTGATAAACGATGAATCCCTATGTGCAGCATAAGCAAGTAAAATCCTGACCGCTTCCATACAAGCAACTGGTGCAAATGATTCGTCAAAATCAATTCCCATATTCTGGCCATACTCCTTAGCCACTAGCCTAGATTTATTCTTGATGATCGTGTTTTCTTCATCCATCTTGTTTTTCCAGATCCATCGAAGATTTAACGGTGTTACATCGTATGGTCTGTCAACAAGTTCCAAGACCTTAAGTCTTTCAAAATGTTGAAGTTCATCCGTCATCGACTCAATCCAAGCATGATCAGCCATGGATTCTTTGATGTTTTTTGTTTCAGTTGTACTCACGGTGAGTGCGAATATACAAACATCACCGTCGGTTTCTAATTGTCGTCTTGTACGAACAGGCTGTGAAGGGTTTCCAATTACTTGAACCAAAGGATGATCTCGGGTCCAATGATATGTTGACGGATGTCATTGATAAAACGTATGCATATTTGACGGATCAACATGGCGAGTAGAAGACTCTCTAGTTTCATGTATCGATGTACCGAATGGGTTGTGAAAACCGTCATCGTCAGATAATGCATTGTCTACTTGATTTCTTTTCTCTGGAGTAATGACAGTAGTTGTGGATGTAGTAGGATTGATTGTTGAAGTGATATTTTGAGGAGGTAAATCTGCAGCAACCCGTGTTGATGTAGATGAAGTTGTATCCTTTTGTTGACGATGATCGGTATCATCATTCTTATCATGAGTGACATCGGAAGACTTTGATACAAAATGTTTCTCCCCCATGAAATATTCATCAAACATTGGTCCCTATAACATTTCCAACTCTTCAAGTGTCGTGTCAACTGTCATATCTGCTCTTGGAACATTTCCTTGAACCAGCTTTGAACTTGACGGTTCATTGTTGTGGTCTTGAGTTCCAAGTTCCGTGCGGTTGTGCTCAGAAGTCTTTTGTCTTTTTGGATTGGGACTTAAACTGCTTTATTCAAGTGCCATTTCTTGCAATTCATTGAATCGGACATGAATAATCTCGACTATCAATTTTGTTCTCTTGTTGTACACTCTATATCCCTTAGACTGAGTTGCATATACCACTAGAGTGCATGCATCACCTTTCTCTTTCATCTTATCCAGATTTTCACCATCTCGAATTATGTAGCACGTACATCTAAAAACATGAAGGTGTTTGAGTGAAGGTTTGCGATCATGAATTATGTGATATGGTGTCTTTTCGTGTCTTGGAACAATTAAGGATCGATTTTCTGTGTAACATGCGGTTGACACGGCTTCGGCCCAAAAGAATTGTGGAAGTTTTAAAGCGGATAATAATGTTCGAGCAGCCTTAACTAAAGTACAATTTTGTCTTTCAACAACTCCGTTTTGTTCAGGTGTTCGAGAAATAGATGTTTCATGTTCAATCCCTTCGGCTTCAAAATTATTCTTCAGAGTTGAATTCAAGAATTATGTGCCTCTATCAGTATGTACCACTTTTACTTGAGCTTGAAGACCACGCTGTATCAGCTTAAGGAAGTTAAGGAGAACCTTAGGTGTTTCACCCTTGGACCTCAAGAAGTGAGTACACGTGTACCTTGAGTAGTCATCGACAATTACCATAACGTATTTCTTCCCATTGATGCTTTGAACACGCATGGGGCCACACAAATCTATATGAATAATATCTAACCGTCCTTTAGAGATTGGTGTAGTCTTTGTCTTTAAACTAATCCGTTTAGTTTTACAAAGCTCACAAGAAGAACAGAGATGATCTTTGATGAATTTCAAGTTTGGAAGGCCTCTCACAATATCTTTCTTGGAAAGCAAGTTGATGGTATCAAAGTTGAGATGAGATAATCGTTAATGCCATAACCAAGCTTGAGTCGTTGAAGCTTTAGCCATGAAACAGATTGGAGTTGAAGAAGTGGAGTCTTGAAGTAAAATAGTGTAGAGATCAGTACCCCGTGAATCGGTAAGTAAGTAATTCCCATCATAATCACGAACAAAACATGTCTTCTTTCTAAAAGCAACCTCCAAATCCACATCACATAATTGACCAACCGAGAAAAGATTGTGATTGAGCCCTTCGACGTAGTAAACCCTTTTGATTGTGATATTCCTTTGAACCAAATATTCATATCCTAGGAACAGTGCAAATTGATCATTTCCGAATCGGATCGTACCCAGGAACTTCTCCACGAAGTTAATTAGAAGCTTGAGATTCCCCGTCATGTGCTTCGTGCATCCGGAGTTCAATATGAAGAGAATTATTTCGATCACCTGTAGAAGTATTAGAACACGATGGAGAATTTTCTAAATTGGATTCCATGTTAGTTGTGATTTCTGAATCATTAGTTTCCCAAGTTTCAGCACTTAAAGGCACACTAATGCTCGTTGTCACATTTTTTGTCCTAACCTTAGGCATCCATTTATATCCTGGAGGACATTGATTAGCAAACCACCATTTCCAAGACTTGCTAGCAGAATAAAATAATTCCCTAATTCTGGTTCTAGGGTTCTTAGTGGTTGAGTCTGATGCAATACTTTTCTTAAGGGGGGTTGCACCAGAATGGTTCACTTTGCCTTTGGGTTTTCTAGCACTAATAGGCATCGCAATTTGCTTCTTAGTTATAGTATCTACGCCTTTGACATTATTCGAAACACACATAGCATGATTAGCATTAGCACATTTTCCACATTTCACACAAACAAACTTAACATTCAAATCATTCAAAATCAAATCATTCAAATCATCATTACATGCGATTACAAACGTTTTATTCTTAGAAACATTGAAATTCCTAGGGTGGTCTTCTACTTTCTTCATCTTCCCTTGACTTTTGTTTTGCCAAACCTTTTCATTCATGCGAGTGCTCTTAAGCTAAGGCCGTCTAACGCTAGCAGTAAGGACTACTCCTTTAGTAAAAGACACACGTCTATTAGTGTTTCTAGAAGTCTGAGGTGATTGACTTTATTTGTTGTGTGTGGGTTAAGTGGCCAATCTATACATCTCTGGTTTAATCACATTTGTGTTCTTAATGCTTTGTGATATGTTGAGTCTTAGGATCTAGACTCATCTAGGATATCATGATCATGATTGTAACATGCACAGCGTAATTATAATAAACACAATCATAACCAAGAACAAGGCTTTCACTAATGAAATGATTACTATTAATAAAGCTACTAACTACTCCTGGTGCCTAATAGGCTTGCCACCAGGAGGAACACACACACCCCTATGGTTTACATTGTTTGTGAATGAATGAATAACCATGTGTGCCTAACCCTCTTTATATAATAGAGGTACTAGGGTTACATGTCAACCCTAGCTTACTTACTAAAATAATTATTTATTATTAAGTCCTTCGTCTTATTTTGTCATATCAAGTCAAGATATATATTTCCCAACAATCCTTTCCTAGTTGATTTGACAAAACAGTAAGCACAAGCTTCCCCTGAAGCTAATATAGATGAAGGCTAAGCTTCTCCTCGATCTATGCATTCTTCCCCTTTTTGTCACATCAACTCAAAAGGGATCGTCTTCCCCTTAAGAAGTGCATGTCGAATCCAGTAGGCTCCTTGGAGTGATCACTAATGAAGAAAATCAAGTATAACTGATGAGACTGCTTTTATACATAGTCTCATCATCCAAAACGGGCATAAAATGGTTAAAATGTCATAAAAAGTGCCAAATATATGCTTGTGTTTGTTCAATGTGTATTTTAGGTACAATTATATCGAGAAAACGACAAACGATCACAAGAAACAAGCAAAAACGAACACGGGAAACAAAATCGCACAATGAACCAGACCCTAGAGTTGATTTTCCAAGAAAATTCCTTGAAGAATTGAAGATTGTACAAGAAGGGTCCTTCATTATTGAATAATTGACACTTTATACCCTTGTTTATTCATAATTACAAGTTTGGTCACTAAAGTTTGGTAAATTTTACAAAAAGGACCCTCATCTTTGAGGAATTAGCAAGATTGGTCCCTCCAAATTGAAGACTTTTCATTTTTAGTACTCCAAGAAGTCAAAGCTACAAGTGAAGACCTTGAAGAATGAAGAAGTGCCAAGAATCACCCTTCAAATATCATGAAAATACAAAAAACACCCTTGAAAATACTTGTGGAAAATGTTTGTGGCCAAAGTATAACTTTCAAAACTTATTTAACAAAGGGGTTTGCAACTTAAATCTGCCAAAACTTGTTTGAAACAAAGATGGAATGTGAGGGGCTATACTTGGCCGACATACAAACTCCCTCACCCACTCAGCTCTTGACACCTCACTCCCCCAGCCAATCACACTACCCCAATCACCCACCTTGGATTTCCATTCCCTAACCCATTTAATCAGTTATTAAACGATTTCAAATCGTTTTTAGTAATTTATTTAGGTGGGAAACAGGTACTATTCCCCTCTCTTCCCTAATCCACCCTTAATCTTTGATTATAAACCCTAATTACCAAATCCTCAAAACAAAGGGAAAATTAACAATTGAGTGCAGATCACTGATTAAACCAAAACAAAACCCAACCCCACTCTCAAAACTACAACCCGTGACTTGTGGGACCTTCCCACATGATACCCTGCTCCAAAAAATGGAATGAAGACAAAAAAATTGCAGAGATTGGATGATCACGATTTGAGCTTAAATAATAGATGCCTTAGATCATTTCATGACAACCCATCATCAACAAAACGCCAAGGCTACATCACATGATCAAGGGATTGACCAAGGTCAAGAGAATCGTACTAGCATCTTTAAAGATATTCAAGGGTAGATTGGGAACATCACACACTAGGGTTTTCAGCTTCCTAAGCATTCTAGAATCAATTGTACGTCTGTTATATAAAGGCACATTAGGTTTCATTTTTTTCCTGTTCTTGTTTTTGTTTCTCCTTGGTCAAAGCATTGTAAATCCCTTTTTCTTGTGAATGAAAAATGTTGGTGAATGTTTGTGACGAGAAAGAACAAGTTCCATTTACTTTTAATGTTTAGTTTACTTTGAATCAGTGGTTGAAATCAAGTGTTAAGTTTTTGAAAACATTTTCTTTTAAAATCTATGTTAAGTTTTAAGTGTATTCAGTTAAGAAGGAAGTTGTAAAAGCTCCATAAGCTGCTCATTTGAATATATATGTGACCATAGATCACTGATATCAAGTGGATATCAAGGATTTGTGGACATATACATTTGGGTGAAAAGTTGTGAGGCAGCAATTCCTTAGGTATTTTCTATTTAGAAATCCAAAAGGTTTTAAAAGATAGTGGCTTGTCGAAATTTGGTGATTGCATCTTGTGGTACTCATTTTTCTTTGTTAATCTGTCATAACGATTTGTCAATGGTCCATATGCTCTTAACAAGAAAATAAATGAGCAAATAAGTTGGTTCTATATTATTATTTTTACCTTGTGGTTTATCTTTCTTAGCAGGGGTGTTAAGGAAGCTAGTGCACTCTTTGCACTTAAGCTCATACACTCCAAGGTGTGGATGTGTACCTTGGAGGTAAGTAACTTACCTTCTAACATTTTAGTCAAAAGCTTTGAGATTTGTGAAGTTGTGATTGCTAGGAGTTTTACTGATTGGTCTTGCTTAATCTCTTATTAATTGAAGTTTTATGACTGAATGATGTATGATTCACATGATATGTAGTTGATGCATAAGATTTTAGTTTAAAATTTTTTGCTTTCTGAAATTAAGGGGTGTTTGGGTGTATGTTTAAATTGCATAGGTGACACTAGGTGGTTTATAAATCAGTCAAACTTACTCAAAAAGGTAGAGTTAGGTTGTTTTAGTGCTCAGTTTTCAGTATAATAGTGTAACAAGAAAGTTTGTATGTTAATTTTTGGTAAAAACTGCTTAGAGCATTCAGCAGGGTAGATTTGGTTGGTTTTAGTGATTTCTAGGTTGTAATCTTGGTCATTTGTTAGGTAATATGCTAATCTAGGTTGGTGTATTCTTGGATTTGAGTTTGGTTAAGTTTTAAATCAAGATTTGGTGGGTATATTTTGTCTTACTTGTCAATTTAACCAGTCAAACACTGCCTGAATCTCAGTTTATGCATATCTGTGCCTTGTTTGATTGATCTGTATCATTTGGTGGTTTGATAGTTGTTCTTTTTGTGTTATTTGTGACTCCCACAAGTCCACTAACTTGTGGGGTGCCCCTTTTTTCCAAAAAGCTCAAGCAACAAGCTTAAAAACAGCTTTTGTCACTTTCTGTGACCAAGCAGTGGGAACTCCTTTCCCACTGCCTTCATCAATCTAGCCACTGCCATTGATAAAAACAAAAGTTGACCAAAAAAAAAAACAAAAAAAAACTAAAAAAAACAAAAGTTGACCACCAGTCACTTTCAGCTTACTTATTTTTTGTCTTTAGTGCCTTAAAACCCTAGTTTTTCAGTTATTTAATTTTTCTCATGTTCTTTGATTTATTTTAGTAATTTTAAATAAAGAAATTTTAATTGTCTGTTTAGTTTACTATTTTTTGTATTATATCGAATTAAAATTAGATTTTTAATATTCTGTTTTTGTCATTTAGTACAAAAAGTTTTGGATTTCTGTTTTTCTAATTTTCTTGTTTTAAGTTAAGTATTTTAAGATTTTTAGAAAATAAATTTCATTTTTAACTTTGTTTAATCATTTTCTAGAATTATTTTAAGTTAAATTAGACTTTTAATTAATTTGTTATGTCTTTTATTGGTAAAAATAACTTTTTTCAAACCTTTTCATTTTTCTACTGTTTAGTTATATAAAATAGGATTTTTAGAAAAGTAAAATTAATTTTAGCATTATTTTATTATTTTTAATCATTATTTTATCTTAAAAAGTGTTTTTAGCCATTTAAAAATAGACAAATAGTTTTAAAAAATCAAGAATAATACTTTTTAGTTTTTATATAATATAAGTAAGATTCTCATTTGATAAAATCTTATTTTGGACCTATTTATAAGTTTATTGAATTTTAAGAATTTAAATAGCATTTAAAAATGAATATTAAATTGAAATAAGTTTTAAAATATTTTTGTCAAATTTTTATCCTTATTTATATTATTTTAGATTTGTTTTTTGTTTTTAATAAATTTTTAGGGTAATTTTTAAATTTTGTCACGTTTTACGATTTTAGGTTTACGTCATTCGTCCTAGTTTAATTTTATTCGTATCCGTCATCATTTTTCTTTTTCCATTCTCTCATCAATATTAATCTCAAAGTTAATCAAGTCTTAACACACACACCAAGCCTCCTTGAGAACGAACTCACAACAAGGGTCATAAGTGTTTACGTTTTCCTAAACGCACGCTTAATACTTACCGCTTTTGCCTCATTTTCCTAAACGAGTGTGAAAATACAACTATCATTTTGGTGCCGCTGCCGGGGAGGCGTGTTGTGTTTAGATTTGAACAAGTTTTGTTTTGATATTATCCATAATATAGTATTTGTGTGATTAGCACTCTAATCATATCGGTTTTTGTTTTTTTGTGAAATATTACTATATTGTATACGTATCACAATAAACTCACAAGTACTCCAAAAGTGTGAAAAGACAACCTTGATTAGGATTTCATCAATCAATCATTGTATTCGAATCTCAAAGAAAGAAAAAAGGCAAAATAGATAATACTTTCGTGAAGCTTAATTTTGATAAACACAAACTATAAGGTGGGTATAAGGCGGTTGTATTTCACGACCTAAAGGAAAAAGGCTCTTAAGTGCTTCGCGCCGCCTCGTTTCCTTCGGTTGCTTGTGCGTGTTTTAATAAAAAAGGCTAATCGAGGGTTTGCCTCCCAAAGTATTATCTACGTATCTATATATTTTCTTGGTTTCAAAGATTAAACCCTCTTGAACGTTTTGGTGTTCCACCAACGTTCTAAAGTTATCGAAGGCGTTCACTTCACGTGATCGTTTTCATTCCTTGAGGCTCCTTTAATCGAGAGATTTGATTTGAGGAGAGATTTGTAGATTTGTGTCTACATAATACATCACAAAGATCCAAAAGAGTAAAAAACAATCAAAAGCACAAAAAAATTGAAAAAGTAAAAACACCCAAAAAAATCTTCTTTGCTCATCCCCACGTTGTACGTGACGTTTATGCAAACTCGTAACCAAGCAAGACGTGCACGTAAACGTAGAAACCAAAAGGAAGGAACACCTTCTAGTGAAGAATCTACTATTGACGAACCCATCATAGAACAAGAAGCTCCCATGGCTAATCGTACTATGATGGAGTTTCTTCAAGCACCCACCGAGGGTTATGGAGAAGCGATTGTGATTCCCGCTATCCTTGCGGAGAATTTTGAGGTTAAGACGGGTTTGTTGTCCATGATCCAAAACAACAAGTTTCATGGTGATGAAAAGGATAACCCTCATAACCACATTCGCCAATTCAATCGTCTTACCGCCACTTGCAAGTTTAAGGACGTCTCGAACGACTCGATTAAGATGACGCTTTTTACGTATTCCTTAGCGGGGCCCGCAAAAATTTGGTTAGAGAAAGAGCCACCCAATTCTATATTGACGTGGAAGGATCACGTTTCGAAGTTCGTGAACCAATTTTTCCCGCCCTCTAAGACTACGCATTTGAAGAACGAGATTTCAAAGTTTTCACAAGAGTACAATGAGAGTTTTTCAATGGCTTGGAATAGGTTTAAGGAAATGTTGCATGAATGTCCTCATCATGGTTTTTCCAACTTACATCAAATCGATACGTTTTACAATGGCTTGAACGATCGTGAACGAGACTATCTCTGTTGATCTCAAACTTAGATCGATTAGCTTTGTGTTAACGAGATTAAATCAAGTTAAACACTTAGAGAAACTTTATTGTATGAACAATTCAAGTACTATGTAGAATTAATACTTGAATGAAGAACAAGCAAAACAAGTAAACCAAACTTTCACTTTTGATTGATGAGACAAACTTGATTACAATGAAAGTCGAATATTGAATAATAATGTGTGTATTCTATAAACCCTACGACCTCCTTTTATAACATAAGGAGTCGTGTACAATGGATAACCTATCAACTATATTAGGAAAAGATAAATATAGAAAATACAATATTTGAGTATGTCTTTTCTAAATAACAAACGTGTTGACTAAGTTTTCCTATCAGTGCTTGGACTTCTTCTTATCAACGCTTGAATACCTCTTGTCAACGCTTGATCTGTCAGCGCTTGATTTCTTCCTATCAATGTCCAAATAACTCTTGTCAGCGTCTAAGTGTCTTGGTTCATTTTATTCCCAACAATCCTCCCGTAAACTTGATATCTACTCTAGTAATCAAGTTTTTGAATTAAAACTAAGTACAAGGAGGATTCTTACAAATACAAATCACTTGTTAATTAGATAATGAATGAACTTAATTAAATCTTTGCCAACATCACTTGTATAATCCACATCCAGCTGTGTTGACACCATTTCCCTCAAAACTTCTTTGGACATGAGATATTCAGCATCCACAAGAAGATATTCTAAAAACTTTGTAGTACTCAAATGGTAAACACCAGCTGCTGAATGTAGACGCCATTGAAGTCCACTGATATCATCCAAATCCAGCCATATTGGATCTGCATCATTTGGCTTAATCATTCTCTTGAATGTGGACAAAATCTTTATTCCATTGACTGAAGTAGGTGCTTCAGCCTCATACTTGGCCTTCATCAATACCCAAAGATCTACCAATTCTTCTCTATCCAGGCTTGCAAACAAAGATATGAAAGAAGTAAAAGTATGTACCTTCTTTCCATATATGGTGATCATCCAGAGCCCCCTTGCATCTTCTTCATAGTGAACTATAGGTTTTTTAGAATCAAAAGATAATACCTCTGCAATATGTGAAGCTTCCAATGATGAGAGCTTAATACTCCTTCTAAAAACTGCTTCACTAGGATTCACTCTATCCAAGGATGGGAACTCAATAGGAAGTCCCTTCTTCACTGGACTTGGTGCAATTGAAGCCTTTTGGATCTGCATTTCTTCTTCAAGTTCTTCTTTTCTTTCATAAAAAAGGAGTCTGATAGTATTCTCCTCTTGAATACGTGCCCATATAGGATAAGCACGAAACTCCAATTCATCAAAGGATAAATCCTGTAATTTCTTGAAAGTCCAACCCCCTTGATGACATCTGAGAAGCATATAATAGAGCTCCCTTCTATCCCTCTTAAGTTGTGAAAGAACCTTCCTAGCCTTATACTTCAAGATTACCTTGCAATCACGTTGAACTCTTAACAGAATCTCCAAACCCCAAATTTGATCAGAAATTGTCATGTCTGGATTCTCCATAACCTTATTCTCCCATGCAAAGTACATTCTGGCTACTTCAGGCATTTCATAATCAACTTGCATTTTCAACTCCTCAAGCCTTTCCTTATCCAACTCATCTTCATATTCCAACCTCTTTGGATCTTCAATGATCATAACACTAGAATCTGAGCTTTCATCATCACTACCACCTTTTTCTATCTCTGTAGTAGTAGCCCAATCCTTTTCTTGCAGTTGTGCAGCCAAAGCTTGATCAAACTTAATATGGGCTTCATTCTTCTCTGGCTTCTCAACTTCCACCAAGATTGCTTTACCCTTGTCTTTTGCTCCAATGGTTGGTAAAGTAGGTGGTGGTACCTGTGTAGAGACATCCTTAATGATAGCTGATGGTTGGGATACACCAACTATGCCTGCAAGTCTCTCAGCATCCAAACTATGAGTGTCAACGCTTAAGTTACTTTTGTCAGCGGCTGACTCTGTGACTTGCTTCATCATTTCAGTAAAAGACAACTTGGTAGGAGTAACTAATGAAGCATCAAAACCTGGTTGCCTCTTCAAATCTGTAAGAGCCTCAGCAATACCCAAAGAATCACCAAAAGAAGTGCCTTCTTGTTAGCCTTTGTCACTCATATGTACCTATTCATCCTCCCCTTTGGAAGAATCCTCCTCCCTACGCCTAGAGGTAGCACCTTCCAAAATAACTATCCTCTCCCTCAATTGCTTGATTTCAAGGCCTTGTGACTTGACAATCTGTACAAGGTCTGCATTTTGCTTTTGCAAGCTAATGCAGACCGCCGTCAATTCCAAATTAGTGTAAGGTTCCAATCTACCCTCCTCTAGAATGGGAATTTGACTTCCCAAAGTAGATTCATGGGGCATGGATGGGGTCTTAATGATGTTAGGACTGTCTTGGCCTGAATCTAAGCTAGAACCAATAATCCCAGCCCCACCCATTTCACCAACCACACTTGTGGTGGTTGTTCTCTCTGCTACATGGCTAGGACCACTAGAGGAGAATACTCCAGTAGTCCTTTGGCATTTTACCAACCTATATTCTGGGGGTGTAGAAGAGGGAGTGGATTGAGGGTCTGTTTGAAGGTTAAGGGGTATTTGGGTTTGTGGTAAAGTGGTATCAGCGTCTAGATATGTAGTGTCAACGTCAACATTTTAAGTGTCAGGGTTGGATTGTTCTTGGTCAATTTCGATTTGTTGGGGTGATGGAGGTTGTTAAGGCAAAGGGTCTGGTTGAGGTTGTGGGTGAGGGTTTGCTGCTTCAATAACAGCAAGCATGGCTTGGGTGAGGGGTAGGTCTCTATAAGGTCTAGAGTTCATCTTCCCAAAAATTGCTTTCTTTTGAACAGGGATCGTATAAAAATCATTGTGATCCCTATTGCAGTATTCTTGTAAATCAAAACCCATTTGCAAAAACCTTGGGTAAGAAAGAGTCATCTTGTTACCCTTATTATGACACATGCCATCAAAAATCATTTTTGAAAAGTTATACTTTTGCCTAGTTTCAATACACATAATGGCACTCCCAATAGATCGGTTGATTTCATTGTGTGCAGTGCATTTGGGACTCAAAGATGACATGTATTAAGTACTTCCAAGCCGGGGGAAATTCCTGTTTTGTATTTATGTTTAAATGGCCTTCTTCAGGCAAAGGATAACCTAAGGGTTGGATTCCTTGCTCTACCTCTGTAATGGGTAGGGTGGTTATACCATCTGCATCATTAAGATGCAAAGCTTGGCGAACCAAAGCTTCAGTAACCACCCATGGAACCCCATGGACAATAGCAGTCAATGTAGTCACTTCATTAACTGTTGAGGAACGAACAGTGTTCCCAAACTGTTTAATGTGCGTGACAGGGATAAGAGGAGTATGTGAAAGTGCATACCTTAATGGGGACGCATTCAAATACTCAACCATCTGAGTATATTGGGGAAAAAGAGCATTATCAGCTTGTAAATAAGCTACCATCTTATGTTGACTCTTGAACCCCAATTCCAATTCTGTAGGTTTAAATTTAGGTGCCATTGATGATGTAAGAAAGTTGTGATAAAAGTTATGGAAGATGAAGGTTTGAAAAAGTTTAGTTAGACAAGAATAAACAGTTAACCTATTTAAAAGAAATCAGCCAAATATATAGGAGAGGTGAAAATATGTGATTGGTCAAAACGTGAGGCAGTTATATTCAAAAAGTAATTATGAAAATCTTGAAAATATATAACTTATCTCAAACATTAATAAAAAGTTATCAACTCCTAAAATTACGGCCCATTTTTTCGTCAAAAATAACAACTGGGTAGGACCCAATGTTTGTCAACGGTCAAAAATAACTTATGTTGGAAATTCAATTTATGTGACGACATTTAAGAATTCCCATTAGTTATCATAGTCACACACGCATAGACTATACTATGTAACGATGTATAGTTTAGGTGTCGTGTGACTATATATACCCCTCCAAGGATTCCAATGAGGGGGTTGTTGTTTGTTTTTCATTTTCACTTTAATCAAACTTTCCTCTTTTCTTTCACACATAACCTCTCTACTTCCTCCATGGCTACCACCACCATCTACCACCCTACTAGACCACCGGATCCATAATATAGCAAACCCACATTTGGCATCAGAGCCACGGTTCATTCATTAGATCGTCGTGTTTTTTTGTTATTGATTTTGGTGGTCAAATTATTTTTTGTCTCGAATCTGTCATATTTTTGTCACGGGTATTGATTGTAATATAATCATAACATTTTTGTCTCTGTTACTTTTTCACAAAGTCCTTTGTCTAAATTGATAACTTTTATGAGTATCAGTTTTGATAGTTTTGTCCTATCGGATTCATAGCTGGTCAAGGTCATTTGATATCACTGTCATGGTAACATCTTTTCAAGTCAAAAGTTAACCTGTCATATTTTTTTAAAATCTGCTATTGATTTTGTGACTGGATTTTGTGTTATTATCATTTTGTGGAAATTTTCATGCACATGAAGATGAAGATGAGCCCAGATTTGCCCAGAAAGTCAGATTCAGAAAAGGCAAGTTCTTGAATTTCAAGAAAAAGTACTTTTGGATAAGACATCCCGATGGCAACGATCGCATTGATTGCGATGGATGACTTGCGATGGAGCCATTCCGATGGCTCGCCGTGATGGTCTATTGCGATGGATCCATTCCGATGGCCCATTGTGATGGAACCATTGCGATGGGTACCATCGCGATGGCTTCCATCATGTTGCGATGGGTGTGGAACTAGACTGCGATGGACTTGTTTATTTTTACATTGCGATGGGACTGCGATGGTGTCCATCAGGTTGTGATGGAACCATCGAGATGATGTCCATCCTGTTGCGATGGGTTTAAAATGGTCACTGCGATGGGTTAACATAACTCATTGCGATTAAGAAAACCGCATGACATGTCTAACAATTTACCGTGACCTAAAATGACTTGACCATAACCAACAATTACTCATCCCCCTTTTAACTCCACTATATATCCACATCTAAACCTATCCCATCGTCTCCTAATCCCCCATCTCTTTTAGACTCGAACAAACACAGAAATGAAAACATGATCTCAGTTTGGTTCTATGTAATAAAATCTTTATAGATTTTGTCTTTGAACAACATGCATCACAGATCCATTTATGTATGGTTTCACCCATCTTTGATTTTTGAGAATGATAACAACTTTGTCACATTCAATCTTTGGTTCGGTCGACATCACATATCATATACACGACAATATTCACCAATGATTCATGTTAATGTTATTATCCATTCTTTAATTTTCGACATCAAAGATTTGATTTATAACAAGTATGTTACAATCAATCTTTATTTCGATTTTATAACACAAAAATGAACATGCATCGAATCTTAATGACTTACCCGAGACCAATTATAGATCTTGAAGACACTCATCTTCTATGGTTCGTATCAAGTGGGATTTGTGATTCGTGATGAGATTGATTTGGTTCATGATAACTGGATTCGATTCGAAGAGGGATTGTGTTTGAGTTTGAGCAGATGATGAGATTGGGATGAAGTATAAGAGGCGGAGATAACAATGTTTTGAGATGGAGAGATTAGGTTACGATTAACTGTGAGCATTATTTGGGATTGGATGTATTATTTATACCTAATCTTTAGGTAGAGATAATTTTGGGTCGGTAATACATCTGAGTATTGATACTTTTTTCTTAATCATATGGGCCGAGTACGCATCACACTAATGTGGGTTGATCTTTAGGTATCACATTTTTTGATGGGCCGTATGATTTAACAATCACTATACACGAATTTTTACTTCAAAATTATTTATTTTGAATAAAATTTGGGTCTTAAGATATATTTGGATGTTATCGGGACAAAAGTGACAAGACAAATTGACGAGACTAAGTGACAAAATTTATTTTTACGAGACCGAGGAAAAATGGCTATATTTTTAGTGGCTACGGATTTGTTTGATCGGGTATTAATTATTTGAAGTTGAAGACGGATTTTTCGAGGGCGTGAACTTATTCTATCTTTGAAGATAACTTGCTCGTGCTTAATCTTAGAATGAAGACTTGTTTATCTGGTTTCCGGGTTTGGGGTGGTTGGTTGATGACTTGGATAACTATCACTTAAAGGAGTTAGATTCTTGTACTCAGTGTCACGCGCATAGTCGACGTGGATAATTTCAAGAGGTGTTGTGCTTATATACCTCTTTCGGCAAGGTATTGGGTACTTAAAAGATTTCTCCACTGTTCCTCATTCAACAATAGTGCAAGCTTAAGTCACAAGATCGATGGATTCTTGTTCAGTTTCACGTTTGATATATCTGGCTCATTCTGTTAGTGGTCACTTCAAATTGCCTACAAGGGGGTTGGTAAAGATAGCCATGGAGTGTTTATGAGTAGAGAATTTCGATCAGCAGCTGATTCTCACAAAATATATAATTCTACTTGTTTATTATTCTCACGAGATTTCAGGTACATGTGCGTACGATTTATTGCTGGTTCCGAGTTTCGAAACCATCAAGGGGGAAGAAGAAGACATATTAAACGCACAACGAGTACATGTGATGAACTTCATACCTTCTTTTGATTTGAAGACATTCCGGGAAGACAATTGTCATAACCGCAGAGAAAATTAGTGTTTTAACTCGTGGCATTATCAATCTCTAAATCGTACACTATTGTTTGATGTTTAATTGTTTTGATGTTGAAACTATTCATCATCATTATCCTATATGGAGAGATATGCACTTCTGGGACTTAATTGACTCTGGTGCATCTCTGGAAGAAGATATGTGCATTTCCGGGACTTAATTGACTCTGGTGTTATGATGTCAACTTCATGAATGGGATAAAGTGTCTACTTCAGTATTTGAGCTTCATACTTGGGATTGGTTTACTTTCTTCAACTACGTGGGGGAAGAAATGTCTTGATTCTTTCTAGTATGCATAACTTGAACTCTTAGGGGAAGAAAAATTCAGAAGAATTATTCAAGCGTGAGAAGAGAAGTTGTTGATCTACTTGGTGTGACCCAAACTTTCAATCCCTCATAGCAACATTATCGTTTTATATGATGGGGTTTGCTTGTTAAATTCCGTTGTGCGCTTAATCATTCAAAGCTTTATTGGAAGCTTTGAAGTTGCTTATGGGGATTGTCGGTTTAGGGGGAAGCAATTAAAAGCTTCTACATCAAGATTATGTGGCATGAATTAGGGGGGAGTTAATTTAGAAGCTTCTCCTTAACCAGAAGTATATGAGTTACTTAGCTCGTTTCGTTACAGTATTTCTTCTACAAGTTACTACAAAGATGAGTCGTTTTGAAGTGAAGACTTGAAGTCAAAAGCCCCAGAAGACTTCATCAGCATTGGACGCTTCATGGAAGCTTTTGTTCTTAATTATTATGTACTTGTTAGGAAGAATATTGTAAGGAATTCTACACGTCATCCCATGGGGGAAGATTGTTGGAAATTCACTTTATGTGACGATATTTAAGAATTCCCATTAGTTATCATAGTCACATACGCATAGACTAGACTAGGTAACGATGTATAGTGTAACACTCCCAAATATACACAATTCAATACAGCGGAAGACTCGTTGGTGTTACGGGATAGCACATTACTCACATCATAGACAACGCTTAAAAATCGCGTCGTTTAATAATAAAGCATTTCCATTCAAAAATATCAAATTTACATAGGTCCCAAGTCATAGTATATCATACAACTTTTACAAAGTATTTGAATGGAAATTATTATTTAAGTGCGGGCCATGAATTCTTGTTGTCTTCCCGAGAATTACCTTCAAGTACCTGAGATAAAACATGTTAAAAGAAAAGGTCAGTGAAAACGCCGAGTGAATTCATAGAGTTTAATAAAACCATTAATATATCATCGGTATATAATTATTACCGAAAATCATTTTGTACAAATCTTTGTAATAGGCCATAAAATAGCCAAAGTCATTTTTATACAAATCCTTATCAAAAATCATAATATAGGCTTTTGCCTTCAAAATCATTATACGAACCATTGTCGTTAAAAACATCATACAATACGTTTTATAACGTTGCATAGAGTTAAATAAAAACCGTTGTATGAATATGGTTATGTAAATCCAAACACAAATATAATATCAATAATAAGACCCCGTATTGCTAGTCAGGCAATATATCGTAATTCAGTGCGTATAACAGTATTTCGTTATTTGGATTATTATAAGCCGCATGACATTGTTACCTTACTATATCAAACAACGGGTAGCTAACCCGAAACTCAGTTTTCCCGTCTAAGTTAACGTTTCGTCACAAAAATCACGCTATGGAAATCTTCTCATACATAAATTCGCTTACCAATCAATGTGGCACGACGTGGATCAACCGTCAAGGCGCGAACTGGGGTGATCATCCCCAAATAGTACTATTATATGCTAAGCGTCTAACAAATCCCGGTAGTTCACAATTCATGCTAATGGGACTTTTAGTGACATAACCTAACTTTAATAATCCATTTTATTCCATACATCGGGTCATATAATCATTCATCAGGTCATACAATCATTCGGGTCCAAATCAATAAACAAACAATCGGGACAAATGGTGTCCTATTTTATCAAAACTAACATGTTATCTCCCTCGCGGGTTTATAAAACATTTCATTAAAAACATTTAAAAGAGTGCGAGGCTATAAACTCACGTTGATGTGGGAAGGCGGTTATCGGCGATTTGGATGTACGGTACATGCTTCAATCACAGAAACCTAGACAAATAATACTCGTCTTAGACTCTTGTCCAATGACTTTATAAAAACAATGTCTATGTATATATATGATGATGATCGTATGGGAGTTTATATCTTTATACACATTATAATGTCATGTGTTGGTACATTTCTAGACTAGTTATACTAGTTCAATTTATTTACATTTTGAGGCCCAATAGGCCCATTACAAGCCCAATACTTTTCATTAGCACAATTATACTTTTAATATCAGGCCCATACTCATATGTTTGGCCCAAATGGTTTAAGCCCAATGAGTAAGTCCATTAGTGTTTTACCAAACTAGTTGGATTTATAGTACAATAAGGATACTTAGGCCCGTTAATGTTTACATGTTGTAAAGCTCGTGTTTTATCGGTTTTTACTTGTTATATAAGTTTATATATATCATTATGTGAGTTTATAAAGTTTATATTAAGCGGGTCCAACCGTCTAAGTTTTATTTGACAAAAACGTTAATCTTTCGGTTTTAGCCGAAAAGACGTAAAATTTAGGTTTATAGGTTTATAACTTGGAAAAACATTTATACTTGTAGTTTATATAAAATGTCCCATTTTAATATCAATATATATATAACTCTTTATTTATAATTTTTATCAACTAGTGGGTTTTATATATGTATAATTTATATAAATTTTTGAGTGCTTATATTATATACTATTTATTTACAAAATCAGTCCTAAATTTTAAGTCCACTAAAATATCCATATCTAGAGTTCTATAATGAGATAGGACCTCAAATTTTTATGACAAAAACTACATGATATGTTATTCATTGAACTCCTCTATAGCTACTGATGAATCAACCTCTAAGTATTTTAATAAATTCGTCCAAAACAGTGTAGGCAGATTTGCACTCGAATCTTGTTTTGATCATATCTCACTCATTATAATGATTCCATTGCATGGCCAACTCTCACATGTGTATAAGACTTATTACTTACTGCATATAAATTAATCTATGCCATTTTTACTAGTTATCATATGGTCATCTTCTGTTTTATACAACCTACTTTTTTGAGCTAGATTTCATCATTCTTTTATATAACTATTAATCATTTTAATCATATTTATCAACACAAGATCCCCACATAATATTTTTATCATCATTCATCATCATATACACATATATAAATAAAGAAAATACAAGATTACATAATCAAAATAACAAGAGGATAGGAAGAACAATCTCTATACCACCAAGATTGTGTAGGTTATGATCAAGGCTTGGATTTTGATGGAAAAACTTGTGATAGATCAACACCAACTTTGAAGACCACCAATCTTTGTAAACTTCTTATAGAAGTCAGCCCTAGGACATCATCAAATCAACTCCTTGGATGTTATAATGATCACCAATCAATAAAGCTTCAAAGGGGCATCATCGTGTGTATGAATAACACATGATTTTATGGCTAAAATAGATCAAATGAGGGTTGTTGTTGGTGATTTTGGGACGAAAATGAGAGAGAAAGAGAGGAGAGTATGAGTGGTTTTGCATGTGTAAATGAAGAAATGGTTTTTGTAAACTTTACAAGACAAGTGTGTAAGCTTGCTTGTGAAGTTTTGACACCTAAGGGGTTTGGTGTCATATGCTTGCCGTTCCATATAGTGGGGTGGGCAAGTGTAAAACTTGTCCCATCCCACCAATTTACGGGTACTCCTCGATTCTAGTTTCCTCAATTTGCGTGTCCTCGGGTCGTTTTACGAAAACGTTTTTATAAATTATGAATCAACGGCACAAAACGAATCAAATAAAAATTGTCTCATCAAAAACGGAGTTCAAAAACGTAAATACGTAATCCTAAGGTTTCCGGTTTAGTCGTAAAGGACGTTAAATTATGCACGTAAGTCCTAATCTCTTCTCGTAAATTTGTGAGTTTATGAACCAACACAAATTTAAAATCCCAAAATAATATTCACGGATAAATTTATTTCCTGAAGTGTCGGACTGTCACCAAAACGGTGTATGTAAACGTAAGCACGTAACGTAGAATCCTCTGGTTTAGACGTAGTCGATGCTACTTCAAGATGTAAACCCAATTTTGTTAGCCTCAAAATATTGAGTCAAACAAGAATGTTCGGTCATAGGTTTCTATTGTATTATTTATTAGAACGTTGTAATAAGTAGTTATTTAGTCGTGATTCACGGGCTTGGATTTAAACTAATTAAAGTCCAAAATACAAGCCCGGCCCAATATATAGTCCATTAAAGCCCGCATGTGGGTGGACTATATATACTACCCTCCTAGCATGTTAGGAGGGTGGATGGTCATTTGTAACTTCTTTTCTTAATCTAACATTCACCTAGTTCCAACCATTTCTCTCTCACTTTCTCTCTCTACTTTCTCTCTCTAAAATTCATCTCATATCTTCCTTTCTTCCTTAATAATTCGTATTATATCATTCATATAAGAGGGACAACAATTGGTATCAATCGCCACGGGGTAGTTTTGTGATTGATTGTTGTTATTATATTTGATTCGTATGATTTAATCTATAAATCATCACGAATTCAATTTTTTTTTTTTGTGTTTTCGTGTTCTTCATCTTGCTACAAATCTTCCATATACTTGTTGTAGAGATTTGTTTGTTTTGGTTTGGTAAAAATCACGAATTTGTTGCCTAAAAGTTGCTAAAATGGTTGCCTAAAAAGTTGGAAAAAGTACTATCATTGCGACAGCTTGAATTTCGGAAAAGGAGAGCACGGTTTCGATCGCAATAACCCTAGGGTTTTACTTTGCGATCAGTATTGCGATAGCCCCTTATTCTGATCTGAACATTCCGATCGGTATTGCGATCTGGATTGCGACGGATTTAAGGCAATCTTGAAACGTTACTCTGCCCACATTGCGACAGCCACATTGCGATAGGTACACATTCCGATCTGGGATTTCGATAAGTACACATTGCGATCTGAAGATTCCGATCTGGGATTTCGATAGGTACACATTCCGATCTGGGATTTCGACAGGTGCACATTGCGATCTACAGGACATTCCGATCTAAACAACATTCCGATGGGCATTCCGATGGCACATTCCGATGGACATTCCGATGACATGTTTAGCCAAATTTTTGTTTGAGTATTTTTTAGACTTAGCCACCATCTAGACTAGTTTTTTCCATACTAGTTTTAGGACATTTCTAGCTCAATTTCAAAATTTGGTGATTACAAATTTTTTAGGTCTACCGTTTTGTCGGGCTGAGGAATTTATTGTCGGGCTGAGAAAAAATCGCAATTTTCAGAATTTAAACCTCAACAACAATCACAACAAATCTACTTAAGATCCATATTCACGTCATCATTTCAGAGAATATTGAGATGGATTCTACTGCCGAATATCGTGTGACGAACAACAACATAATGGTGGCAGGTAACAAAGAGAGACCACCAATGCTTGTATCTGGACGGTATGCTCAATGGCAATCACGTTTCATACGATATCTTGATACAAGACCTAATGGTGATGCCCTGAGGAAATGTATTACTCATGGACCATATATATTTAAGAAGATCTCAGTTCCTCCAAGAGCAGCCACAGATACTACTGATCCAATACCTGCAAGTGAACGTGATGAAACAAGAGCTGATCTCACACCTGAAAATTGTGCTTGGCATGATGCGGAGAAGGAAGCCATTTATATGGTTTTAAGTGGGATTGGAGATGATATTTACTCCACGGTTGATGCATGCCCGACAGCACATGAAATGTGGACTGCTATTGAACGCTTGCAACAAGGAGAATCACTCAACAAACAAGATGTCAAAACAAACTTGTTTTGGAATTTTGGCAAGTTTACTTCAAGGGATGGAGAATCAATTGATTCATACTACTCCAGGTTTTATAAAATGATGAATGACATGACAAGAAATAACCTGCAAGTATCCACCATGCAAGTCAATGTCCAATTTCTTCAACAACTTCAACCTGAGTGGACACGGTTTGTCACTTTGGTGAAACAACAAGAAAAGTTAGACGAGGTCTCATATCATCGACTCTTTGACATCTTGAAGCAATTTCAGAATGAAGCAAATGAAATTCGAGCTGAACGTGTTGCCAAGACGTCTAATCCACTTGCTTTAGTGACTACCACTCAACATGTTCAAGATCCTCACTCTCGTGCTCCTAAGCCATACTCCAATACATCATCTTCACCACGATATTACACATCATCTAAGTCTTCATCTTCCACAAAATCTCGAGGTAAAGCGCCAAGAGCACCATCACCACCATCTGAGTCCTCATCTGAAGAAGATAGTGATGAAGACCAAGCTCAAAAGAACCGAGAGATGAAACAACAAATTGCTTACATAATGAAGACTTACAAGAAAATCTACAAACCCACCAACAACAATCTTCGCACATCATCTAACACAAAGAACCGATATGTTGAGAGTCCTCCAAGGTATGACACACGTCGACGTGGTGAAAGTCCTTCTAGGTATGATCGACATAATCCAACACATGTTGAGGGTTCTGCAAGATATGATCGACAAACTGCTAAGTATGATGCTCAGAGGATTGCTGCTGCTACTGGGAATAGGGAAACGGTTGGAAGTCAAGTGGTTCAGCAGAGTGGGATTCAATGTTTTAATTGCCAAGGTTATGGGCATATGGCAAAGGAATGCAGGAAGCCGAAAAGGGTTAGAGACTCCAGCTATCACAAGGAAAAGATGCTGCTATGCAAGAAAATGGAAGCAGGGGTTAAATTGTCAGCTGAGGAAGGAGCCATGCTTGATGATACTGATGATGAAGATTCTGATCAAGAGCTTGATGCACATTACTCGTACATGGCAAAGGTTGAAGAAGTTCTCAAAGTCACTGAAGATGACAATGGTCCTATCTTTGACACTGAGCCAATCGATAAGGTACACACTACTGATGAATATAATGTGTTTGGTGATATTCCTGAGCATAGTGATCTACCCAATGCCACTAATGACACGTGTATGATGGAAACGGTTGATAGCAATACCACACCCGATTCATCACACATGTGCAATAATGAGTCTGAGGATGATCAACATGCAAATGAATATGATGAAGAGGAACGTATTGCGCTTGCTAATTTAATTGCTACTTTACAAAAAGATGTCACTGAAAATAAAAAGAGTCAAAAGCAATTAAAGAAGGCAAACGCTACGCTCACTCAAAGCTTTGAAGAATGCAAAGCTGCTCTTATCAAATCTACTGAGATGACTGAAACCTATAGAGATGAGCTCCTTCAGAAAACCAAAGAGCTTGAGGGGTACAAGGGAAGTGCGTTAAAAAGTCAAAAGGACGATTTTGAAAACAAATATAATACAACTCTTGAGTTATTAGCTAAAGAGAAGCGTCAATATAATGTTTTCTTAATGGATGAACGTCAAAAAACGTACCTTGCCAATACTAAAGTTAATGAACTTGAACAAAAGCTCTCTATGACCACTACCGATTCTGCTAAAATTCTTGAGGATAAGAAACAAGAGGTAGATGCGTTAAAACAAGACTTCAAAAGTAGATATGATAAAGAAACCGAAAAAGTCACAAAACTAGAAGCACAAGTCGACTTTTTGAAGAACGTTGTTTATAAAACGCATGATTCTATTCAATCCGTAAGAATGCTAGCACCTCCATCGATGTTTAAGGGTCAAGCTAGCTTTGCAAGTCCTGAGTACCTTGCCAAAGCTCAAGCTGCGAACCCGCATCTTTATCTTGATGAGACTGAAAGGACAGATCTTGATTGCATGCCTGTTAGTGCCAATAGTGAAGAGACTGCCCTTTGGGATGCCGATAGTCAACCACTTGTTAATAAGGAGTTTGTGAAACCTTATAACTATGCTTATGAGAATAGTCTCTATGGCCTGTTCAACAAACAAACTCAGAAAACTCGTGAGGAAGTGTTCTTAGAATGCAAACAAAAAAGAATTCAATGGAAGAAAGCATTTGCCCCTAAGAAATCTAATGTTTACAAATACATCAACTACCTCCCTCTAGATGAATCTAAAAGCAAGAGTAGGAAAACATTAGGTATTCTTAAACACCACATAGATAATGTTAAATCTATTGTTGAAAGAGACTGGGCCAAACGTGAAAATGCTGAGTGGACACGTCCGATTCCTCAAGATATTACCTTGCTTGTGAAAGAACTCTTAATTCCAAACACGGCTTTGATTAAAGAAACTGTTCTTCAACTTGAGGAGTTCATTCGGACTGAAATGTTTGATGATTTAAAATATGTTGAATCTATTGAGAAACACATTGATGATCTTCAAATGGAAAAGTCTGATTTCTCAGATGAATATGATTTGCTCTTGCAAGAATGCGTTTCTAAAGATGTTATGTGTGCTTATTTTACATCTTGTGCTGATATTGATGAATATTCTGAAGTTGCATGCCAATATCTTGATAAGATCAAAGAATGTGAACGTCTTGAAATTGAGCTTTCGAAACGAAAAGAAAATGTTGACAAAAAGGCTTTTGAGTTACTTCAACACAAAACTGATTTCCTTCAAAAACATTGTCATTCACTTGAACTTGCTTTGCAAAAAGATGTGGGTCGTTTTCCACATGATAATAAATTGCAAGAAAAACTTTCGCAAACATTTCGAGAAATGAATGAACAGAATTTGGAAATTAAAGGGTTGAAAGCTCAATTACAAGACAGGGACAGAGCGATAGCTGAGTTGCAGAAACTCATTGCTAAAATGGGTGGGAAAATTGTGGAACCTAGCATTAAGAAAAATGTTGTTAGACAACCCAATGCCTCTAAAGAGAATAGATCCTCTATCTTGGGAAAACCATCTGCTTTATCTAATTCCTCGTTTGCAAAACCTGTGTTTGCCCCCAAGATGGATGGAAAGGAAAGGTTACCACAAGCTCAAACCATAAGGAATCCTGTAGCACCAAGCGTTAAGCACAATAATGTGATTAAACCAGGGATGTATAGAATGCCCACTAAGCCCACAAACAAAGAGACTCACTCGCCTCAGACTTCTAGAAACACTAATATTCGTGTGTCTTCTACTACAGGAATAGTCTCCACTACTAGTTTTAGCCGGCCTCAGCTTAAGAGCACTCAAGTGAATGATAAGGTCTGGAAACACAAGAATCAAGGGAAGATGAAGCAAGTAGAAGAACACCCTAGGATTTTCAAAGTTTCTAAGAATAAAACGTCTGTAATCGCGTGTCATGACGATTTGAATGATTCGACTTTGAATGCTATGAATGTGAAATTTGTTTGTGTCAAATGTGGCAAATGTGCTAATGCTAATCATTCTATGTGTGCTATGAATAATGTCAAAGGCGTAGAAACTAGAACTAAGAAGCAAACTGTGATACCTATTAGTGCTAGTAAACCCAAACGCAAAGTGAACCATTCTGGTGCTACCCTCACTAAGAATAGTAATGCATCAGACTCCACCACTAAGAATCCTAGAAGCAAAATTAAGGAATTATATGAGTCTGCTAGCAAGTCTTGGAAATGGTGGTTTGCTAATCAATGTCCTCCCGGATATAAATGGATGCCTAAAGTTAGGACAGAAAATGTGAAAACGAGTGTTAGTTTGCCTTTAAATGTTGATAAGGACACTAATGATTCTACTATCACAACTACTGTGGTATCCAATTTAGAAAATGCTCCATCGTGTTCTAACTCTTCTGCAGGTGATACAAATAATTCTCTTCATAATGGACTCCGGATGCACGAAGCACATGACGGGGAATCTCAAGCTTCTAATTAACTTCGTGGAGAAGTTCCTAGGTACGGTCCGATTCGGAAATGATCAATTTGCACCGATCCTAGGATATGGAGATTTGGTTCAGGGGAATATCACGATTAAAAGGGTATACTACGTCGAAGGGCTCAATCACAATCTTTTCTCGGTTGGTCAATTCTGTGATGCGGATTTGGAAGTTGCTTTCAGAAAGAAGACATGTTTTGTTCGTGATTATGATGGGAATGACTTACTTACTGGTACACGGGGTACTGATCTTTATACTATTTCACTTCAAGACACATCTTCATCAACTCCAATTTGCTTCATGGCTAAAGCTTCCTCGACTCAGGCATGGTTATGGCATCAACGTCTTTCTCATCTCAACTTTGATACCATTAACTTGCTTTCCAAGAAAGATATTGTGAGAGGCCTTCCAAGCTTGAAATTCATCAAAGATCATCTTTGTTCTTCTTGTGAACTTTGTAAAGCTAAACGAAGTAGCTTCAAAACAAAGACCACACCAAGCTCTAAAGGACGGTTAGATCTTCTTCACATGGATCTGTGTGGTCCCATGCGTGTTCAGAGTATCAATGGCAAGAAATATATTCTAGTAATAGTCGATGATTACTCAAGGTATACATGGACTCATTTCTTGAGATCCAAAGATGAAACTCCCGACGTTCTCATCAGCTTCCTTAAATTGATACAACGTGGTCTTCAAGCTCAAGTTAAAGTGGTTCGTACTGACAGAGGTACAGAATTTTTGAATTCTAATCTGAGAAAGTATTTTGAAGCCGAAGGGATTGAACATGAAACATCTATTGCTCGAACACCCGAACAAAACGGCGTTGTTGAAAGACGAAACCGTACTTTGGTTGAAGCTGCTCGAACATTATTATCCGCCTCAAAACTTCCACTATACTTTTGGGCCGAAGCCGTGTCAACCGCATGCTACACACAAAACCGCTCCTTAATTATCCCAAGACACGAAAAGACACCATATCACATAATTCATGATCGAAAACCTTCACTCAAACATCTTCATGTTTTTGGATGCACTTGCTACATTATTCGAGATGGTGAAAATTTGGATAAAATGAAAGAGAAAGGTGATGCATGTATTCTTGTGGGATATGCAACTCAGTCTAAGGGATATAGAGTGTTCAACAAAAGAACAAAATTGATTGTCGAGACAATTCACATCCGATTTGATGAATCTCAAGAAATGGAACTTGAACAAAACAGTTTAAGTCCCGACCCACAACGACAAACGACTTCCGTTCACAACCGCACGGAACTCGAAACTCAAGACCACAGCAATGAACCGACAAGTTCAACGCTGGTTCCAGAAAATGTTCCTAGAGCTGATCTGACAGTCGACACGACTATTGAAGAGTTGGAAATGTTGTATGGACCAATGTATGATGAATATTTCACGGGGGAGAAACAAATTGCATCGAAGTCTTCCGCTGTCACTCATGATAAGAATGATGATACTGTTCATCATCAACAAAAGGATACAACTTCATCTACTTCAACACGGGTTGTTGCAGATTTACCTCCTCAGAATATCACTTCAACAATCGATCCTACAACATCCACAACTACTGTCATTGCTCCAGAGAACACAAATCAAGCAGACGGTGCATTATCTGACGATGGCGAATTTATCAACCCATTCGGTACACCGGTACACGAAACTGGAGAGTCTTCTACTCGCCATGTTGATCCGTCAAATATGCATACGTTTTATCAACGACATCCTTCAACACATCATTGGACCCGAGATCATCCTTTGGTTCACGTAATTGGAAACCCTTCACAGCCTGTTCGTACAAGACGACAACTAGCCACTGATGGCGATGTTTGTATGTTCGCACTCGCCGTGAGTACTGTCGAACCGAAAAACATCAAAGAAGCCATGGCTGATCATGCTTGGATTGAATCAATGACGGATGAACTTCAACAATTTGAAAGACTTAAAGTCTGGGAACTTGTTGACAGACCATACGATGTGACTCCATTAAATCTTCGTTGGATCTGGAAAAACAAGATGGATGAAGAGAATACGATCATCAAGAATAAAGCTAGGCTAGTGGCTAAGGGGTATGGACAGAAAGAGGGTATTGATTTTGAAGAATCATTTGCACCAGTAGCTCGAATGGAAGCGGTCAGAATTTTCCTTGCTTATGCTGCACATAAGGGATTTATCGTTTATCAAATGGACGTAAAGACGGCGTTTCTTAACGGTCCTTTGAAGGAAGAAGTTTATGTCACGCAGCCGGAAGGATTCGTCAATCCTCATTATCCTGACAAGGTGTATCGTCTCCACAAAGCACTTTATGGACTCAAGCAAGCTCCAAGGGCGTGGTACGATGAGCTCTCAAAATTTCTGGTCTCCAAAGGTTTCTCAAAAGGTTCCATTGATTTAACTTTGTTCACTTATAAATATGGGGATGACATTCTGCTTGTGCAAATTTATGTTGATGACATTATTTTCGGGTCTACAAACCCAAAACTTTCAAAATGGTTTGAAAAAGTAATGCACAGCAGATTTGAAATGTCTATGATGGGCGAACTAAAATTCTTTCTAGGAATTCAAGTTCACCAATCCCCAAGTGGTATCTTTATTAACCAAGCTAAGTATTGTCAAGAGATAATCAAAAAGCATGGTATGACATCATGTGACCCCGTTGGGACACCATTATCAACCACATCCCTAGATGCTGACTTGGAGGGATTACCCATAGATCAAACGAGATATTGCTCCATGATCGGGTCCCTCATGTACTTGACAGCAAGCAGACCAGATATTCATCATGCTACATGCTATTGTGCACGATATCAAGCACGACCCACTGAAAAGCACCTCAAGGAGGTTAAACGGATCTTTCGGTACCATAAGAATACCATTCACATGGGACTCTGGTATCCGAGGGAAACCGGTTTCTTTCTAACGGCCTATTCAGATTCTGATCATGCAGGGTGTCTTGATACACGTAAAAGTACTTCTGGTGGTGCACAATTTCTAGGACAAGATAAGCTTGTGGGATGGTCTTCCAAGAAGCAGGATTGCACGTCACTTTCATCAGCCGAAGCGGAGTATGTGTCTCTATCTGCGTGTTGTGCTCAAGTTCTTTGGATGAGAACACAACTCACGGATTATGGCTTCCACTTTGATAAAGTACCTATGTACTGTGACTCAAAGTCTGCCATAGCCATCTCCTGCAATCCGGTACAGCATTCCCGCACGAAGCACATTGATGTCCGATATCACTTCATAAAGGAACAAGTTGAAAGAGGTATTGTTGAATTATACTTTGTTGGAACTGATTACCAATTAGCTGACTTGTTTACAAAAGCTCTTTCGAAAGAGAGGTTTGCGTATCTAGTTAGGCAAATTGGTATGAGATGTTTGACTCCAGCAGAACTGGAGGTTCTGGCAAAGAAGCCTGCTTGATTCATCTATCAAACATCTACCTGTAAATATTAATGAAAAAGAAAATACAAAATTAAAAAATCTTTGAAAATCCAAAAAATATTCTTCTCGACATGTCTTTCAGTATCGATAATATGGACGTACCTAGAAATGTCGCTCAATAACGACACGGGTGTGTACATAAAGCTCGAATGAAAGTTGTAAATGTTTTTCAAAACATGTCATTTCTATCTTTTTCAAAAGGAAATTGTCTATTTTGGACAATATTTCCAACAACGGGTAGAGCAATCTATCTCGGGTTGAGCTTGTCACAAAACATTCAACGTTTTGAGCTCAACACAATGGCTTGTAATCACTTTCAGATTGCAACCCGGATCTAAATTCACGGGGGAGTGTACGCTTTTGTACTCTTACCCTTAGCAAAAGAAGTTAAATCTTCTTACACTTGAGTGGATTCGTCAAGACATTCAAAGTCTATGAACTCAAGTTTATGCTTTAGAAAAACCTTTTCGTCAAAAAGAATTGATTTTTCAAAAAGCGTTGAACACAATTTTTTCAAGAATTTCTCAATGATATTCAAAATCTTTCAAAAATTGTATGTTCAACAACTCCTATCCTCAAAAGTTTAATGTGGATCAAATCCTTGTAATGACAATTCCATTGGATCAATTTTTGAGGGGGAGCAATTTCAACTTCATGCAAAAGCTTAACACATCTTTCTCCCGGAGATTTCAAGACTATTTTTCAAAATATATTTTAATCAAATTTGGTATCTCTAATATCAAAAGATTTTATATATTAGAGATAGGGGGAGAAAATGTGATTAAAATGTGATCTAATATAAGACTCATGCACTTTAACTCTTACCTACATGTGCAAAACACTTTCGATTATCGATGCACATGTGAAGGGGGAGCATTTCTAAAACGACAAAACTAGCAAGGTGTTAAATGGTTTTTCAAACACTTTGTTAGAATTTAAAGTGGTTTTCATGGTTACGATCAAATACCCACAACATCTTTAATTCACGACATTATTGGTGTCAAAAGGGTGGTTAGGTTTAAGTCCTATGATCCAACCAGAACCGGAGGGATCTTCCCAGGGACAATCCAATAGATTATTAGAAGTCCTTAGGAAAGATGGAGTAGAATGTGAACGTAGCTGAATGCCGACTAAGTACTGATGCTAGCACTGGAACAATCACAACAAGGTGCTATTAATGATGTCTTGGTAAGCATTGAAGGGGTTGAAGAATGAAAAAGAAATGTAAGGATAAAGGGTGTAAAGAAAGAAGCCCTCCATACAACTTAGGCAGAAACCGGGTCAACTCATCATGAAGACAAACTCATCATGGACCCAGTGATGTGAAGCACAACCCTTTCCTAGCTACTCAGGCTTCTCTCAAAAGAAGTTTGTTTTATTGTCACGGAGATCAACACGACTTCTATTGACTTTCTCACTCCGAGATAGTTGATATTGAATAGGTGGCATCTGCTCCAGCCTCCGACCACTAAAAGTGCACAAATCGAGTCTAGAGCCAAGAGATCAATCAAATCTCGTTAGGACACACGGATGAAGATCAAGAGAGTCCTACGCTATATCCTTGCGATATTGCTAGAACACTCAGAGTGATACTACTTAGTATTTACAATGATGAGTGGAAATCCTTCCAGTGTTAACATCAAACAGCACTGCGGTAGGTCATATGCAAGATTCTTTATGAATTGAACATATGTAAAACTGAAAAGCAACAGTGGTTTGATTCTGAATTGATTCAAACTCGTTTCAGGTTTCGACGCAATATCTTTATGGTCTTGCCAGAACATTCAGAGTGATATTTATTAATATTCATAGTGACGAATGGAAATCCTTCTAGCGTCAACATCAAACAGCGCTACGGTAGGTGACTTGTGAGATTCTTATGAATCAAACTTGTGTCAACTGGAAAGCAACAATGGTAAGATTCTTAATGAATCAAACTTGTTCCAGGAATTTGAATTGACGACTTTAATCAAGCGGATATTTATCCAATTGATTCACTCTTTATGTTCGCAGTCTTGCTTTGAGACGGTCGAGTAAAGAGAACGGCTAGTACAGTCGCGAAACCCTGTCAAGGAGATTCTTAATTGAATCTACCTGATCACAGGTACGATATTTAATATCGTATAACGGTCTTCACCGACCGGAGGTAAAACGCTACCGATTTAGGACGAATGTCAAAGCCATTCAGTCCGTGTCTATGTTTTGTCTCGAGAAGGTGGCGTCACGGTGTACACAGCAAAGTCAAAGATTCAGAAACCACATACTCATGCCTAAAGACAAATTCAACAATTAATAGTGTGAGCATGTGGATGAAGACACAAGATCGTAAGATGGCAAAGACAAGTCAAGGATGATTTGAAGATCTCAAGCTTAATGACAAAGTCGAAAGACAATGACAAAGGCTCAAAGATCACAGCATGAAGGAACAAAACTACTGTTACACGTTCAAGACTCATTTATGACGAAATTCATAAATCTCCATTGGAATCCAAATATCAAAGAGGAATGACCTCACATTGGGGGAGATTGTTAGCCTCAAAATATTGAGTCAAACAAGAATGTTCGGTCATAGGTTTCTATTGTATTATTTATTAGAACGTTGTAATAAGTAGTTATTTAGTCGTGATTCACGGGCTTGGATTTAAACTAATTAAAGTCCAAAATACAAGCCCGGCCCAATATATAGTCCATTAAAGCCCGCATGTGGGTGGACTATATATACTACCCTCCTAGCATGTTAGGAGGGTGGATGGTCATTTGTAACTTCTTTTCTTAATCTAACATTCACCTAGTTCCAACCATTTCTCTCTCACTTTCTCTCTCTACTTTCTCTCTCTAAAATTCATCTCATATCTTCCTTTCTTCCTTAATAATTTGTATTATATCATTCATATAAGAGGGACAACAAATTTTCTTCCCAAAAATAAGTGAGTTCATAATATAACATTAAAATAAAGTTTTTAAGTAACACTTGAGAATAAAATATCAATCATAAATTGACGGATTGTCACAGCATTTACCCCTAAACAGAATCTTTGTCCTCAAAGATCGATTTATCTTACTACTCGCTTCTTATAGAGTTAAAGCCATGTAGGTATTTCCTCCACATCCGATCTTTTCTCACAAGTTTAATTCATCACAATACGCAAGTTTCATCCAACATAACTACGGGAATAAGATCAGGCTTAAGTTGACTTACTTTCTCTATCCATGATGTTCACGGGTTTTTGATGAATGCAACTTTCGCCGATCCAAACTTTACTAAGAAACAAACAGATTTTCACTTGATAGACATTTTATCAAGTTAGATATACGAATCATAATTTACGCAGCCCTTGATGTCCTAGGGTAGATCCAGCTTATATGCCTTTCAAACCAACTTTTTACACTATCTCAATGGTCCCATACAACGGGACTTATTTCCCATGATCCTTCAGATCATTCATTCATCTTTCCATGGTGAAAATTTTTGGCATAACTTCGCTACCCATCCTGCACTTCAAGATCTACATTCCATATTCACGTAACCTCCTGCCTACTACCGGCAGTCAATAATCAGATCCTAATTTCAACAATCATTTCAGGTCTCGCGGGTCAGGTTATTTGTAAGGTTAGGTTTGTCATCATAGGCAACCTTAAACCTAAAAGACATGTCCAACTCACAATGGGTGTATGTCGGGTATTTTCATCCCAACTCCTACTTACAGATGCTCTCATATATAGATCCTAACAAGATTCAATCTCGATCCTAATACGATAATTATCAATGATAATCTCTCCAAGGGAAAACGATTATATGGTTTATTACTAAAGGTAAATCATTCAAACATAAAACAAGACTTCTAGTATTTTGTATCGTTAATTTACCTCGTCCCTTCGATTGGGGTGGTAAACAGTACTCTCATCAAGGTTCGTTCCAAATGACTTCTGAGCAAATCTCTAGAAATTCGATGCGAAGCGAAGATCTTGATAGAGATGATCGATACAGGCACACCATGTTTACACAACTCCTTTAAATACAAAGAGTCATTTTCTTCATCGATAATCTATCATTAACAGGAATGATATTAGCAGATTTGGTCAGTTTGTCGACGATGACCCAAATCGAATCAAATTCAGATGATGACCTTTGCAATAGTTAGACGTTTACTAATGTATGAGGCGATGTATGCCTTCATAATTTGTCATCAGTACAACTTCTTTAGATAAAGATACATTTAATCAGATATGACATGAATAGAATACTTATACTTACGAGATTCCAACATGACTACATCTCAAAATCTCCATATTTAGGCAACCACAAGTGGCCTTTTATACATTTAACGCCATCGGCTTCTCAATTCTAATGGTTCACATTAGCCGCGAACCCCTTTTTATTATCTATATTATCCTTCTTACAAGCATCATCTATTTTTAAATTGCTCGGAAATTTATTATGCACAGCTACTACTAAGGAACACATCCTAATTGATTCTTTATCCTTTCTATATAACGTGTCAGTAATTACATTCACCTTCCCCGAAAAATAAATATCATGACCGTACTCATTCAAAATTTCTTTCTTCATATTTTCTAAATTTTAGTTTCGTCTCAACTATCATTTTTATCAGTTTTGCTCAATCCGACGTCTAAAGCATCGATAATTATTACAAGTAATTAAATAATAAATATTTAATTTTATGAAATGTAAACGTAAAAGTTTTAAATTTTCTCAGTTCGTCTAATTATAGAAAAATGTTAAAAATAAATTTGAATTTAGTTAACACGATTTTTGGTTGATTTATTGAAAATACTTAATAAGATCCCTAAATGTTAGAAAAATGTTTGTTTATACTTTGGTCAAAGTTTTCTTAGTTGAAAAACAAAAATTATCGTTTCAAATTTCAAGTCATGGTTTAAATGGTTTCCTCAATCCCTCTTAGGTTGTCTTGAGGTATACACAAACATTTACCCCTAAACAGGAGTTTAGTTAAATGTTCTGGGTATAAGGGAATAATCCCTCAAAAGTTCTTTTTGATAAAACATTTGTCAAAACATATTTGCACTTTCTTTTTGGTAAAACCCAAAGTCTTAAATGACTTCTAATTTTTGAAGAGTCAATATATATATATATATATATATATATATATATATATATATATATATATATATATATATATATATATATATATATATATATATATATATAGGGGAGAGTTAAAATAAAAAGACTTTTTTTGGTGAGAAGGATAAGAAGGATTTTTAGTCAATCATTTAAAATCAATGGATAAGATCAATCCATATTCCTAACTAACTAAATAACTAACTAACTAACCACCAAAACACGATTTTTAAAAAGTCTTCAAAAAATTCTGAAAAAATTCCAAATGGTCGGATTTGTTGGTGCCTAAAAAAGTTGTGAATAAACGTTTTTTAATTTTGAGTTTTTTATTTTTTTTTTATGCACAAAAAACAAAATTTGATGCACAAACACGTGAATTTTGGTGTACAAAATTTTTCATTCAAAAAATTTTCAATTTATTATAGTTTGATGCGGAATCATATTTTAAAGCAAAAAGTCAAAAGAAGTTGGGCATAAAATTGAATTCTTGATGCACAAAAAACCTAAAAAACGTAAAAGAAAACGTTTTTGTGCATCAAAATTCTTTTTTTGTGCATTAAAAAAGCGTAAAAAATTTCAAATTAAAAAAACTTTTTTCCCAAAAGTTTTTTGTACCAACATTCCCGATCTACTGGAATTTTTTTATAATTTTTGAAGAAATTTAAAAAAACACGTTTAGATGGTTAGTTAGTTAGTTAGTTAGTTTGTTAGGATTTTGATTTAATCTCATCCATTGATTTTAAATCAATGGCTGAAAATCCTTCTTATCCTTCTCACAAAAAAGTCTTTTTATTTGATCTCTCCCCTATATATATATATATATATATATATATATATATATATATATATATATATATATATATATATATCTTACCATCATTAATCAAACGGTCGTTTGATGTAAAGGATCAAGCCTTAAATCACACGTTAAATATTCAAGGTACAGGTTTTCATTGTTCGGTCAATTCAGGGCAATCTATAAATAATTATTAACTCATTCTTATTCTTATAAACGAACATATGGTTCTTAATGATCACAAGCATGAATTTATCAAATTACAGCCTACACACGCGATTCACCAAATTTATGGATGCTACATGTGCATTGGTCAATCCAAACGACATAACATGAAACTCATAATGTTCATTACAAGTTCTGGATGTAGTGATTGGAATAGATAATCTTTTTCGCAGATGCGAAGTTGATGATAACCATGCCGTGGATCAAATTTTTGAATATACGCTAGACCCTTGTAAATGATAGAACAAATCTATCATCTTGGGTAGTGGATATAGATTATGATCGTCAATTTACCTAGTTCACGGTAATCAACAAATAAAAGGAATAATAACACCATAGCTCTTCATAATGACGAGCTTGGTAGAATAAAAGCTTTCTCCGACAACTCTCTCAGTTGTAGGGTAATTCTTTTAACTCAGATGGTGCTGACGTACAGTGCACACGCCACAGGTGCAGCACCGGGAATATAATCAATACCAAATTCAACTTGCCTTAATGGCGAAAGTCTAGGTAATTCATCAGTAAATACCTCAGAAAGTTTCAGATAACAAGTACATCTTTTAATAAATTTAGTTTAAGTTCTTTGTATATTACAAGATCTATGACTAGTTTATAACCATTCATGGTATAATTTCAAGTCTAAATGCAGGATATGGTCATCCTTCAAGAATTATTTAGATCACTTTTGATAATCAACATCTTATCTTTTAGGGGAATTCTACTCGAGTTCCCATCAATTAAGACAATTTCGTCATGTCATAATCAATCAATTCATTCTACTGGCACTACCAACTTTCTAGTTTCTTTACCGTTGATAAGATGTGAACTTCTCAGAAGACTAATAATAACTCGTAATCCTTCACAATTCAAGGATATCTGGAGGCATAACTAACATCAAAAGAGTAAGGTCAACGCATAATCTACTCGAGAGAATTTCAAATCAGATAAGGACGAAAACATTTAACGAATATGAATATATCCCATGTTTTCATATTTTGAGTACGCATTCAAAAGCTCACCGGATCGTTACCCAGGTCATTCAAATGAAATCTTAATCAAAAGAAATGATAGGAACGTCGATACATCCAGTCGGGTATCAACATTCAGTAATCAGATACTTTTCCAAAGAATCTTACCATGAAAGAATAGGACAAGAAAGGGTTGTCAATTGTCAGATAAGACAATATCCACAGATGAGTAAATTCGACTCAGAAGAATAAATGCTACAGGCGCATATGTAGGTGTCTTTAACAATATGTCCCTATTTTTGCACTTCGACCTCATAAGATTTAATCTTTCACAATCTTCAAAGAAAATGTAATGTTTATTAACAATTTTATGGTGACTACTAATCAGCCTTGCATGGTCCCTTCCAAATTGTATGTAGGCGCGCAACTATATACAATTTCAAGATTAACGATGCAATACTCAGTTCGTCAAAACTTTGTCATCATGTTTAAAATATATACTCATGCTTAATTCAAAATGAATTTACAGAGATGTTCTTTGTTATGGAAACAATTAAGTTTTCCAAAGTGTTTCATAAACAACCTTATTTCGATAATGATTACTCATAAATCTCACTTTAAATAGTCCTTACGGTAATGAAAATTCAATTTTTCTCAAGGGATACTATTTTATCTTATAAAAAAAATGAGTGATCTGCAACGGAGTGATGAAAACTTTTTCACCAAGAACTATCTTCAATATGATAGGAAATGAGCTTAGCCAATTAATCATGAGGTTCATGACCTTGATGACACTCAAAAAGAATAATCCACAACGTAACTCAAATCGAGATGATTACTTGTTCAATGGTTGCATCACTAATGCGAACATTAGGAAGAAGCAAGAAAAGATAAATAACATCGATACATGTAGGATTTAGCAATCAAAGGTAGTCTTTTCATTAATCACAAACAAGTCAAAATTGTACCGTAACACATTACGTGTTGCCATGCCATACAATTCCAAAAACTCATCCTAACAACTGATGTCTCAGCTAAGTTAGGGATTTTTAAAAGATGCTACAATGAATACTAATCTACAAGAGTCATAGGGGTTCCACCTGTCCCGGAAGATCCATCGGTCCCAATTCAGAAGAAGATTTCTTCAATTTATTTCTTGGACACTGGGCATCCTCGTCATTGGACAATGGTCTAGGAAAAACCCTTAACACGAACTAACAATCATTTAAAACCTTATAATTCAATCACAGAACTTAACGAGTTCCTCTTAACAATCTCATATTCCATACGAGTTAAATTTTACTTCATTCAAGTTTCAACCAAATCATACTCAATGCGACATCCTACCTCATTCTCCAATACTTTCAACTTTATTTTTAGAACTTAAAAGGGAAATAAAAGCTCGATATGATCAACACTTAATTTCCAATCCTATATCTCTTACAACAATAGTTATCAAATGAGTCACTAGTATGAAATGACTCACACATTCAATTATACTTCTCGGAAAGGTACTAGTGGCATGAGGCTTTTGGGTAATGGTTCCAATGACAACCTCAAGTGCAACATTCACCCTTTCGATTTCAATTTAAGAATTGGGCGACAACGAATCAGATGACATCTTTCTAGGTGGTAAGGTTTTGTCAAACTCCACTCTATAAGGAAAGATCGTCATGACATCGATATCAGTTTTAATCTCACCAATTCTTCTTCAAGATCATAATAAACTATTATCAACATTTCTACGAATATCAACCATTGTGTTGGGATCATAAATATCCACAACTTGGTTTAGATCTGGAATAGCTAGATTTCCTACAGGAATAGCTTAGATTGATTTACTAGGGGATTTAGGGTTCCTTGTGACAATCTACGTCGTATAAATACCTCGTATAAATATAGAAATAATCATCAAAAAATCATGTAATCAAATTACATCATATATATATATATATATATATATATATATATATATATATATATATATATATATATATATATATATATATATAATCCAAGTTATATATATATATATATATATATATATTAAAATAACACTTCTCAGTCTGGTCTTGTCGGTAACTCGGGAATTCTTCGGCACCGTTATAGTCAAAAGATTTTTAGACATTTTGAGAAAAAAAATTATAGTTAAAAGATTTTGAAATGTTTTATTCAAAACCTTAGTTTAAAAAATCTTTCGTTCTGTATAACGAGAGCTCTGGTACCAAACTGTAACACCCCCAAATATACACAACTCAATACAGTGGAAGACTCGTTGGTGTTACAGGATAGCACATTACTCACATCATAGACAACGCTTAAAAATCACGTCGTTTAATAATAAAGCATTTCCATTCATAAATATCAAATTTACATAGGTCCCAAGTCATAGTATTTCATACAACTTTTACAAAGTATTTGAATGGAAATTATTATTTAAGTGCGGGCCATGAATTCTTGTTGTCTTCCCGAGAATTACCTTCAAGTACCTGAGATAAAACATGTTAAAAGAAAAGGTCAGCGAAAACGCAGAGTAAATTCATAGAGTTTAATAAAACAATTAATAAATCATCGGTATATAATTATTACCGAAAATCATTTTGTACAAATCTTTGTAATAGGTCATAAAATAGCCAAAGTCATTTTTATACAAATCCTTATCAAAAATCATAATATAGGCTTTTGCCTTCAAAATCATTATACGAACCATTGTCGTTAAAAACATCATACAATACGTTTTATAATGTTGTATAGAGTTAAATAAAACCAATTATATGAATATGGTTATGTAAAACCAAAACACAAATATAATATCAATACTAAGACCTCGTATTGCTAGTCAGGCAATATATCGTAATTCAGTGCGTATAGCAGTATTTCATTATTTGGATTATTATAAGCCGCATGACATTGTTACCTTACTATATCAAACAACGGGTAGCTAACCCGAAACTCAATTTGCCCATCTAAGTTAGCGTGTCGTCACAAAAATCACGCTATTGGAATCTTCTCATACATAAATCGCTTACCAATCAATGTGGCACGACGGGGATCAATTGTCAAGGCGGAACTGGGGTGATCGTCCCCAAATAGTACTATTATATGCATAAGCGTCTACCAAATCCCGGTAGTTCACAATTCATGCTAATGGGACTTTTAGTGACATAACCTAACTTTAATAATCCATTTTATTCCATACATCGGGTCATATAATCATTCATCGGGTCATACAATCATTCGGGTCCAAATCAATAAACAAACAATCGGGACAAATGGTGTCCTATTTTTTCAAAACTAACATGTTATCTCCCCCGCGGGTTTATAAAACATTTCATTAAAAACATTTAAAAGAGTGCGAGGCTATGAACTCACGTTGATGTGGGAAGGCGGTTATCGGCGATTTGGATGTACAGTACGTGCTTCAATCACGGAAACCTAGACAAATAATACTCGTCTTAGACTCTTGTCCAATGAATTTATAAAAACAATGTCTATGTATATATATGATGATGATCGTATGGGATTTAATATCTTTATACACATTATAATGTCATGTGTTGGTACATTTCTAGACTAGTTATACTAGTTCAATTTATTTACATTTTGAGGCCTAATAGGCCCATTACAAGCCCAATACTTTTCATTAGCCCAATTATACTTTTAATATCAAGCCCATACTCATATGTTTGGCCCAAGTGGTTTAAGCCTAATGAGTAAGTCCATTAGTGTTTTACCAAACTAGTTGGATTTATAGTACAATAAGGCTACTTTGGCCCGTTAATGTTTACATGTTGTAAAGCTCGTGTTTTATCGGTTTTTACTTGTTATATAAGTTTATATATCAGTATGTGAGTTTATAAAAGTTTACATTAGACGGGTCCGACCGTCTAAGTTTTATTTGACAAAAATGTTAATCTTTCGGTTTCCGAAAAGACGTAAAACTTAGGTATATAGTTTTATAACTTGGAAAAACATTTATACTTGTAGTTTATATAAAATGTCCCATTTTAATATCAATATATATATATATAAATCTTTATTTATAATTATTATCAACTAGTGAGTTTTATATATGTATATTTTATATAAATTTTTGAGTGCTTATATTATATACTATTTATTTACAAAATCAGTCCTAAATTTTAAGTCCACTAAAATATCCATATCTAGAGTTCTATAATGAGATAGGGCCTCAAATTTTTATGACAGAAACTACATGATATTTTCTTCATTTAACTCCTCTATAGCTACTGATGAATCAACCTCTAAGTATTTTAATAAATTCGTCCAAAACAGTGTAGGCAGATTTATACTCGAATCTTGTTTTGATCATATCTCACTCATTATAATGATTCCATTGTATGGCCAACTCTCACATGTGTATAAGACTTATTACTTACTGCATATCATTTAATATATGCCATTTTTAGAAGTTATCATATGGTCATCTTCTGTTTTATACAGCCTACTTTTTTGAGCTAGATTTCATCATTCTTTTATATAACTATTAATCATTTTAATCATATTTATCAACACAAGATCCCCACATAATATTTTTATCATCATTCATCATCATATACACATATATAAAAAAAGAAAATACAAGATTACATAATCAAAATAACAAGAGGATAGGAAGAACAATCTCTATACCACCAAGATTGTGTAGGTTATGATCAAGGCTTGGATTTTGATGGAAAAACTTGTGATAGATCAACACCAACTTTGAAGACCACCAATCATTGTAAACTTCTTATAGAAGTCAGCCCTAGGACATCATCAAATCAACTCCTTCGATGTTATAATGATCACCAATCAATAAAGCTTCAAAGGGGCATCATCATGTGTATGAATAACACATGATTTTATGGCTAAAATAGATCAAATGAGGGTTGTTGTTGGTGATTTTGGGACAAAAATGAGAGAGAAAGGGAGGAGAGTATGAGTGGTTTTGCATGTGTAAATGAAGAAATGGTTTTTAGGAAATGGTTTTTGTAAACTTTACAAGACAAGTGTATAAGCTTGCTTGTGAATTTTTGACACCTAAGGGGTGTGGTGTCATATGCTTGCCGTTCCATATAGTGGGGTGGGCAAGTGTAAAACTTGTCCCATCCCACTAATTTACAGGTACTCCTCGATTCTAGTTTCCTCGATTTGTGTGTCCTCGGGTCGTTTTATGAAAAACGTTTTTATAAATTATGAATCAACGGCACAAAACGAATCCAATAAAAATTGTCTCATCAAAAACGGAGTTCAAAAATGTAAATACGTAATCCTAAGGTTTCCGGTTTAGTCGTAAAGGACGTTAAATTAGGCACGTAAGTCCTAATCTCTTCTCGTAAATTTGTGAGTGTATGAACCAACACAAATTTAAAATCCCAAAATAATATTCACGGATAAATTTATTTCCTGAAGTGTCGGACTGTCACCAAAACGGTGTATGTAAACGTAAGCACGTAACGTAGAATCCTTCGGTTTAGACGTAGTCGATGCTACTTCAAGATGTAAACCCAATTTTCTTCCCAAAAATAAGTGAGTTCATAATATAACATTAAAATAATGTTTTTAAATAACACTTGAGAATAAAATATCAACCATAAATTGACGGATTGTCACATATAGTTTAGGTGTCATGTGACTATATATACCCCTCCAAGGCTTCCAAGGAGGGGCTTGTTGTTTGTTTTTCATTTTCACATTAATCAAACTTTCCTCTTTTCTTTCACACATAACCTCTCTACTTCATCCATGGCTACCACCACCATCTACCACCCTACTAGACCACCGGATCCATAATATAGCAAACCCACAACTTATCAGCGCCCAACGGCTATATTCTTGTCAACGTTGGAAATTTGCCATGTCAGTGTTAAAATTTGTCTTATCAGCATTTGGAAAGAAAAGTGTCAGCGTCCAAAAATAAAAATAATTAAAAAGAAAAAGGACCTTAACAAAGTAATTTATCCTAGTGAAGATAACTCATAGACTGAAAATCACTATAGGATGGCAAGAACTGTCCAATCATGCACACTTGCTTAAGCAAGATAGACATAATTGCCCTCAAGTGTCCCTTGCTAACCAAAGTTCTTAACAATGAAGTTATCTCATATAAACCCCTTGTAACTTCCCAGGTAAGCCTAATAAAACGTACCCAAGTCTCCCAACCGACCGAATCCAATTCTAGGTCAAAAAGTCATGGCAGTGTGCAAAGTATAACAACTTTGCATGCTACAGTGCCTCACGATTTAGAAAACTAACTCATACTCACCAGTGGAAACAATCTAGAATTGTGATAAGAGTATTATAAGAATACCCAAAAATCTTAAAGGTTTCCTAAACCTCCCCTTAAACTATGATACACAAAGTTGCCAAAAATAAAATATGCAATAAAAATTTATGTCAATATAGGAATGTAAACATTCCAACCATCATCCATAAACTTGAACACGCTCCTAATAAGCTCCAAAGATCCATAAGCAACTCTGTATCCATTTGTACAATGCTCATAATGCCTGCATAATTAGATCAAAAACCACAAAACTAACATATTGATGTCAACGTCCATTTTAACACTTATCAGCGTTAAAATAACCTTTGTCAGCGTTAGATAAATAAAGTGGAAAACCTAATTTTGTACAAAGACCAATAACAGTGCATATCATGTACATACTTTTACAATAAGTTCCAAAAACACATTTTAGGTAAGATTGATCATTCCAATACTTGTTACCAAGTATTGAAACCTCCCAGCATCAAAAGGTTTAGTTAACAAATCTGCCACATTTTCTTCTGTGTCAACCCTATCTGGGTGTATTAAACCTTTTTCAAAACAATCTCTTATAAAATTATGTCTAATTTCTATGTGTTTGGTTTTAGAATGATGTACCAGATTCTTAATAATGCATAATGTACTGTTATTGTCTACAAAAATCTTGGTATGCATAAAATTAAAAATCGTAACCCAACAGTTGGTTCTGAATCCATAGAACTTGTCCACAACAAGCAGCTGCAGCTACATATTCTGCTTCAGTTGTAGAGTTGGCAACCATTGTTTGTTTCTTGCATTGCCAAGATATCAATCTACTCCCAAGAAATTGGCATCCACCAGTTGTGGATTTTCTATCAAACTTGTCACCTCCATAATCACTGTTTGAATAACCAATAAGCTCCAATGGAGAATCCTTTGGATACCATAATCTCAAGGTGGATAGCACCTAAGGTATCTAAAGATCCTTTTGACACCATGAAGATGACACTCTTTGGGAGTCACCTGATGGCGTGCACATGCACACACAACAAACATGATGTTAGGTCTAGAAGCTGTAAGACACATCAATGATCCAATCATTGACCTATAATGCCTGACATCCACCTCTTTTCCATCTCCAATCTTTCCCCAAGGGTGTTCCCTATCCATGGGCGTGCTAGCCCATTTTTCATGTGGAGAAAAGGCAAACTTCTTCAAGATTTTTGATACATACTTGTCTTAAGAGATAAAGATACCATCTTCTTTCTGTTGAACTTGTAAATCTAGAAAGAAGTTCATCTCTCCCATTGAACTCATCTTGAATTTGTCTGTCATGAGCTTGGAAAAGTTTTCACTCATCTTTGGACTTGATGAACCAAAGATAATATCATCCACATAGACCTAAACAAGTAAAAAGTCCTTACCAATTTTCTTGGTAAATAATGTCTGGTCTATGGTGCCCCTTTTAAATCCATTTTCCACCAGATAGGTGGACATTGTTCCATACCATGCTCTTGGGGCTTGATGAAGTCCATACATTGCTTTCTTCACTCTATACACCTTGTCTGGATGTTCTGAATCTTCAAAACCAGGAGGCTGCATTACATAAACCTCCTCTGCAATTATGCCATAAAGAAAAGCACTCTTCACATCCATTTGATAAACTATGAAGCCCATGCAAGAAGCATAGGCTAGGAAAATCCTTATTGCTTCAATCCTTGCAACAGGTGCAAAAACCTCTTCATAGTCTATCCCTTCCTCTTGTGTATAGCCTTGAGCAACTAAACATGCCTTGTTTCTGATCACAATCCCTCTTTCATCCTTCTTGTTTCTAAGAACCCATCTTGTCCCAATAGGTCTGACATACCTGGGACAGTCCACTAACTCCCAAACATCTTGAATAACAAATTGGTGAAGCTCATCCTGCATTGCCTCCACCCAACTTGGTTCTTTGAGAGCATAAAAAATCTTCTTGGGTTCCTGTTGTGACAGAAAACAAGCAAACAAACATGCCTGTACAAGAGGGGTATCAACCTTCTTGTGGATATTGGCAATAAAACCTCCTTGATTCTGATGAGACCTTCTTCTTTGAACAGGAGACAACACATCACCAGTGATGAGAGAAGGAGGATGATTCTTGATAGTAGATGTAAGTGTTCCTCCATCAATGAGTATGTTGTCTTCAATCTCAGTCTCCATGTTGCCAATATCATCTTCATAGCCTGCTCCATCATCACTAGAATGAACCTCTTTATGAACTATGGAAGGTTCACCTTGTTCAAAAGTATTGGAAGAGAATAAACGGTCAAATGGGTTGTCAACACCTGAACTTGGCCTGTCAGCGTTCGAGCTATCAACGCCTGAATTTGGCCTGCCAGAGTCAGATTTTCCTTTATCAGCGCTTGAAGATTCATGCATGTTTTCATTAATTGGCTTTTCTTGTGGACCATCAATTGGATTTTCTTATGGACCATCTTTCTCCTTTCCAGCAGCAGCAGCAGTAAATCCATCAGTCCATATAGGAATGGTAACATACTCAAGTATGGGATCTGATTTAACTGCATGTGATCCTTCTTCCTTGTTAACACGTTTACCTGCAATTTCAATAATAGGTTCTTCCACAACATTTGAATCCTCTTTCACAATGTCTGGATTAGTAACAGGCATATAATTCAAGGTTCTAGATAAAGGTTCTAAATCAAAGAACCAATTTGGTCCACACTCAGGATCACTAGGTTTACTCTCTAAAAACTTAACATGTACCTTTTCAAGTATACGTTTTTCTTTCTTAATGTAAACCTTATATCCTTTACTCTACACTGAATATCCCATAAAATAGCCTTCATCACCTTAGTACTAAACTTTCCTAAGGCATCACTAGTATCTAAGATCACTACATGACATCCAAAGGGTTTAAGAAAACCAATATTAGGTTTCCTATTCCAAAATAGCTCATAAGGTGTCTTATTGTGGATTTTGTTGATCAATGCCTTATTCTGAACATAGCAGGCTGTATTCATAGCCTCAGCCCAAAAAGCAATGGGAAAATGAGCATCAACCAACATTGTCCTAGCTGCTTCTATGAGTGTTCTATTCTTCCTTTCAGCCACCCCATTCTGTTGTGGGGTTCTAGCTATGCTAAACTGCCTAGTAATCCCTTTATTGACACAGAAGTCATCTAACAATTTGTTTCTAAACTCACCACCATTATCACTTCTAAGTATTTTAACCTCATTCCCTGTTTTCTTTTCAATTTGGGTAATAAAGTAATCAAAACTGTGGTTGTTTCACTCTTTAAGGCCAAAAAGAAAGTCCAAGTGAATCTAGAAAAATCATCAGTTATGACAAAACAAAAGGATTTACCATTCAAACTTTCTATATTAGTTGGGCCAAATAAGTCCATATGTAGCAAGTGAAGTGGTTTAGAACTAGAGTGCACAAGTTTAGACTTAAATGAGACTTTGTGTTGTTTGCCTTTAAGACATGCAACACAAGAATGATCATTGTGGAAAGCCTTTTTCAAGCAAACCATCAACTAAACCATGTCTCACAAGTCTGTTTATGTTCTTAAAGTTTATGAGCCCTAACCATATGTGCCATAGATTACTCTCATCTACTGAAGCCTTAACATATAGACATGACAAGTTGTTGTTCATCCTAATTACATTAAGATTTACATTATAAATGTCCTTATGCCTAGGTGTTCTATAATCAATAAACTTCTCATCATGTATCTTAAAGTCTTTGTTTAACACCAAGCATTCAGTATTAGTGAAAAGAACCTTATTTTTGTTATCACACACTTGTGATACACTAAACAGATTATAATCAAGTTCTTTTACCAGAAATACGTTTTCAAAACGCAAATTATTGGTGATAAGAGTGTCTTTGCCAGAAATTGTACCATATCCTCCTCCAAAGTACACTTTGTCACCATCTTTAATGGGGGTAAAGTTAGTCAAATAATCTTCCTTTCCCGTCATGTGCCTAGAGCATCCACAATCCCAGTATCCATAATCATTTACCTGCTTTTGAATGCCCTGCACGTAAAGAAAACACTTTAGTTTTCTTTGGGAACCCAAGCCTGAGCAGATTTGGATTCATTTAGTTGTTCAACAAGAACAGATTTAGTCCTTATAACAACCCCTTGTTCATCCCTTTGAGGATTGAACACCCAGTTGACCCCAATTGGTTTAGTTATGACCTTTGAAATATAATGAAATCTGCTATAGGTCATAGAAATCCCATCAGAATTAGGGTTTTGGTCTTGTTTGGGTCTCCACGTCAAACTAGATGAAGCTTTAGACCCCTTTCCCTTTTGATACAAGTATTTGTTATTACTTGGTCTAACAGCGTTGGAAACATTCTTGTCAACGTTAAAATTGTTCTTGTCAGCGCTGAAATTGCACTTATCAGTGCCAAAAATAGGGTTTGCTACAGGAACCCATTGTCTGTTAGACCATGTATTGGTCTTTTGAAAGGGCCTTTTTCCATGAGTGTTAGTCCCTTTAGTAAAGAATGGAGTTGGTCTAGTAACTTGTGGACTCGATTGGACAAAAGGTCTGGGTTTGACCATGGTTGACTTATTGTCAGCATTGACTTTTGAAGCACTGGCACATTTATAAGCCAAATGAGAAAAACTCCTACAAGTATAATAAGCTTTTCTAGACATAACCCTAGGTCTAGATGAAAAGAACCCTGTCCCATTATCACTAACTTGGCTTTGTGGTGACCTAGATTTACTATACATTTCAGCATACTTAAAACTAGGATTTCTATTAACATATGAGCCAAGGTCAACAGGCTTTCCAGTAGAGGAGTTGGTTACAGTTATGGGTGTTGACTCAAGTGGACTTTCACTAAGCATCCCAGCCTTAACAAACAATGTAGGATTGGCTTTCTTCCATTGTTCTAGGTCAGCCACTTTTTGCTTATACTCCTCTACTGGAGTAAGAACTCTTGGTGGAGGAATGATTTCCTTTTCTTGGAGTTTTGGTATACCAGTCCAAGATAAATCCTTTCTCAGGACACCATGAATGTTTCCAGCAGGTGGTGGAACATCATCATACTCTTTCTTCCCAATCCCAGTCATATCCCTAGAGTCTCTTTGCTCACTTACACATTTTTCTAGGGTTTGAGAAGCTTTATCAAACTTTTGAATTTTAAGCCCTACATTCTCTTTGTTTTAAATGGCCTCATCTAACTTAGTTTGTATGACTCCTTTGGATCTCTCCAGTATGTCCCTAAGGTCAACACTAACTTTGAGGTCATGAGACAAAACATTAATTTGATATTTTAGGTCAAGCTCCATTTTCTTATATTCTGCTACAATCTTTTCAGTTTGAACAAGTGCCATTTGATAATTAGATAGCTTGCATTTTTCATCAAAAACATCTGATTTTAAACTTTAAAATTTCTTTGTTAAGTTTTTCAGTGTTTAAACGACAACCTTTACTACAGAAAGCATCATCATATACCTCATTATCTGATGAAGACGAAGAATGTGCCATGAGAGCAAATTGAACATGCTCTTCTTCTTCCTTTTCTACAATCAAGGCCTTGTTCTCTTCCACCTACTTTGTCATAAAGCTCCAGTCCCATCAAAAACCATCAATGTCTTGCATTGGCAACCATAGCCTTTGTGTCTTTAACCTTAATGATTTGGCTTGAAGGCTTTCCTACATCATATCTTCTTGGAGATCTGCATTCCCTCATAAAGTGACCCATTCTATGGCAATTGTAACACTCAACCTTAGATTTATCAAACCCAGCAGTGTCTTAGCATTGAAGGTCATCTTCTTTCTGAATCTCCTATTCCATCTGTTGGCCCTTATGATTGCAAGAGCCATATTTCATTTAATATCCGTCTCCTCCAAATTCTCCTCACTGATTTGCTCAAGGTCCTCATATGTAATCACTAAACCATTGGGCAATGCAGCAATGTATGCACACACTATGTCTAGATCAACACCAGCAAGTTTAATCCTTGGTGAGTCAACATTGTATGTGTCAGCGTCTGAATGAGAAGCGCTGACAAAGGTTGATCCACCACTGACACAAGGTGATCCAGTAACAGGATGCATATATGATTCTCTCTAATCAACTTGAGCTTCACTATGTGAGATGAAAGCCATGTTTCCAGAGGTAGATTTGCTTCCATGATCTAAGAGGATTTCATTCTCTACAATCTTTAGCTTATTGTAGACGTCGTCAAAAGTAGATCTCTTGTAAGCATTGGTAGCAATAACAGATCTTGCTTCAATTTTCCATGCATCACCAAGACTTTTATGGAAAGTGGTAATGATATCAGCATCATTATACACTGTTCCCATAAAGGACAATTTGCTTGTGATGTCTAGAAGCCTGCTTCTCACCCCACTTGGCTTCTTATTGGGAAGAGCCTTGAACACATCATACTCATGCAAGAGTTGCTTCTTCTTTTTTGAGGCAGTATCATCATTACCACCATAGTTGACTTGAAGAGCTTCCCAAAGTTCTTTGGCAGACTCAAAACCTCTATACTTGTGCTGATTGCTTGGTCCCAAATAAAGTTTGAGAATGCTTAAAGTTTTCATGTCATTCCTTCTCTTTGCAATATCCTCAGTTGAGACAGCTCTCCCATCTGATGGTCTTTCTTTTCGATCCTCTTCAGTTGAGCCCTCAACTGATCTTGAAGCAATAGCAGTAGCAATCTTAGCAGCCTTATCGAATGTGTTTCCATATTCAATAATTTCCCAAAGAGTGTGATCATGAATTTGAAGGTAATGTTCAAAATTGAACTTCCATAGCTCAAAGTTGTCAGGGTCTAGCATGGGGATTTTTAGGTTGTGACTTGAGGAGGAGGTCATATCTGGAGTAGACATCTTGTCTGGTTTTTAGGGTTTCTTGAATAATTAGGGTTTTTGCCGATTTAGGGTTTTTAGGGTTTCGTGTTCTTTAGATCAAAGTTCCTCAACAAGCTCTGATACCACTTGTTGATCCCAAACTTAGATCGATTAGCTTTGTGTTAACGAGATTAAATCAAGTTAAACACTTATAGAAACTTTGTTGAATGAAAAATTCAAGTACTATGCGGAATTAATACTTGAATGAAGAACAAGCAAAACAAGTAAACCAAATTTTCACTTTTGATTGATGAAACAAACTTAATTACAATGAAAGTCGAATACTGAATAACAATGTGTGTATTCTATAAACCATACGACCTCCTTTTATAATATAAGGAATCGTGTACAATGGATAACCTATCAACTATATTAGGAAAAGATAAATATAGATAATACAATATTTGAGTATATCTTTTCTAAATAACAAACGTGTTGACTAAGTTTTCCTATCGGTGCTTGGACTTATTCTTATCAACGCTTGAATACTTCTTGTCAACGCTTGATCTGTCAGCGCTTGATTTCTTCCTATCAACGTCCAAATAACTCTTGTCAGCGTCTAAGTGTCTTGGCTCATTTTATTCCCAACAATCTCAATGCCGCCGCGGGTGGTAATTTTTTCTGTAAGACGGTCGAGGAAGCATTATTGATCATTGAGAATAGGTCCAAGGTTTATAGCCCTCGTAGCACATCGAGTATTCACAAGGCTTCGTCTTCGCCTTCATTGTCACATACCATCGATGCTTGCCAAATAGAGGCTAATTTGGAGAACAAGATATTTGATAAGCTTAAGGGACTATGGATTAAGTTTAAAGTTGGTGAACAACCCACTCCCGCTACGGCTAAAGCGGTTGAGGTTTCTTGTATGTATTGTGGTGGAGGTCATGATTTCTCCGAGTGCATTACCAACGTTGGTAACACTTCGAGTGCCTACGTGGCCACGGGAACTTATAACCAAAACGGTCAAGTTATCCGCACTAATCAGTTGACTCCACCGGGTTTTCCACCAAATCAAAATGCTAACAATTATCGAAATAATCAAGTTGGTTACCAAGGAAATCAAAGGAACAATTATAAGGGTAACAACTATGGGAATAAAGGGACTAGCAATCAAGTGCAAAACCAAAATCAAAACCGTAATTTCAAAACCTGAGTCAAGGATTTCAAAATGCTTACACTAAAGAGCTTCCAAATGACTTTTAGAATTACGATACGACAAATGACAAGATTTTAGAAAACATCCAAGAGCAATTGGCTAGTCAAGCTAGGAAAACGGCTAAGAACACAAAGGAGTTAGATAATTTTGCTAAGGAAAATGCCAACATGAGAACGAAATTGAAAAACGATTTTGCTAATCAAATTAGAGGCCAAAACAACAAAATTGAACAAACTCAATCTAGGCTTGAACAAAGGATAGACCAAAGTGCCGCTAAGCAAGACGTTAAGCTCAATGATGTTTTGGAAGCAATTATGATGAACAAACCCTCTACTTCGGGTGGTCTTCCTAGTAACACCGTGTCAAACCCGAAGGGAGAGATGAAAGTGATTACCACACGTAGTGGTAAGACCTTTAAGGGACCAACTCCTCAACCAATTACTCCTACGGTGGAGGAAATTAAGGAAGAACCCGAGGTGGTGGTCAAAAAGGAGCATATCCCAATCCCACAAAATACCGCTCAAACCACACCTACGGTTGACCCTTTACCAACATTAGAACCCGAGATTCCAAAGGCTATGCCTATGCCCCACCCAACACCACCCTTACCTTACCCATCGAGACTTTGTAAGGAGAAATTGCAAGAGCGTGATAATTATCAATTTGATCTTTTTATTAAGATGTTTCGTGATTTGCATTTTAACATATGTTTTGCCGACGCTTTAATCATGATGCCTCGATTTGCCGCCAACTTTAAGAGTATGTTAAACAACAAGGAGAAATTGCAAAAACTGTCTAGTTGTTCATCGGTTTATCTTAACCGCATACCTCAAAAAGTCGGTGACCCCGGTAAGTTCTTAATACCAATTGGTATTCAAGATATGGAAGAATGCTATGCCTTGGCCGATCTTGGTGCTAGTATCAATTTGATGCCTCTTGACATATTCAAGTCGCTCAATCTTCCTAATCTTACTCCTTCAAGAATGTCTATCAAAATGGCCGATCATTCTACGATTCCCGCATGTGGATTGGCCGAAGATGTTTTTGTGAAAGTGGGAAAGTTCTATTATCCGGTAGACTTTATCGTAGCCGATATTCCCACGGTTCCTCAAGTTCCTCTTATTTTAGGTCGTTCGTTTTTAGATATGTCGAGAGAGCTTATTGATGTGCATGCAAGGAAAATCACCTTACGTTTCAACGACCATAAACTATATTGATATGATCGATGTCGTTTGCGAGGAATTTTCACAAGAATTTTTAGGTTTTGGTGATGAAGAAAATAGTGGCAATCCCACTATGCTCGATCCTATTCTTGATAACTCGACACCATCCTTCACTCTATTTGAAGGAGGTGGTGTTATTTTGGAAGAGTTTGATGTACCTTGAACTTCTAACGAAGACCTCGACAATGATGAGGACTTTTCGATTATTAAGGATATTCTTAACGATTTCCCATTTCCTCCGCCGGTGGAGGTTATGAATATCGAACCCAAATCTTCAATCGAGGAACCACCAATCCTCGAGTTGAAAGATCTTCCTCCTCATCTTGAATACGTATTCTTGGAAGGAGACGATAAGTTGCCAGTTATTATTGCGAAGGATCTTTCAGATGATGAAAAAACCGCACTTATCGATGTCTTGATGAACCACAAAGGGGAAATTGCGTGGAAATTATCCGACATTAAGGGTATCGACCCAAAGTTTTGTACCCACATAATCTTAATGGAGGAAGACTACAAGCCCGTAATCCAATGTCAAAGAAGGGTGAACCTCAAAATTCACGACGTCATCAAATAGGAGGTCCTTAAACTCCTTGACGCGGGAATGATTTATCCTATTTCCGATAGCCCTTGGGTGAGTCCCATTCATTGTGTCCCTAAAAAAGGAGGAATGACCGTTGTGCCAAACGATGCCAACGATTTAATTCCAACTGGACTCGTGACAGGTTGGAGGGTGTGTATTGACTATCATAAGTTGAATGACGCCACTCGTAAAGACCATTTTCCCTTGCCCTTCATGGATCAAATGTTGGAGCGTCTTGCGGGAAACGATTTCTATTGCTTTTTAGATGGTTTTTCCGGTTACTTCAAAATTCCCATCGATCGTCGTGATCAAGAAAAAACTACGTTTACGTGTCTATATGGAAAGTTTGCCTATCGTAGAATGCCGTTGGGACTTTGCAATGCACCGGGAACTTTTCAACGGTGCATGATGGCTATTTTTCATGACATGATCGAGAATACGATGGAAGTCTTTATGGATGAATTTTTTGTGTTTGGTAGTTCGTTCACTTCGTGCTTAGGAAATTTGAAACACGTGTTGAAACGTTGTGAGGAAACCAACCTTGTGCTCAATTGGGAAAAAATGTCATTTTATGGTTAAAGAAGGAATTGTCTTAGGGCATAAGGTTTCGAAAGCGGGGATTGAGGTAGACAAAGCTAAAATAGACGTCATCGCCAAATTACCTCATCCCAAAACTGTCAAGGAAGTTAGGAGCTTCCTAGGCCATGCGGTCTTTTATCATCGATTCATCAAGGATTTTTCAAATATATCTCGACCCATTACACACCTCCTCGAAAAAGATGCTCCTTTTGTCTTTAACGAATATTGTGTACGAGCCTTTGAAATCCTTAAAAGGAAACTTACCGAATCTCCCATTCTTGTTGTTCCCAATTGGAACCTCCCATTTGAGCTCATGTGTGATGCAAGTGATTACGCTATTGGGGTCGTTTTGGGGCAACGTCATGAAAAGCACTTCTTGCCTATTCACTATGCTAGCATGACGATGACCGAGTGATGAGATGGCATTTATACATGATCTCATCGTTCTTTTCGGGCTTTAAATGCATTAAAATGTCATAAAATACCATATATATGCTTGTGTTTGTTTACTTGTGTGTTTTAGGTATGGATATCGTGAAAAAGACAAAAGATCACAAGAAACAAGGAAAAACGAACACGAGAAACGAAGCCGTACAAAGAACCGGGCCCTAATCATGGAATTTTCATCAAATACCCTTGAAGACTTGAAGACAAGCAAGATTGATCATCATTTATTGAAGAAATGACACTTAAAACCCTTGTATATTAATAATTACAAGTTTGGTCCCTTAAGTTTGTCAAAATTGCAAAAAGGTCCTTCAACTTTGAAGAAATGGCAAGTATAGTCCCTCAACAATTTCAAATTGCCAATTATGGTCCCTCATAAAGTGGAAGACTCATTAAAGACCTTTGAAGATCATCAAAGTCCAAGATCAGCCCTTAAAGAATCACCAAATGGCAAAAATCATCCTTAAAACCTTTTTCTAAAAGTATTGTGCCAAAATTGCAAAAATGTGAAACTTATTATCAAAGGGATGCAAGTTTTAGGGCTGGAAACCTTAAAAGCCAAAAATAACAAAACATAAGGACCAAAAGTGGCAACTGAAACATTCAAAAAACAAAAAAAGCGCCTAACACATGTAATTCCCCCAATTTCGGATCAAAGGGAGTACTATTCACCATTTTACCAAGCCCAGAATTTACCCTCACTTATCCATGGTAAATTTCCAATTAAACTTGCACACAAGTAATTCACACACTCACAAACCTTTCCCACTCCTAAAAACCTGCATCCCACACATGTGCACCAAACCCCCAATTCCCCAATCCACCAATCACATCATTCCTTAGCCCCCAAGCATCATGACGTGTCCCAATTGAATGGCCAAGATTATTTGCTTCCTCCCAAAGCAAAATAAACGTTCAAGATCAAGAAAGGACAAAATGCACTCAAAATCATTCAAGGGCACATTTGGGATTTTCTATGTATTAGGGTTTTATGTTTTTATGCTTCTAGGATGTTCTATAGGCTCTATAAAAGGAGACCCAAGCTGTGGTGATCCTTTTGTTCCAGTTTCTAGTCTCTCACATGTAATTCCTTTTTAAAGAAATAAAAAGTTTGGTTTTTGAAATATTCAAGTGTAATTCCTTTTTTATTGTTTTTAAAAGATTGTGTGTTGTGAGGAGATTGATTCTGAGTTCCACTTTGTTTTATGATTAAGCAACTTTGATTTTCAAAGTTGTTTAAGGTTTCTAAAACTTGGAAGGTTTTTGGTAAGAAATCTGTCCAAGGTATTTGGTGTTTATGGTTCATGATTATTGGTAATATTAGGTTTTAGAAAACGTGTTTAGAAGGTTGGAAAAGTTTTGGAAAAGGTTTTACCAAAGTTAAGTAAAATCAGTAATATATCATATTGTTGGTTTTTGGTTTTGTTCTTGTTTGATTTGTGTTAGACAGGTGGAATATTGTGTTGATCAAGGATCAGCACCAGCCCGGGCTGGTTTGGAAGTGGATTTTACATCCACCAAGGTTTTGGATGTAAAACCTTGAGGTAACACCTTTTTCCTTGTTTAAATTTCAGAAAAATAAGAGTTCATTTGATTTTTGTTTGATTCTGAGTTTAAGGTGTTTAAGCTTATTGGATTTGTGTTCTATTGATGTTATGTGCATGTTAGATGATATAGAAATTAGTTTGGTTAGGGTTTAAAAGGTTTTGAGTTGTTTAAAACGTTTTCAAAAATATAAGAGGGTGTTTGGCTATAGGTTTTAGCAGGGGAGATCATTTGATTTGTGCTTTGTTAGGGTGTTAGAGTTGGTGAATTAAGTTAAGTTAGGTTAGTAATAAGTAATTAATTAGTTTGGAACAATTTTGGATCAAGTTGTGAAGTTTAAAGGAAAAAAGGGATAGCTAAAACCTGCAAGTACTCAATCTGCTTATTTCTCTTCATATTTTGGTGCTTAATTTCATAAGTTGTGAAGTAAGTGTAAGATTTCATGTTTGTTATGGCTTAAGTGCATGTTGGAGAGTGTGTGTGTCCAGTTTTAGCCTTTGAAGTTCATTGAAAAGCAAGTAATAGGTCATAATAGGCCACCAGACCTGCTCTATCTTCACAGAGAATTGCATAGCCTGTGTACTTGTGTTTTTGATCTTATTGTGGTGCTAGTTGTTTGTTCTCTTTGTGCATTGACTTCTTGTGCTCAAAGGAGCACAAGAGTGCCCTCTTGTACCAATAAGCATCCTCCAAATAAGCCATAGGACCAAGCACCTCTTGGTCCTTTTGAAATCTGTGAAAGCTTGAACACAAGCAAAAAAACCAGGCACGTTTCACAAGCTGCGCCGCAAGACCTACTAGTTGCGGCGCAACTGAAGGAGCTACAAATCAAGGTACTCCCGTTTCACTAGTTGCGGCGCAAGACACAAGCGTTGCGGCGCAACTAAGTGAATAAAAAGAAAAAAAAAGGGGGTTATCTAGACTCGAACCCGTGACCAACCGTTCAACAACCCAACGTGTTAACCAAACGCGCCCTGGGGACTTTGACTGATACTTTTGGTTTTGAATTCTAGTTAACACGTTTTTCATTGCTTTGCTTATTAATAAGCCGTAGCATTTAAGCTTATTTCCAGCTTATTTTTCTAGCTTATTTCACTTTTCTTATTTTTCCTAGGTAAGTAATAGGTTTGTAGATTTTTTAAAATTGGTTTCATATTTTTCACTTTATTAGTTTATTTTTTAGAATTTATTTAATAGACGTTTTTATTAAATCATTAAAAAATACCAAAAATAGTTTTTATTTCTAGGAAAAATAGTTTCTAGTTTTTAAAATATATTTTTGAGGTTTACATCTAATTTTGGTTTCAAAAACATTTATTTTTAATTTTATAATATTTTAAGGTTTTTTATAAACTTTAAAGATTTTTATAAAATTATTAAAAAAGGTTTAGAAGCCTAGATTTGTGTTTTTCTCTTAATTATATTATTTAGGATTTTTAGAAATTTTTTATTTTAAATTTTAGAAACTTTTTATTTTTAGTAATATTTTAATATTATTTTATTATTTAATTTTCAAAATTTTATTTTTCTTTCTTTTTCATTTTTCCTAGGTTCTTTGTCATTAATTAGGACTATTTCAATTTTTAGAATAATTTTTAAGCTTTTAGATTTATTTTTATAATTATTTTAAGTTTAATTAGTTTTTAATTAGTTTAAATCATTTTTAGAGTTTTAAAAATAGTTTTATTAGGTTTTAATTTTTAGAAAAATACTTTTTATTCTTATAATAATATAAGTTGAGTAATTATTCAATAAAATCATATTTTAGACTTTTGAATTAGTTAAATTTAATTTTAGGGCTTTAATTAGCATTTAAAATTAATTATTTAATTAATAAAAGGTTTTAAAATATCTTTGTTGGATTTTTATCTTTGTTTATATTATTTTAGACTTGTTTTTATCTTTTTCTTGATTTTGTTTTTGGTTTTAATAATTTTTAATTTTTGTGGTTTTTCTACGGTCTTACGTTTTCGTCGTAGTTTAATTTTCACGTATCCGTCTTTTCTTCTTTTCACCCCCATTCTTCTTAATATTAATCTCAAATAAATACAAGTTAATTCACAACACCATACCTCCTTGGGAAACGAACTTCTTCTCTCATTTTATTTGATTGTGGGTCATTACTTGTGGTTTTCCTAAATCACTCGTCGATACTTACCGCTCATATTTAGTTGCTTGTTTTTCCTAAAGCAAGTTATCTAAATTTCTACAATTATCATTTTGGCGCCGCTGCCGGGGAGGTGTGTCGTGTCTTAATTTGGAAAATTTTGTTTTTGATATTATCCATAAATAGTATTTGTGTTAAGTGGAACTCTCTTAACACGTATTATCGGTTTTCTCGGTTTTTCTTTGTGAATATTATTAATATATTGTATTAAGTATCACAACCAAAATACAATATCTCCAAAAGTGTGAAAACACAACCTTGATTCGGGATTTCATCACTCGATCATTGTATTCGAATCTCAAACAAAAAGAAAAGGCAAAAATAGATAAATACTTTCGTGAAGCTCGATTTTGAAAAATACAAACTATAAGGTGGGTATAAGGCGGGTATTATAAAATATACCCTAAGGAAAAAGGCTCTTAAGTGCTTCGCGCCGCCTCGTTTCCCCGCTTGCTTGTGAGTATTTTGAGATTGAAGGCTAACCGAGGGTTTTGCCGCCCAAAGTATTAATACGTATACTATATTTGCTTGGTTTTCTTTGTGATTAAACCCTCGTGAACAATTTGGTTTTCACCAAAGTTCTAAAGTCATTCGAAGGCGTTCACTCCACGTGATCGTTTTCATTCCTTTGAGGCTTCTTTAATCAAGAGTTTGATTCGAGGAGAGATTTTGTAGATTGTTGTCTACGAAGATACACCAAAATCCAAAAAAAAAATTAAATATCATCAAAAAAAAAAAAAAAAAAAAAAAAAAAAAATTGAAAATCCACAAAACAACCAAAAAGAATCTTCTTTGCTCACCTCCCATTCTTCGTGAAGTTTATGATCACTCGTAATCAAGCTAAACGAGCTCGTAAACGTCTTCAAAAGCAAGCAAATCAAGGATCGTTGATTGTTGAAGAACCTCCAATTGTTGAACCTATTATAGAACAAGAAGTCGTAATGGCTAATCGTACTATGATGGAGTTGCTACAAGCACCCACCGAGGGTTTTGGAGAGGCCATTGTTATTCCCGCCATCCTTGCGGAGAATTTCGAGATTAAGACGGGTTTAATGTCGATGCTACAAGCAAACAAATTTCGAGGTCACGAGAAAGACAACCCGCATTACCACATTAGGAATTTCAACCGTCTCACCGCTACTAGCAAATTCAAAGATGTTCCACATGACGCCATTAAGATGATGTTGTTTCCATATTCGTTGGATGGACCCGCAAAAATTTGGCTCGAGAAAGAACCGCCAAATTCGATTTTGACATGGGCCGATCTCGTTTCTAAGTTTGTGAACAAGTTTTTTCCACCATCGAAAACAACACACTTAAAAAATGAGATTTCACGATTTGTGCAACATAACAATGAAAGTTTTTCAATGGCATGGGAACGATTTAAGGAGATGTTACATGAATGTCCTCACCATGATTTTTCGGAATTGCATCAAATTGATACATTTTATAATGGGCTTAATGATCATGAACGAGATTATTTGAATGCCGCCGCGGGTGGTAATTTTTTGTGCAAGACGACAAATGAGGCTTTACAAATCATTGAAAATCGATCTAAGGTTTATAGCCCTCGTAACACACCGAGTGTTGCCAATATGGGTTCGTCATCTTCGTCACAATCGTCTCGTAGCATTAATGCCTTACATGATGAAGCTAATGAGGAGAATCGGTTTTTTGATAGATTTGCTAATCTAATGTCCCATTGGAAGGCTCAAGAAGCTTCCAATTCCGCTTCGGTTAAAGCGGTTGCTAAGAGTTGTTTATCGTGTGGAGGAGCTCATGATTTATCCGAGTGCATTACCGCGGATGGTAACACTTCGAGTGCTTATGTAGCAACGGGAACTTACAACCAAAACGGCCAAGGTTCCCGCCAAAATCAAGCTCCACCAAATCAAAATGTTAACAATTATCGAAACAACAACCAAGGTAATTACCAAGGCAACACACGCAATTACAACAAAGGGAATTATCAAAGTGGGAATGGACAAATCTCTAATCAAAACCAAAACCGTGATTTTCAAAATACTACACAAGGTTTTCAAAATGCTCACACGAAAAATTTGCAAGGAGAATTTTTAGATTATGCAAAAGCAAATGATGCTAAATTTGATAATATGCAACGTGAGATGATTAGCTTAAGGTCCGAGTTGAAAAACGAGCTTAAAAATGAACTTGCTAATGAACTTAAAACTCATGCTAATAAAATGGAAGGAAATGTCCAACGTCTTCAACAAAACCAACAAAAGATGGAATTAGGACAACATGAGATTAAGCAAGAGTTATTAAAAGCGGATGCTAGGCAATCAAAATTTGAGGACCGAATGGCTAAGATGTTTGAAGCTATCATGTGTAAGCCCTCTTCTTCGGGTGGTCTTCCTAGTGATACCATTGCAAACCCGAGGGGAGAAATGAAGGTTATTACTACACGAAGTGGTAAAACTTTCAAGGAACCAATCTCTCGTCCAAGTACTTCTACGGAGAAGGAAATCGAGAAAGAACCCGAGGTGATGGTCGAAAAGGAGCACATTACAATCCCACGAAGTACCGCTCATACCACACCTACGGTTACACCAATACCAATTATGGAACCCGAGATTCCAAGGCCGTTGCCTAATGACCAACCCACACCACCTTTACCTTACCCTTCGAGACGTAACAAAGAAAAGGCACAAGAAAGGAACAATTATCAATTTGAGCTATTTATGAAAATGTTTCGTGATTTGCATTTTAACATAAGTTTTGCCGATGCTTTAATCATGATGCCTCGATTCGCCGCAAACTTCAAAAGTATGCTTAACAACAAAGAGAAGTTACAACAATCGTCTAGTTGTTCATCGGTTTTTCTAAGCCGCATACCACAAAAAGTCGGTGATCCCGGTAAATTTTTGATTCCATGTGCTATACAAGATATGGAGGAATGCTACGCCTTGGCCGATCTTGGCGCTAGTATTAATTTAATGCCTCTCGAGATTTTCAAATCGCTTTCGCTTCCGGCTCTTACTCCTTCGAACATGTCCATCGAGATGGCCGATCATTCTACGATCATGGCATGTGGAGTAGCCGAGGACGTTTTCGTTAAAGTCGGAAAGTTTTACTATCCCGTTGACTTTATCGTTGTAGACATTCCCATCGATCGAAAAGTTCCTCTCATTTTGGGTCGTTCATTTTTGGATACATCAAGAGCACTTATCGATGTTCATGCTCGTAAAATCACCCTTCGTTTCAATGAAGAAGAACTTGTCATCAATGCAACACAAAACTCCAATCTTTCTCATGTATATTCTATTGCAACTTTAAACCATGGTGACTCGACCAATGTCGTTTGCAAAGAATTTTCACCAAGAGTTTTAGGGAATGTCTCCAAAAACAATTTGCCATTTCCTCCGCCGGTGGAGGTTATGAGTGCTAAGCCTACAAAGAAGAAACCATCAATACTTGAATCGAGAAATCCTTCGCCTCATCTCGAACATTCATTCTTGAAAAGTGTTGATAAGTTGCCGGTTTCTACGGAAGATCTTTCGGATGATGAATATGTTGACCCCGATGGGGAGGTTTTCTTCGTCGATAAACGTTTTGAGAACTTGCCACCACCAAAACCAAAACGGTTTCAAAATGTGAGAATTTTTAGTGTAACTAACATCGTCTTAGAAACACCGAATATTTTCGACATAATCAACAAGGGTTTTCATAAGGAGAGTTTAAAAGATAACAAAGAAAAAGATCTTAAATGTGATTTAATTGATTTTTCTACAAATCTAACTCCGTCATCACCGCGTGATTTGAGTGCTACAAACTCGTCTACTCCTTTTGACGATGTTTTGTGTGGTCCTAGTATGGGGGAAGCCCCTTATGTTCCCTCATCCTTGTCCACCGAGGACGAGATATTCGATCCCGGAATTTCATGTAAAGGGAAATCTCGGTCTTCCACCGATGCAATAAATGGAAACGATATCTATTTGCTTGGTGCGAGTCTACCTCGAGTAGCTCAAACGTTTGTCTTACCAATTGTCTCACCCTTCTACTTCTCATCTATTTTCTTCAAACTCTTTGAGTTTATGGCACATGTTCAAGTGGTGTTGATTTGTTTTTCCAATGAAAACGAGAACGCCATCTTCGACCCCGGTATTTTGCATCATATAAGGACTTAGTCCTTTATACCGGTTGCTTTTTGGGCCTTGTTTATCATGTAAGCCCCATCAAAAATTGACCACACCATGATTTCCCTAAATGTTCACATTTTGAGGGGATCGAGTCGAGCTCATGACTCGGTAATCAAAAACGAGGTGCCTCGTGGGGGAGATCCCATGCTTATCTTTATGCTTTATGTTCACTAATAAGGGGACTTGTACCCTTCCAACTCGTTGTCTCGTGGTTGTTTGTGATTGTGTTATCTAGATCATCATCATCGTCTACGATTGAAGACTCTCGTGTTCGTTTACGTGAGCCTCCATCATTCGTTTGAAGAAGTTTTTCACGAATCCATGACATATCCTTTATTGTTCTAACAATTATCTTTTAGCATAATTAATAAACGGCTTTAGATATATTGTTGATCACCCTTTCCATGCTAGATCCTAAGCATTCGATTCTTCGTCTCTAGTATGGGGGTGCTCCACCTTTAGACTCGAAACATTGAGGACAATGTTTACTTTTAGTATGGGGGGGTGAATAGATACTTGCTTTGCTACGCCCTCACGTCTTCCAACTTTCAATGTTTTGTTTTGCTAATAAGGCTAAAAATGGCCAAATTTTAAAATTTTTCTTAGTTTTCATAAGTGTTTTTAAGACACGAATATATATTTTCCGATGGGTAGAATAAGAGTTAATTTTTGACTTGATGGGCATTTGGAGCCATTTACATTCCTTAACCCGCTCAATTCAAGTTTTGCTAGACTTTTATATAGGGAGCTTTAAAACGCGAAAGTCTTAATTCATTCGGGTTAAGAACAAGAACTTTTCGCAAGTTCCTATAATTGATTCTAGAAAGTCACTTATCAAGGGAACTTTAAAACGCACTCTCTAAACTTGAAAAAGTCCAAGAAAGTGCAAGATCCTATAGGTGGCTTGAAAACCCAAAACTTTGATTTGATATAGTCTAAATGAAAGCTAATCCAAATTTGGCTTAATTTTGACTTGCATGGCTAAGTATTCACGAGTCTCTTTAATTAGAGGTCTTTAAATAGTGAAGAACGAGAAATGATAGAGTTAGACAAGTGATCATGCTAAACGTAGAACATGAAAGTGTTCTTTCAAAAACTCATATGTTTTTAATTGTGGCTTTTTCTTCCCATAAGATCAATGCATTAGGAATAAAACATAATTGCAATAAGTAAGGTCGTACGATTTGAAAGGTTACTTAGCCTCTAGCGCAAGATCGTTTAAAAGTTGCTCGGGGTTGAATAGAGTTCATAGCCAAGGCATAACTTATTGAAGCGGGACGCGAAGATTGGCGATCATCCAAAAAGGCCCTAACAAGGCATGAGGAGCTCTATTTTTGCTAAAGATCCAAAGATGATGTGAAGTATCATTATTCCAAAATCAATATGAAGGATCGAGACACACGACGAGAAGCTATTACTCCCCTAAAGAATGGAGAAAGTCTATCCAAAAAGACCCTAACAAGGTATGAGGATGAATATATCCAAGTCCGAAAAGGAGGCGGATCGTTGTATATCAAAATCCAAAGTAAAGATTGAAGAAAAATGATGAAGTCGTGGTCCTATATGAAGAATCTCTCAAAAACGTCAAGTGAAGAAATTCCAAATATATGAAGAGAAGACCATAATTTCGAGAACGTCTTCCCAAGATTTGAAGTATGAAGTACATGCCAAATATCGGTCCGAGAAAGGTCTCAAATCGTGAAACGAGTTATGCCAAGATATGAACTTAAGGAGATACACGAGAAGCCGTTTTAAAAGATTTTGTCCTTCGGCTAACTATTGATCAAATCGTGCTACTTTGCTTTCGGACTAATAACTACTCAAATAAGTCAATATGAATCACTTGTGATCCATGACAAATAGATAAAAAAATGCTAGTAACCCATTTCCTTTTATAATAACTAGGATTGCGGGGAGAAAAAGTATTACACAATTTGAACGTATGAGTAGTGTTAGCATTGTGACTTGTACCAACAATGATCTTGTTTTTGCACTTAGCATGGAATGTATGACAATCAAGGATGACGAAATTTACTCTAAGGGACATTAACTTGTTTCTATTCTTTGACCCTAAAAGTCACATTTTGGTGATGAAAATCATACATTATGTCTTTACACATTCTCGTAGTATGTTGCAAGTCTTTTACTCTTCAATAAAGGTTAATAAAATTGAACTTTGGTGATGCTTAGATACTTTATTCTAGCATTGCGTGAGGGCACGGCAATGGCTTAGTATGGGGGAGTGATGAGATGGCATTTATACATGATCTCATCGTTCTTTTCGGGCTTTAAATGCATTAAAATGTCATAAAATACCATATATATGCTTGTGTTTGTTTACTTGTGTGTTTTAGGTATGGATATCGTGAAAAAGACAAAAGATCACAAGAAACAAGGAAAAACGAACACGAGAAACGAAGCCGTACAAAGAACCGGGCCCTAATCATGGAATTTTCATCAAATACCCTTGAAGACTTGAAGACAAGCAAGATTGATCATCATTTATTGAAGAAATGACACTTAAAACCCTTGTATATTAATAATTACAAGTTTGGTCCCTTAAGTTTGTCAAAATTGCAAAAAGGTCCTTCAACTTTGAAGAAATGGCAAGTATAGTCCCTCAACAATTTCAAATTGCCAATTATGGTCCCTCATAAAGTGGAAGACTCATTAAAGACCTTTGAAGATCATCAAAGTCCAAGATCAGCCCTTAAAGAATCACCAAATGGCAAAAATCATCCTTAAAACCTTTTTCCAAAAGTATTGTGCCAAAATTGCAAAAATGTGAAACTTATTATCAAAGGGATGCAAGTTTTAGGGCTGGAAACCTTAAAAGCCAAAAATAACAAAACATAAGGACCAAAAGTGGCAACTGAAACATTCAAAAAACAAAAAAAGCGCCTAACACATGTAATTCCCCCAATTTCGGATCAAAGGGAGTACTATTCACCATTTTACCAAGCCCAGAATTTACCCTCACTTATCCATGGTAAATTTCCAATTAAACTTGCACACAAGTAATTCACACACTCACAAACCTTTCCCACTCCTAAAAACCTGCATCCCACACATGTGCACCAAACCCCCAATTCCCCAATCCACCAATCACATCATTCCTTAGCCCCCAAGCATCATGACGTGTCCCAATTGAATGGCCAAGATTATTTGCTTCCTCCCAAAGCAAAATAAACGTTCAAGATCAAGAAAGGACAAAATGCACTCAAAATCATTCAAGGGCACATTTGGGATTTTCTATGTATTAGGGTTTTATGTTTTTATGCTTCTAGGATGTTCTATAGGCTCTATAAAAGGAGACCCAAGCTGTGGTGATCCTTTTGTTCCAGTTTCTAGTCTCTCACATGTAATTCCTTTTTAAAGAAATAAAAAGTTTGGTTTTTGAAATATTCAAGTGTAATTCCTTTTTTATTGTTTTTAAAAGATTGTGTGTTGTGAGGAGATTGATTCTGAGTTCCACTTTGTTTTATGATTAAGCAACTTTGATTTTCAAAGTTGTTTAAGGTTTCTAAAACTTGGAAGGTTTTTGGTAAGAAATCTGTCCAAGGTATTTGGTGTTTATGGTTCATGATTATTGGTAATATTAGGTTTTAGAAAACGTGTTTAGAAGGTTGGAAAAGTTTTGGAAAAGGTTTTACCAAAGTTAAGTAAAATCAGTAATATATCATATTGTTGGTTTTTGGTTTTGTTCTTGTTTGATTTGTGTTAGACAGGTGGAATATTGTGTTGATCAAGGATCAGCACCAGCCCGGGCTGGTTTGGAAGTGGATTTTACATCCACCAAGGTTTTGGATGTAAAACCTTGAGGTAACACCTTTTTCCTTGTTTAAATTTCAGAAAAATAAGAGTTCATTTGATTTTTGTTTGATTCTGAGTTTAAGGTGTTTAAGCTTATTGGATTTGTGTTCTATTGATGTTATGTGCATGTTAGATGATATAGAAATCAGTTTGGTTAGGGTTTAAAAGGTTTTGAGTTGTTTAAAACGTTTTCAAAAATATAAGAGGGTGTTTGGCTATAGGTTTTAGCAGGGGAGATCATTTGATTTGTGCTTTGTTAGGGTGTTAGAGTTGGTGAATTAAGTTAAGTTAGGTTAGTAATAAGTAATTAATTAGTTTGGAACAATTTTGGATCAAGTTGTGAAGTTTAAAGGAAAAAAGGGATAGCTAAAACCTGCAAGTACTCAATCTGCTTATTTCTCTTCATATTTTGGTGCTTAATTTCATAAGTTGTGAAGTAAGTGTAAGATTTCATGTTTGTTATGGCTTAAGTGCATGTTGGAGAGTGTGTGTGTCCAGTTTTAGCCTTTGAAGTTCATTGAAAAGCAAGTAATAGGTCATAATAGGCCACCAGACCTGCTCTATCTTCACAGAGAATTGCATAGCCTGTGTACTTGTGTTTTTGATCTTATTGTGGTGCTAGTTGTTTGTTCTCTTTGTGCATTGACTTCTTGTGCTCAAAGGAGCACAAGAGTGCCCTCTTGTACCAATAAGCATCCTCCAAATAAGCCATAGGACCAAGCACCTCTTGGTCCTTTTGAAATCTGTGAAAGCTTGAACACAAGCAAAAAAACCAGGCACGTTTCACAAGCTGCGCCGCAAGACCTACTAGTTGCGGCGCAACTGAAGGAGCTACAAATCAAGGTACTCCCGTTTCACTAGTTGCGGCGCAAGACACAAGCGTTGCGGCGCAACTAAGTGAATAAAAAGAAAAAAAAAAGGGGGTTATCTAGACTCGAACCCGTGACCAACCGTTCAACAACCCAACGTGTTAACCAAACGCGCCCTGGGGACTTTGACTGATACTTTTGGTTTTGAATTCTAGTTAACACGTTTTTCATTGCTTTGCTTATTAATAAGCCGTAGCATTTAAGCTTATTTCCAGCTTATTTTTCTAGCTTATTTCACTTTTCTTATTTTTCCTAGGTAAGTAATAGGTTTGTAGATTTTTTAAAATTGGTTTCATATTTTTCACTTTATTAGTTTATTTTTTAGAATTTATTTAATAGACGTTTTTATTAAATCATTAAAAAATACCAAAAATAGTTTTTATTTCTAGGAAAAATAGTTTCTAGTTTTTAAAATATATTTTTGAGGTTTACATCTAATTTTGGTTTCAAAAACATTTATTTTTAATTTTATAATATTTTAAGGTTTTTTATAAACTTTAAAGATTTTTATAAAATTATTAAAAAAGGTTTAGAAGCCTAGATTTGTGTTTTTCTCTTAATTATATTATTTAGGATTTTTAGAAATTTTTTATTTTAAATTTTAGAAACTTTTTATTTTTAGTAATATTTTAATATTATTTTATTATTTAATTTTCAAAATTTTATTTTTCTTTCTTTTTCATTTTTCCTAGGTTCTTTGTCATTAATTAGGACTATTTCCATTTTTAGAATAATTTTTAAGCTTTTAGATTTATTTTTATAATTATTTTAAGTTTAATTAGTTTTTAATTAGTTTAAATCATTTTTAGAGTTTTAAAAATAGTTTTATTAGGTTTTAATTTTTAGAAAAATACTTTTTATTCTTATAATAATATAAGTTGAGTAATTATTCAATAAAATCATATTTTAGACTTTTGAATTAGTTAAATTTAATTTTAGGGCTTTAATTAGCATTTAAAATTAATTATTTAATTAATAAAAGGTTTTAAAATATCTTTGTTGGATTTTTATCTTTGTTTATATTATTTTAGACTTGTTTTTATCTTTTTCTTGATTTTGTTTTTGGTTTTAATAATTTTTAATTTTTGTGGTTTTTCTACGGTCTTACGTTTTCGTCGTAGTTTAATTTTCACGTATCCGTCTTTTCTTCTTTTCACCCCCATTCTTCTTAATATTAATCTCAAATAAATACAAGTTAATTCACAACACCATACCTCCTTGGGAAACGAATCTTTCATCTCTTTTAAGTGATTGGGTCATTAGTGTTGATTTTTCCTAAAATCATCACTCGATACTTACCGCTATTTACGCTCTTTGTTTTCCTAAACAAGAGTTGTATTTTACTACAATCACCGAGGCTCAACTTAAGTATACCACAACGGAAAAGGAATTCCTTGCCGTGGTGTGTGCATTTGATAAATTCCGACCTTATCTCGTCTTGACCAAAAGCATAGTGTATACGGATCATTTGGCAATCAAGTACCTCTTGGATAAACAAGATGCTAAGCCGAGATTGCTTCGTTGGATTCTCCTCCTACAAGAATTTGATGTCACAATACTTGACAAAAAAGGAGCCGAGAATCTAGCGGCCGATCACCTCTCTCGATTGGACATCCTCACCAAAGTGTGTACGAGAACAAGGAAATCACCGAAGCATTTCCTCTCGAGACACTTGGTGTAGTGAATTCTAAGAAAGACTCATCCACCCTATGGTTTGCGGATATCGCAAATTACCATGCGGGAAACTTCATCATTAAGGGTATGACGACTCAACAAAACGAAAATTCTTTCGTGACGTCAAGTTCTACTTTTGGAACGACCCTTACCTATTTCGGAGTTGTGCGGATCAAATTATTCTACGTTCTATTTTTGGCACCGAAGCTTCTAATATCCTTAGAGCTTGTCACGAGGGACCCACGGGTGGTCACCATGGTGCTAATCTCACGGAAAAGAAGGTCTTTGATGTCGGTTTCTTTTGGCATACTATTTACCGAGATGCGGACGCACTTTTCAAGTCGTGTGACTCTTGCCAACGTCAAGGAAAAGCTTCATAAAACGATGAAATGCCACAAAATATCATCCAAGTGTGTGAGATCTTTGACGTTTAGGGAGTTGATTTTATGGGGCCGTTCCCATCATCTCGTGGTAATAAGTACATCCTTGTCGCTGTTGACTACCTATCTAAGTGGGTGGAAGCTAAGGCTTTGCCCACGAACGATGCTCGTGTGGTAGTCAAGTTTTTGAAGCAAATATTCTCTTGGTTTGGAACCTCTCGTGCTGTCATAAGCAATTGTGGAACCCATTTTTGTAATGACCAATTTGAAAGGGTTCTAAAGAAATATGAGGTTACACATCGGCTTTCTACGGCTTATCACCCGCAAACGAGTAGGCAAGTGGAGGTTTCTAACTGAGCTTTGAAGAGGATCTTGGAGAGATCGATAGGAGAAAACCGACAATCTTGGTCGGATAAGTTAGATGATGCTTTATGGGCCTTTCGTACCGCTCATAAGACGCCCATTGGGTGCACTCCTTACAAGCTTGTGTATGGGAAGAATTGCCACTTTCCCATTGAACTCGAACACAAAGATTATTGGGCCCTAAAGCATTGTAATGATGACATTGAGACCGTGGGAAAACACCAGAAAATGCATTTAAATGAACTGGATGAATTAAGGGATATTGCTTATGAAAATTCGTTGATTTACAAAGAGAAAACCAAAAAGTTTCGTGATTCTAAAATTAAAAACCGGGGTTTTAACATTGGGGATCAAGTGTTGCTTTTTAACTCGAGATTGAAAATATTTTCCGGCAAATTGAAATCCCGTTGGTCGGGTCCATTCACCATTACCCAAGTGTTTCCTTATGGTACCATCGAGCTAGCTCAAAATGATGGTCCTAACTTCAAGGTGAATGGCCATAGGTTGAAGCACTACTTTGGTAGGGAAGTTCCTTCTTTGAACGACCTCGACCAAGTCACCTTCCCCAATGATAACTAGTATTGAGGGGATCGAGTCAAGCTCATGACTCGGTAATCAAAAACGAGGTGTCTCGTGGGGGAGTTCCATGCTTATCCATGTACATATTATCGCTTTCTAATGTAGCTTACGTGAGGGGATTTGTGCCCTTCTAACCTTTGTTCCATGGTTGTTTGTTATATGTGGTTTTTAGATGATCATCATCTTCACGATTGGAGCCTCTCATGTTCGTTTTACGTGAGCACTCGATCGTTTGCTTTAAAGAGTTTCTCGATATCCAAATGATATATCCTTAATCGTTCTACCCTTAGGTTTTTAGCACACTTCATAAACGGCTATTGATTTAATGGTTCCACCCTTTCCATGCTAGATTAGGCATTCGACTACGTCTCTAGTATAGGGTTATCCTACCCTTAGACTCGAAACATTGTGGACAATGTTTACTTTAGTATGGGGGGTGAATAGATACTTTCCTTGCCAAACCTTCACGCTTTCCAACTTTCATCTTTTTGTTTATCGTCTTGTTGCAAAATAAGGCTAAAAATGGCCAAATTTTAAAAATTTTCTCATGTTTCATAAGTGTTTGAAGACACGAATGTAGATCTTCCGATGGCGAGAATAAGAGTAATTTTTTACTCGACCGTGCGTGTTGAGCACTTAGCTTCGATTCCTTAACTTATATTAGGCTAAGTCTCTTAAATGAGGACGAGAAATGATAGAGTTAATTATAAGTTACTATGCTAAACGTAGAGTACTCGTATTCTTTCAAAGACTCATGTGATCTAGTTGTTTCCTTATTCTCCCTTCGCTTGTATATATATTTTGCTAATAAGTATTGGCTTAGCGGTTTAGTCTTGATAGTTGGTTTCTAGTCTTTTCTAGTAGCTTCCATGTAATTAAACTAGGAAGACATTAAGGTATCGCCAGCATCACGGTTTTGAAGTATTGGTAACCCGAATAATCGAAAGCTTCACCCAATAATAAGATTTCAAGTGCTCACTTAAATCAAGCAAAAATTCGAAGCTCACAAGGCCGAAAAATCTATGTGAAATTGAAAGTGATTAAGCCTTAATCTTTGAAGCTTTAAAGATCTATAACTCGCTTTAGCGTGAGGATATACGTCTTTGGCCATAATAAACACCTCATGGCGAGGTTAAATAAAAGGCAAGGCAAGACCAAAGTCATAATAAAAGCTCCATGGCGGAGTTGAATAAAAGATGGAGGTAAACCTATGATAATAAGGCCCATCCTTTAGGGGGCGTATAAAAGTCTTGGTAATAAGTCTCATGTTCAAAACCATTATAAAACCATGTTTATCGATCCTTCTTGTTGACTTAATTTTTTGACATCGTTAGCTATTAAGGGAGGTTATTAATTCGATGTTCTTGGTTACACGGTTATGACTCTATTATTAGAACTTAATCTTTATCATCGCATAAGTAAAAAATGTATCATCATGATCATTCAAGACAAAATAAAATATAAGAGGTACCACTTAGGATTAAGGGAGTCTAAGTATGTGATTAGGGCATATGAGTAGTGTTAGCATTACTAACATATAATGACAATGATCTCGTTACACGCTTGGCATGGAATTGGGTAAAAATCGAGGACGACGAAGTTATTTCTAACGAAGCATTCACGTGTTCTTGTTCTAAGAACCTAAACGTCCCATTTTGCGATGAAAATTATACATTATGTCCAAAACGCAAGTAGTAGCAAGTAGTAGTAGTATAGTGAGTTTAAGTTCCAATAAAAGTCGATAAAAATGAACTTTGGAGGTGCTACGATACTTTATTCTAGCATTGCGTGAGGGCACGACAATGGTTTAGTATGGGGAGTGATGAGACTGCTTTTATACATAGTCTCATCGTCCAAAACGGGCTTAAAATGGTTAAAATATCATAAAAAGTGCCAAATATATGCTTGTGTTTGTTCAATGTATATTTTAGGTACGGATATCGAGAAAATGACAAAAGATCAGAAGAAACAAGCAAAAACGAACACGGGAAACGAAGTTGCACAATGAACCGGGCCCTATAGTTGATTTTCCAAGAAAAGTCCTTGAAGAATTGAAGATTGTACAAGAAGGGTCCTTCATTATTGAAGAATTAACACATTATACCCTTTTTTATTCATAATTACAAGTTTGGTCCCTAAAGTGTATCAAATTTTACAAAAAGGACCCTCAACTTTGAAGAATTGGCAAGATTGGTCCCTCCAAATTGAAGACTTGTCATTTTTAGTCCTCCAAGAAGTCAAAGCTACAAGTGAAGAACTTGAAGAATGAAGAAGTGCCAAGAATCACCCTTCAAATATCACGAAAATACAAAAAACACCCTTGAAAATACTTTTGGAAAATGTTTGTGGCCAAAGTATAACTTTCAAAACTTATTTAACAAAGGGGTTTGCAACTTAAATCTGCCAAAACTTGTTTGAAACAAAGATGGAATGTAAGGGGCTATACCTGGCCAACATACAAACTCCCTCGCCCACTCAGCTCTTGACACCTCACTCCCCCAACCAATCACACAACCCCAATCACCCACGTTGGATTTCCACTCCCTAACCCATTTAATCAGTTATTAAACGATTTCAAATCGTTTTTAATAATTTATTTAGGTGGGAAACAGGTACTATTCCCCTCTCTTCCCTAATCCACCCTTAATCTTTGATCATAAACCCTAATTACCAAATCCTCAAAACAAAGGGAAAATTAACAATTGAGTACAGATCATTGATTAAACCAAAACAAAACCCAACCCCACTCTCAAAACTATAACCCATGACTTGTGGGACCTTCACACATGATACCCTGCTCCAAAAATGGCATGAAGACAAAAAAAAATTGGAAGAGATTAGATGATCACGATTTGAGCACAAATAATAGATGGCTTAGATCATTTCATGACAACCCAACATCAACAAAACGCCAAGGCTACATCACATGATCAAGGGATTGACCAAGGTCAAGAGCATCTTACTGGCATCTTTAAAGATATTCAAGGGTAGATTGGGAACATCACACACTAGGATTTTCAGCTTCCTAAGCATTTTAGAATCAATTGTACGCCTGTTATATAAAGGTACATTAGGTTTCATTTTTTCCTGTTCTTGTTTTTGTTTCTCCTTGGTCAAAGCATTATAAATCCCTTTTTCTTGTGAATGAAAAATATTGGTGAATGTTTGTGACGAGAAAGAACAAGTTCCATTTACTTTTAATGTTTAGTTTACTTTGAATCAGTGGTTGAAATCAAGTGTTAAGTTTTTGAAAACGTTTTCTTTTAAAATTTGTGTTAAGTTTTAAGTGTATTCAGTTAAGAAGGAAGTTGTAAAAGCTCCATAAGTTACTCATTTAAATATATATGTGGCCATATATCACTAATATCAAGTGGATATCAAGGATTTGTGGACATATACATTTGGGTGAAAAGTTATGAGGCAGCAATTCCTTGGGTATTTTCTATTTAGAAATCCAAAAGGTTTTAAAAGATAGTGGCTTGTCAAAATTTTGTGATTGAATCTTGTGGTACTCATTTTTCTATGTTAATATGGCATAAGGATTTGTCAATGGTTCATATGCTCTTAACAAGAAAATAATGGAGGAAATCAGTTGGTTCTATATTATTATTTTTACCTTGTGGTTTATCTTTCTTAGTAGGGGTGTTAAGGAAGCTAGTGCACTCTTTGCACTTAAGCTTATACACTCCAAGGTGTGGATGTGCACCTTGGAGGTAAGTAACTTACCTTCTAACATTTCAGTCAAAAGCTTTGAGATTTGTGAAGTTGTTATTGCTAGAAGTTTTACTGATTGGTCTTGCTTAATCTCTACTTAATTGAAGTTTTATGACTGAATGGTGTATGATTCACATGATATGTAGTTGATGCATAAGATTTTAGTTTAAAAATTTTTGCTTTTTGAAATTAAGGGGTGTTTGGGTGTATGTTTTAAACTGCATAGGTGACACTAGGTGGTTTAGAAATCAGTCAAACTTACTGAAAAAGGTAGAGTTAGGTTGTTTAGTGCTCAGTTTTCAGTATAATAGTGTAACAAGAAAGTTTGTATGTTAATTTTTGGTAAAAACTGTTTAGAACATTCAGCAGGGTAGATTTGGTTGGTTTTAGTGATTTCTAGGTTGTAATCTTGGTTATTTGTTGGGTAATCTGCTAATCTAGGTTGGTGTATTCTTGGATTTGAGTTTGGTTAAGTTTTAAATCAAGATTTGGTGGGTTTAATCTGCCTTACTTTTCAATTGAACCAGTCAAACAATGCCTGAATCTCAGTTTATACATATATGTGCCTTGTTTGATTGATCTGTATAATTTGGTGGTTTGATAGTTGTTCTTTTTGTGTTATTTGTGACTCCCACAAGTCCACTGACTTGTGGGTGTCCCTTTTGTCCAAAAGCTCAAGCAACAAGCTTAAAAACAGCTTTTGTCACTTTCTGTGACCAAGCAGTGGGAACTCCTTTCCCACTGCCTTCATTAATCTAGCCACTGCTAGTGATAAAAACAAAAGTTGACCACCTGTCACTTTCAGCTTACTTATTTTTTGTCTTTAGTGCCTTAAAGCCCTAGTTTTTTAGTTTTTTAGTTTTTTAATTTTTCTTATGTTCTCTGATTTATTTTAGTAATTTTAGAAAAAGAAATTTTAATTGTCTGTTTAGTTTACTATTTTTACATTATTTTGAATTAAAATTAGACTTTTAATATTCTGTTTTTGTCATTTAGTGCCAAAAAGTTTTGGATTTCTATTGTTCCAATTTTCTTGTTTTAAGTTAAGTATTTTAAGATTTTTAGAAAAGAAATTTCATTTTTAACTTTGTTTAATCATTTTCTAGAATTATTTTAAGTTAAATTAGACTTTTAATTAATTTGTTTTGTCTTTTAGTGGTAAAAATAACTTTTTCAGACCTTTTCATTTTTCTACAATTTAGTTATTTAAAATAGGATTTTTAGAAAAGTAAAATTAATTTTAGCCTTATTTTATTATTTTTAATCATTATTTTATCTTAAAAAGTGTTTTTAGCCATTTAAGAATAGAAAAATAGTTTTAAAAAATAAAGAAAAATACTTTTTCGTTTTTATATAATATAATTAAGATTCTCATTCGATAAAATCTTATTTTGGACTTATTTATAATTTTATTGAATTTTAAGGCTTTAAATAGCATTTAAAATATAATATTAAATTAAAAATAAGTTTTAAAATATTTTTGTCAAATTTTTATCCTTATTTATATTATTTTAGATTTGTTTTTTATTTTTAACAAATTTTTAGGGTAATTTTTAAATTTCGTCACGTTTTACGGTTTTACGTTTACGTCATTCGTCGTAGTTTAATTTTATTCGTATCTGTCATCATTTTTCTTTTTCCATTCTCTCATCAATATTAATCTCAAAGTTAATCAAGTCTTAACACACACACCAAGCATCCTTGAGAACGAACTCACAACAAGGGTCATAAGTGTTTACGTTTTCCTAAACGTACGCTTAATATTTACCGCTTTTGCCTCATTTTCCTAAACGAGTGTGAAAATACAACTATCAATAACGAATTTGATGAAGAAGTGGAATCTCCCAAACTTGTGTCATATGTCTTGCACTAACCACATGACGTCGAGCTCGAACAAAATTCTCAAAGAAATGAGACACTGAGCACAATAACGTAACCCCTTCAAGTGATAGCAAATGTACGCATAGAGCAAATTATCTTAAAAAGCCCCTACTCCTTTTAAGATATGAATAGATCGTACCCCTTCGCTAGATATGTCAACTCTTCGTCACCATACAAACCAAGCAAGTTATCTTAAATAGGCGACTCATTCCCTTTTAAGATATGATAAGAACACAAAACCTGTGAAAATCAACTACAACATAAAATAAGTGATAATCAAATGTCTTCTTCAATGAATCTCCACAACGAAATGATGATAGCTGAGAACTCCTCCTCAAATAACAGTAGTGACATCGGACTAGTCACTTAATCAGAGTAGTAGCAATCTTACTTGACTAGTAGGAACCAAAACCGGCCAAAGAAAATTAGTATACAACAAGCCAGCATGAACCCTAAGAAGGTCAACAAGAACATACACCTACCAGTAGGAACAAACCAGTAGGAACCGACCAGTGGTACGGACCAGTAGGAACCGAGTAGTAGGAACTGATGATTCAACCAGGAGGAACCATCGAATATTACCAGGAGGAACCGAGAACACAACCAACATGAAAATATATGACCCGTAGGAACCATAGCTCACCAGTAGGAACAACATAACCTACCAGTAGCATCTCAAACCCTCTTCTTTCTCTTTTTTTCATTTTTTTTTCATTTTTGTTAACCAACTGTCACCACACTGTCGCTGAAGCTATTGCTAATATCAAACACATCTTCCTCCAATACTTAGCGACACTGAATTCGTCACTGTTGCTGTTGTTGTTGATACTTTTGACAAAATAAACTTTATGAATATTAATAGTGATGAGGTATAGTCTCACCCCATGCTTAAGGTGAGACAAATACAGCTAATCCCTAATGCTCTATGAGCAAAAATATCTTAAGCCAGAACAACTCACTGGAGTAGCTAGGGTGATGAAGATCACTCTAGGTCCAGAGACAATAGCAAGAGGTATCCCTAGACAATGCTAGCCCCAGACAATGCTAGCCCTAGACAATGCTAGTCCCAGACAGTGCTAGTCCCAAACAGTGCTAGCCCCAGACAATGCTAGCCCCAGACAATGCTAGCCCCAGACAATTCTAGACCTAGAAAAGGCTAGACCCAGGAAAGGCTAGTACTATGCACATGGAGCATAGCCTCTATCGGAGGAAGGACGATTACACCTAGCCTACATAGTACGATAATGTACGAATGGTACAGACGCCTGGACCACGACGAGTACTAGAGGAGCATGAGGACAAGTCTGACCACGAAGGACAGACCTGGTGCTCATCAGCTATTTAGGTGTTGCTCCTACAGACAACCTTGACTCTACAATTCGTGTGTCTTGGATCCACCTCCAAGTAGTATAAAAGGAGAGGTTCCTCCAGGAACAAAGGTTAAGTTTTACACACACACTTTACTACTTACTCTCTCTCTCTCTCTAGAATTACCACTCACTAGAACCACATACTTACTCTCACGCCGGAGTTGGTCTCGGATTCAAACCTCGAGGCAAGCTAACGGTGTTCTTTCTTATTTCAGCCTAAGAGACTTAGGGCTAGACTAATGAACTCTGAAGAAGGAAGCTAGGGCTTCACAAGGAAGGAGTAGCCACAAGATACTCTGAGGGAGCAAGCCAATGCTTCATTAGAAGGAGTAGCCTTAAGATACCCGAAGGATCAAGGCTGAAGAAGCTTTTCCGGAAATTTGCTTCAACATCTGGCGCCATCCGTGGGACCGGGAATACCAATCTACCAAAAACTAAGTGATGGAAGACGGTGACCAAGGTCCTACACTGGGGCTAGGCCTAAGCCTGAACACGGGGACACCTGGGGATAAGAGGGCTCCTCCGGAGGTAACCCCTCCTCTTCCCAAACCTGATCAGGGACGCCTCGCCCCAGCGTATGTCAAACAACACATTGAAACACTAAAAACTATGATGAAGGAAATTGATGAGCAAAATCATGAGAAGATGGACTCCCCAAAAGCTTTTTAACAAGGAGGTTGAAGAGACAGAGTCAGGAAACTCTCGTGGAAGCCCCTCGGTGAGGGAAGAAAGAGGATACTCCTCAGACAGCTCATCCAAGTCTGGAAACCGAGGTCGGTCTAGGTCTGCTCGAAGACGTCATAGAAGTCCTTCACGCAGGAAATCTATCACTAAGTCATACCGCTCGAATAGTATGAGCAAAGCCAAGAGCGCTAAGACCAAGTCACGATCAGCTAGGTCTTCCCATAGGAAGGAGAGCTCAGAGTCCGGATATGACTCAAGATCAGATAGTGACTCGGAGGATTTGAGCACACCATACAGGCGGCCTAAGCCCATGCCTTTCACCTCTCGGATCACGCGTATCAGATATCATAGGCGAGCCAAGCTCACTGCTAATGTCCGTATCTACGAAGGAAGCAAAGACCCAGAAGACCACCTCAGCATCTTCTCTGCTGCTGCTGAGCAAGAAGAGTGGCCCAAGCCAGTATGGTGCAAGATGTTTCATCAGACTTTAGGTGGCTCGGCAAGGAACTGGTTCGATAGCTTAGACCCAAAGAGTGTGGATGGGTTTGAGGAATTGAGCAGCAAGTTTTTAGAGGAGTTCTCACAACAGAAACGATATGATAAAGATCCCATTGAGATACATGGGATTAAACGGAAGCCCAATGAGAACCTCCAGGCATTTATGGATCGCTTCAAAGTTGAAAGCTCACACATTAAGGGTGTGTCCCCGGTGCTAAGGATTTCGGCATTCATGCACGGGCATGGACACCTAGAACTGGCTAAGAAACTCAACGATAAGATCCCAAAAGCAGTGGATGAAATGTGGGAAAGAGTCAGAGCCTTTATCAGGGGAGAGACAGTTGCTGACACCACAGCCATTGCCAAGGCTCCACAATGGGATAGGGGGAATAACAAAGCTGGCTGGACAGGAAACCCAGGTGGATCTAGGAACATAAACCAAAGGAGGAGCCAAGGAAGGGACATGGGGATATGCCCCCCTACGCTAGGAAGGAAGTGTTCACACTGCTGACCAAGACTCCAAAGGAAATCCTAACCACAGAAAACATGAATTTCCCACCCCCTCCCCCATGGTAGGAACTCCCGAAAAGAGAAACATGAACAAGTTCTATGACTTTCACCAAGATCGGGGTCTTGACACGAACAATTGCTTTAACCTCAGAAGCGAATTGAAGAAGGAGTAGCCTCAGGGAGACTAGCACACTTGGTGAAAGATATCAGGCAAGGAGTCTAGAAAGATAAAGGACCAGCCAAAGGAAAGGAAAAGATCATAAACATGATGAGATCACAAGGATACCGGAAGAGACCTTATGAGAAAGTGGAGAATTGGATGGACAATGCCATAACATTCCCGTCAGTACCACGCTATCAGCTGAGAGATTGCCTGGTGATAGTGGATGCCATGATCGAAGGATACGTATTAAGAAGAGTGTATGTTGACGGGGTCTCCTCGTTAGAAATAATGTACGAGCATTGCTTCAGAAACCTAAGCTACCAAACAAGGTCAAGGCTAAGAGAATCTAGGATAGCTCTGGTAGGCTTCTCAGGTGAAGTTCATTACCCTCTAGGCTTCATAGACCTAGAAGTCACGTTGGGAGAGTACGGGAGAACTAGGACGGTGATGATGGAATTCGCTATAGTCAAGAGTCCCTCGCCGTACAATGCTTTGCTCGGGAGAACGGTATTGAGAAGCTTAGGAGCTGTAGCCTCAACCATACACTCAATGGTTAAATTCCCAACGTCAAGTGGGATATCGACTTTGATTACAAGCAGAGAGACCTTAAAAGAATGTAGACTCATGGAAGAGGCACAATCGCGAGTTCTGAGAGCTCGCACAGAAGAGCTAGCCCAAAGAGGTGCGTCAGGAGGGCTAGCCCATGGTGCTCCTCCTCCACCACCACTAGATGAAACTTACCGCAGAAGGCCAGGGAAGGAGCCCATGGAGCAAGGGGAGGAAGAAGAACCACAACCCACTAAGAGGATGAAGCCATCTAGGCCATGGTCAGCACCCAAGTTAAAGCCTGATGAAAAGATAGTGGTGAACGATGACTACCCTGACCAGCTAGTCACCATAGGAGGAAACCTCTCCCCAGAATGTAGACTAACACTCATAAGTACCCTCATGAATAATGCTGATGTTTTTGCATGGACACCAGGCGATATGATAGGCATACCCCGAGCAATCACAAAGCATCGCCTAGACACCTATCCTCACATTGAGCCTAAGGTACAGAAAAAGCGAAGTCTGACACCCGATAGAAGGAAGGTAGTCACAAACGAGGTCAATGAGTGGCTCAAGGCTGGAATCGTGAAACGAGTATGATACCCCTCATGGGTCACTAACCCAGTCCTAGTAAAGAAAGTCGATGGAAGTTGGAGAATGTGCATCGATTACAAGGATCTTAACAAAGCCTACCTTAAAGACTTGTACCCTCTACCAGAGATTGACTGGAAGATTGAATCTTTGTTATGATACAAATACAAGAGCTTTTTGGATGCTTACAAGGGATATCATCAGATCCAGATGAGTAAGAAAGACGAAGAAAATACTGCCTTTCACACAGAAGAATGAGTCTTTTGCTACACCAAGATGCCGTTTGGTCTTAAGAATGCGGGGGCTACATACCAAAGGTTAGTCGACTCTGCCTTCAAGGAACAGATTGGCGTAAACCTTGAAGCATATGTAGATGACTTGGTATTTAAAAGTCGGACCAAGCAAGACATCGTTAGAGACGTGGAGCAAACCTTTTCCACCCTCAGGAGGATAAACATGAAGCTTAATCCCAAAAAGTGCTCTTTTGTAGTAGAAGAAGGAAAGTTCTTGGGCTACATTGTTACCTCGGAAGGAATACGGGCTAACCCTGAGAAGACGAAAGCAGTCACAGACATGTCTTCACCCAAGACCCTGAGGCAAATGCAATCCCTCAGCGGGAAGCTGGCAGCATTGAACCGTTTCTTGTCCAAATCGGCTGAACGATCCTTGCCCTTCCTCCACACCCTAAAGAAATGCACCAACAATAAGGATTTCAAGTGGACGGAGGCTGCAGAAGCAACATTACAAGAAATGAAATAGTTAGTGTCACAGCTACCTACGCTCCCACCCCGAGGAAGGGAGAAACCTTGACGATATACCTATCAGCCGCTGAGGAAGCCGTCAGTGCAGTCCTCCTCACAGAAAGACAGGGAAAGCAGATGCATATCCACTATGTCAGTAGATCCTTGCAAGGAGCAGAAGCAAATTATGCTCTGATTGAGAAACTCACCCTAGCCTTGGTCACGCTGCTAGGCGGTTTAGGAGATATTTTCAGGCTCACCCAATAAAAGTCATAACCAATAGCCCAATCAAGCAAGTGTTGAGCAAATCTGAAGCATCAGGGAGACTCGCAAAATGGTTTTTCGAGCTAGGGACATATGACATAACTTACATACCAAGGGTAGCCGTAAAGGGGCAGGTACTAGCAGACTTCCTAGCAGAGTCACTAGTGGAGAGAGCGGTGGTCTCAGCAGCGGCTCCAACACCCATGGTGGAAGACATCCCAGAGTCCTCTAACTCCAAGGAAGACCTAACTCCAGGCCCGAGAGCCTGGAGGTTGTATACCGATGGAGCATCAAACAGTGGAGGATCAGGAGCAGGACTCATCCTAATCGCCCCAGACTATGTAGAGTACTCCTATGCGCTCAGATTAAACTTCCCCAACTGAAATAACAAAGCAGAGTACGAAGCATTGCTAGCAGGGTTGCGAATAGCAATAGATATGCGAGTAAAGGACATACATGCCTTTGTAGACTCTAAGTTGGTAGCTAGTCAAGTAGAGGGCTCATACGAAGCTAGAGGGGAGAAGATGATAAAGTACTTAGAGAAATTCCTAGAGTTGGTTGGCTCATTCAATAGATTTCGGATATCTCACATCCCAAGAGCCGAGAATAGGAAGGCAGACGCTCTTAGCAAGCTAGCCGCAGTACAATTCGATCACCTGTCCAAAGAAGTGCTAGTAGAAGTGCTGAATGAGCGCTCAGTCGAAACAAAAGAAGTAAATATGGTGATTGAAGAGGAAGGTCCAACATGGATGACTCTAATCAGAGACTACTTGGAGACGGGAAAGCTGCCAGAAGACCCGGTGGAAGCTAGGACACTAATGGAAAAGATTGAAAACTACACCATTGAAGATGATGTCTTATACAAGAAGTCCTACCTAGTCCCATTGATGAGGTGTGTCGGGCCTCTACAAGCTGATTATGTCATGAGAGAAGTGCAAATGGGTTCGTGTGGTATGCACGACAGAACTAAGAAAGTGGTAGCTAAAGCAATGAATTTGGGGTACTATTGGCCCTCTATGCATAGGGATGCTAGGAAGCTCACCTGGGCATTCGAAAACTGTCAGGCACATGCCTCTGTACCCAAGTTACCCAAGGCAGACATGATCTCAGTAACATCAGCATGGCCATTCATGAAGTGGGGAATGGACATAGTAGGACCTCTTCCATTGGGACCTGGAAAAGTGAAATTTCTGATAGTAGCAATCGACTATTTCACAAAATGGATGGAGGCAAAACCAGTAGCAACCATCACCGGGAAGCAAGTACTAATTTTTGTGTGGGATAACATCGTGTGCAGGTTTGGGATCCCATCCACTAAAGTCACAGACAATGGAACTCAATTCATAAACGACCCCCTCAAAAAGTGGGTTAAGAAACTGAAAATAAAGCTAGTCTCCACCTCAGTGTACCACCCACAAGGGAATGGATCAGTAGAAAGAGCAGATCGAAGCTTGCTAGAAGGAATTAAGAAAAGACTTGAGAAAGGGAAGTCAGCATCGGTTGAAGAAGTTCCTAATGTGTTATGGGCCCACCGAACGATGAAAAAGACTAGCAATGGAGAAACACCTTTTAGCCTAACTTATGGCATTGAAGCAGTCATCCCAGCAGAGATTGGCATGCCGACATCCAGAGTTTCTAATATAGATGAATCAACCAATAACAGAGAACTCCACCTGAACCTAGACCTGCTAGAAGAGCGAAGAGAAATAGCAGCTATTAGGGAAGCCAGGTACAAACAACAGGTGGAGAAATACTACAACAAAAGGGTGCGACATGTGCAATTCAAAGTAGGAGAGTTTGTCCTTAGAAAGAACGAGGCCTCAAGGGTAGAGAACACAGGCAAGCTCGGGCCCAACTGGGGAGGACCTTACAAAGTCATCAAAGCTTTCCAAAGCGGAGCCTACAAGCTAAGCACCATGGAAGGAAGAGAAATACCTAGGACTTGGCACGCCATCAACCTAAGGAAGTGCTACATGTAGAGCACAAAACTATGTTAGCAAGTTATTATGTATTTACTCCGCATGAGCAATTTTCAAAGTGTAGCCAGGCTTCGGAGATGACCATAGCAACAACTAATGTATTGTTTCTTCTCTAGTGATATGAATGAAACAAAATTTTCCTTATATTTTCTGTTAAGACTATACGCTTAAAAAACTGAGACATAAAACAAAGCACACAGCAATGGATGGTTCGCTACCTCTAACTGCAGAGGGTAACGCCTAACAATTAGTTCCCCATGGTGAAACTGATACCATGGTGGTTAAGCTGAGCAACCTTTACAAATTGACTCCGTAGAAGAATAGGAAAGCCTTCCTACTCTTCTCACGTAAAAATTACCCTCTGGTGAGTAGCTACACCTGGAAGGGGGAGTAGCATGAGCCTGCAAGGCGAATGTTACACCTATACCACACGAACAAATAATTGAGTTTCATTAAATAAGGGATAAATGGGAAGTAGCACGCTAAACTGGCTAAGCAAAGCTGAAATATCCTTACAGGCACTTGTGAAGATACTAGGCAACTAATATGAGTCACACGTGATACACCTCAACCCTAGCTCAATAAGGCTAACACGTTGTCGGCCAAGCATAAAGGACAATGATTAACAAAATATGTTGGAGGCATAAAATTTAGATACTATCTAAATAAACTACAACAAAGTAAAGCATGAATCACTCTAAATAAGATAATGAAGCACACATGCACACAAAGGGCCATCATACATACGATGGAAAATGGACAACAAAGTCATGGTAGCATACAAAGAAAGATAAAGTACTCAAAAGCCCAAAACAGGGAGGGATAACAATACAAATAAAAGCAAAGAAAGTACAAAGCACAAACTACATCAAACAGCTGAGGAAGACCCTAGTCCTGATGACTTCATCTTCTGACGGTAGGAAACAGTATGGCTGAAAGTCGAAGGAGCCGGAACAGCGGGAGACTGGCTAGGACGATCCACTGGATCAGGCCTGATCTAAGCAATCTCTGAAAAAGTAGCATCAGCACTCCGTCTCACCTTCTCAAAAAAGGGGAAGCGACGACCAGGGAAGGCTTCCGAAGCAACAGCAAGCTGAGCCTTCGCGTCAGGGATAAATTTTTCAACCCTTTGAGAAATATCCTTAAATTCCTCCTTAGACATTCCTATACGCAAACCTCGCTCGAGGCCAGTGCTAACAGCTAAATCCAACACTCGGGCAAACTCTTGGTTAAACTCTAAACTACCAAGAAAACCTCTAACCAATGGCTCAAAACTAGACTGAAAAAAGGAAGCGACCCCATCCTGAATCGATCGAAGCCGCACATCCATATCAGCGATCGTGTCATCCCTCGAAAGTATGTCATTACCACGAAGAGTCAGCCGATGATCCAAGTCTTTCACCTTAGCAGCATGCTGGGATCTGACAGTCACAAGCTCACTCTTAAGATCTTTCACCTCGGCTCTAAGAGCATCCCTCTCTGATCTGTACCTTTTCAACTTCTTCTCTTGATCAGCAAGACCCTGACTCATACCCTTAGCTGAGTCTTCAGCACGACTAGTAAGCTCAGTTTGACGTCTAAGAGAGGCATCTCTCTCGGAAATAACTTTCCCCAAATGCTTATACCTAGTAAGGAGTTGATTATAGTTCCTCTCAAGAACCATGTATCGGTTTGATAACTCGTTCCCGTGAGACATCATCTGACACTGAAGCACACTCATCTGCTCCACCAGCTGGCGTGAGGAGAGCTGAGATGTCCGGTAATTCTCGGCTGAGGTAGGAAAGTGATCCCGTATACTCCTGCAAACCTGAGGATTCTAAAACACCTCATCTGAACAAATACCAAATTCAACAACATGCCTCCTCTCCCATTCCTCTCGAGTACATGGAGGAATAGGAACAGCATCCTCATCATAAGGGTAGGCCAAACGACAAGCCTCAGCCTGTGATGAGCAATCTCCCCTATGAAACTCACCAGCAGTAGCTCCACCATGAGCTACATCATCATGAAGAGCAGTATCATCCTCAGCATCATCTCCACCAAGAACTAAGTCATCATGGTGGCCAACATCATCCTGATGGTCATCCCCATCAATATCAACATGCTCATCCACAGCAACATGAGCATCAGGATCAGCTAGGTCAGTAGAAGGCACCTGAGTGGTTGCCCCAGCAGAAAGATGTGTGTCATCAGTAGTACCTGCAAAACCCAAAGAAAATAAAGTCAAATACGAGACTACATGCATAAAAAGGGAGTCAACGAGAGAAATTTACCATGAGACACATGAGAACTAGCCCTAGTCAACACCTCATGAACTCCTGACACCTCAGCACTAAAGGTAGCAGGAACTCCCCTGCCTGGAAGAACAATAGGAGGATAAGACACATCTAGTCTAGTCCCTGAGTCAAAAGATCGAAGGGGTATAACGGTTAAAAATTCACTAGAAGAAACATAACCAGACTGCTCGATCACATCATCAAGATCATCAGTTGTGACATCATGATCGACACCGCCATCATCATCAATAGCTAACTCATACTCACCCTCAGCTATTTGACTACTAGACCCTGCACCAGCCCGCTCCTTACATGCTTTGGTCTTCTTAGCTCCTCCGGTAGGGGCGTCTACTGAAGTAGAGGCTTTGCGCTTCGCAGCACCCTTAGCCTTCTGGAGGACCTGAGGATCTGGGCGAGTAGCAGCAACCTCCTCATCAGTAGCAGGAGGAATGCTGACACCAGCAGGCGCAGGCACCGTAGTGCGAGCAGTAACTCGTTGCAAGATAGACGTATCCTGCTCATGTGGCTCAACTACACAACAGCCTCCTTCAGAACGGGCAAGCGAAGAAAATCAAATATACTCATAACTGCAAAAAAGAAACAAGTGTTAGATATATACAAAAAAGAGTGGAGGAGAAAAGAGGGCTAAACAAGAATGTATCAAGTAAAGGAAGCCCCTCGTACCGGTGCCATCACGATGTCTAATAACCGGATCACACGAGGAGTCACCCCACACTCTGCTAATACCAGAACGGACCAACACCCCCTCAGGAATGTCACGGAGTCTAATAATATGAGAACTTAGTCGGTTCACATGATCCTGATTAAACCGTGTAGGAACCTTGTCCGTAATATGAGAATCTGGATGCCTCCAAGGCATATGGAAGGGAATAGCCCTACGGTCTACCAAGAAAAACTTGTTCTTCCACTCCTTAAAGGAAGTCTTACGATCTTCCATAACCGACAAGTTACCCCTACGCTTGGCAAAGGAAAACCAAACCCCTTGCTTGGAAAGCGTTAAAAATACCCGAAATAAAGTAACTGTAGGCTCTATATCTAGGCTACGACAAAGAACCTCAAAAGTGGTGACCTTGCATAAGCCCAAGGGAACCAGCTGGGATATATGAACCTTATAATGTCTAATAACATCTAGAAGGAAGGTGGAGAAAGGGATCCTAATGCCCGATAAATCAAAAATATTATGGTAAATGCCAATAGAAGTATCCCCAGCAGGAAGGTTTATCATTCGAAAGTTGGGATCAGGCAAACGAGGGTGCAAACTCAAAGGAATTTTATACTTAATAACTAAGTTTTTAAACTCCCTATTTCCTAACTCAGAAGTATGAAGGTGCATATCCTTCTTAGCCATAAATAAAGAGAAAAAGGAGTGAACACAATACCTACGAGGGGTTGTCTTGTCGAAACAGCAAAATAAATCGAAACCGGACGAGCAAACAGGCTACACCTCAAAAACCGGAAGAGCAAGACAAGCACCACCACCGAAGGAGCAAACCGGACGAAAGCTGGAACAAACAAAATCCGGACTAAACTCCTTCATCGAAGGAGCAAACCGGACGAAAGTCGGAACAAACAAAAGCCGGACGAAGCTTCTTCACTGTGGGAGCAAACCGGATGAACCCCTCAAACGGATGAAACCCACAAACCGGACGAAACCCTCAACCGGATGAAACCCACAAGCCGGATGAAACCCTTAACCGGAGGAAACCCACAAACCGGACGAAACCCATAAACCGGATAAAGCTATCCCCTACTCCGGACAAGCAAATCCAAACCGGAGGAGCCTTCCTTCCTCCTATACCGGACGAGCAAATCCGGACGAGCAATAGAACAAACCAACCAGGTGAGCAATCAAATGAAGCCACCGGATGAGAAATAAACAAACCAACCGGATGAGCAATAAACAAACCCACCGGAGGAGTAATGGAACGAAGCCACCGGAGGAGTAATGGAACGAAGCCACCGGATGAGCAGTGAACAAACCCACCGGATGAGCAGTGAACAAAACCACCGAAGGAGCAGTAGAACCTCCGGACGAGCGATCAAAACCAAACCAGGGGAGAAATCCGAAGGAACCACTTTGTTGGTCGGAACCCGCCGCCGGCTGAATACATATGAAAGAAGGTGAAGGCTAGGGTTGTTTGGTGAAAAGTATGTGTAAAAGTGAATGTGAAAGCTCACTTTTATAGGGAAAAGTTGGATAGTCAAAATGGGCTTTGGGGGCCCACAAAGTAATTCAACTGAGAGTGACCCTTTACCGAAAGACAGAAAAAGATGAAGCTCGTTTTCAAATTTAAAAAAAAAGAAAAAAAATAAAAATGTAATAATATAAAAAAGAGGAAAGAATATATGTATTTGCTTCGAGTCTAGCATTAACTAAAGTTGATACTAGACTGGGGGACATGATGAGGTATAGTCTCACCCCATGCTTAAGGTGAGACAAATACAGCTAATCCCTAATGCTCCATGAGCAAAACTATCTTAAGCTAGAACAGCTCACTAGAGTAGCTAGGGTGATGAAGATCACTCTAGGTCCAGAGACAATAGCAAGAGGTAGCCCTAGACAATGCTAGCCCCAGACAATGCTAGCCCCAGACAATGCTAGCCCCAGACAATGCTAGTCCCAGACAGTGCTAGTCCCAGACAGTGCTAGCCCCAGACAATGCTAGCCCTAGACAATGCTAGCCCCAGACAATGCTAGACCTAGACAAGGCTAGACCCAGGCAAGGCTAGTACTATGCACATGGAGCATAGCCTCCATCGAAGTAAGGACGATTACACCTAGCCTACATAGTACGATAATGTACGGATGGTACAGACGCCTGGACCACGACGAGTACTAGAGGAGCATGAGGATAAGTCTGACCACGAAGGACAGACCTGGTGCTCATCGGCTATTTAGGCGCTGCTCCTACAAGACAACCTTGACTCTACAATTCGTGTGTCTTGGAGCCACCTCCAAGTAGTATAAAAGGAGAGGTTCCTCCAGGAACAAAGGTTAAGTTTTACACACACACTTCACTACTTACTCTCTCTCTCTAGAATTACCACTCACTAGAACCACATACTTACTCTCACGCCGGAGTTGGTCTCGGATTCAAACCCCGAGGCGAGCTAACGGTGTTCTTTCTTATTTCAGCCTAAGAGACTTAGGTCTAGACTAAGGAACTCTGAAAAAGGAAGCTAGGGCTTCACAAGGAAGGAGTAGCTACAAGATACTCTGAGGGAGCAAGCCAAGGCTTCATTAGAAGGAGTAGCCTTAAGATACCCGAAGGATAAGGGCTGAAGAAGCTTCTCCGGAAATTTGCTTCAACAAATATCGAAAGTAAATAATTGCCAAAAGTATTACTGTGACAACCGTGGTTTTGAGGTTCGTTACTTGGTCTTAATTTTAGGTTATTTTATGTGTGACTACTTGATTTTTGTGCTTACGTGTTTATTTTGTGTGAACGAGGTTGGTGTGATTATCGTTTATGAGTATAGAGTACTCATAAGTAAATCGAGGAACGGTTAATTCATGTTCATGAGATCACAAGTGGTGACTATGAAATGAAAATGGTGATATTGTGGTGTTTACGTATACGTATAAGTATTATAGTAATAGTATTTTTTTTAGGATTTACGGTTTAGCATTTAGAGGTCTCGGGTGAGGTAATTATCCATATGAATATTTTTCGGGATGGTTTTAAGTCATTTAGGACTTAAATATAAAGTTTATTTCAAAATTTGAGATTTTTTTTAAAAGTGTATATTTTACGTCTTTTACGGTAAAACGCGTAAATTTGACTAGTTTTACGGTTTTGAGGTTTTGGGAGCTTTAGGAGCTGAAATAAATTAAGGTAAATTAAGTTAATATTATTAATACATATATTAATAATAAAAATAAATAAAAAACGAATTTTGAGGGGTATGGTCGGTTTAAAAAAAAGTAAGAAAAAGGGAAAAGAGGAAAAAAGGAAACAAGTGTTATACTTGGACAAGAATTGTTTTGCTATATAAGAAACCCCCACACTTATACCAAATGAATTATAATCATTCCCTGGAGTTTATAGTCGACTTATAGATGAAAAATTAGGGTTCTTCATAAAATTTGGGGGTTTTCATAAATCCAAGGTAAATCTTCAAATCCCTTTTTAATTAAATTGTTTTTATGTTTTCTTTAATAATCTTATGATGGATTTAGGTTAGGGTCTAATATAAAAACAGTAAATTAATGTTGTATTAATCGTAATATGATGATTACATAAATTAGGGCTTGTAATTAGAGGGATTAGGGTTAATTAATGAGGTTGATTTTGTTAAACCCGTTTTTAAAAACTGGGCAGATTTTTGAGTCAATTGTTTTGATCATATCGGGAGTTCTATAATTTCTTATTTTACGATCCAAGTACCCCTGGAAAGCTATTTGAAGTGACTTTCTAATGCAAGAAACGAGAACTAAATTGGAGGTCGGGAAGTGGGTCAAAAATAGGTTACAACAGTCGGAGATCAAAACAGTTTTGAATTCGGCCTGTTTTCTTTTTAAGTTTTGGGTTGTTTGGGGCACTTAGGGTTGCATTGGGATCTTATCACGAATGTGAGAGATGTTTTATATATTGTAGTTAATATCTGCACTTGGACTAAGGTGGTGGTTTAGGGTAAGACCCCTTAATGGTAACAAACTTTTAGTACGTTTAAAATCAGGAAATCTAGAATGACGAAAGTAGATATATATATATCGGGGCCTTAACAGTATCTTTAAGGTTAGGGCAAGTGGGAGCTGTTAGCCAACATATGTAAGGGTGTGAATATTCCTTTTACAGAAACCATGGGTAGGTTTAAGTGGGCGTTTGACCTAAAGTTTTGAGACCTAAAAACTGGGACTGTTTTGGGTAAAATACGAACGGGTTAGTTGTTAAACTTAACCAAGTTAAGGACTTGTTAAGGAAGGGTAATGGGGTAATTAGAGCTTATTAATGAGGTAAATATGTGAGAATGGGTTAGATGTCCATCATAGGTTAATGAGCCATCTTAGTGATTGGTTCGTTTATTGATTTCGTGTTTTTGGTTTGTTAGCTTGTTGCTAGTGCAAGGACGTGTGAAGGAGCGATCAGGTGAGTTTCATAGTCCCATGTTTACAATTGATTTTGACTTTCAGATGAGATGGAAGAGACACTGTGTTGAGTTATTTATAAATTGTTGCTGTGAATGTTTTTATGGTTGTGATGGACTTGTGTGTACATTATGTGATTAACTGCTATGTGATTCTTGATTGTGTATGATTTGGATCGGGGGACACGTGCCGTCTCAGTTCTTGTGGTTTGACAAGGTAGTGGCCTTGTGGTTTGACAAGGTAGTGGCCTTGTGGTTTGACAAGGTAGTGGCCTTGTGGTTTGCCAAAGTAGTGGCCTTGGGATAGGTACATAGGGTGATCATCTAAGGTACCATGATGTTGTTTGGCAAGGTAGGAGCCTTGGATTGGTTTGGTATGATTGGTCTTGATTGATAGTTGTTAATACATAATTGTAACACATTGTCCATATGTTCTTTTGTTGATGATTCTTATTCACAGCTTGTAACTGATTTAGCGTTAGAGTCTAAACCTATGACTCTCACCAACTTTATGTTGACGTGTTTTAGTGTCTCTTTCAGGTGAGAATGTGGTTAAGCTTGAGGATAGAAGTGGCTAGACTTGGATGCCTTAGGATTGCATATAGAAGGAGATCCCCGTTCCTTCTTAGTTTACCTTTATATTTTTTTGATAAGTGATACATGTTGGCACCTATATGTTTGTTTGGTTTATGTTTATTGTTTGTCTTGGGTACGTGGTAGGACTGTTACCTACTTACCTAGACTCCTGCATTGTTGAGATATTGTCATGACATTTGTGTCGCCATTTATGACATTATATTTGCATTTTAGTCTTCTCTATAGAGACACCATTTATTGTGATGATATCCATACGTCGCGCCCCATATTCCGCCATTGGTGGGGTGTGACAATTACCTTAAATTATACCAATAATATCTCACGAAATATTCAGCGTAAGTCACCAATATGAAAAATTCATATGCATCCCTTACAAAATGCATCCCATTAAAAATTTGATTCCAAATAAAGCACTTATCACCATCTTACTTTTTCAAACATGTTTTGTTTATGTGATGTTATATAGCTTCCCATAATATCCAATATTTGCTCCTTAAATCTCGTAGGCTACCACTGTTTTCACTCAATTATACGCTTAATATTGTTGACCCAAAAATCACGCACCCAGCAAATCATTCCATAAATATTAGCAGCAAGAATATTACGTCCAACTCTTTTTGACAAATAGGATGCATAACCCTATTTATGTGATCAATGATTGGCCAGAAACTCTACATCACTTTTAAATTGTTTTGAATAGAAGTACTTTGGTCCACAAAGACATGTGAACAGTAGCAAACGAAAAAGACAAGGTAATGTGTATCAAACCAAGCTCATCTCGTGGACCACCTTTCAGACTATCTTCATGTTCCTGTCCTACTTCCAATCTTTACGCAACACAGTCAACCTATTCATCTTTGATAATAAGAAAGCCGAAAAATCAGGGATTTAATGGCATGGTCAATACCATTCTTCAATATACGTGTCATAAATCATACCCTCCATTATTTTCGTATCACAACAGTTATCAAAATCCGTTCCAAATATAAAACATTATGCAAACATCATACCTTTTGTGATAATGACTCGCAGCTAGAAACAAACGTTATGTACAATTCAGGCCTGGTGCTCATGGGATGAACTGGTGAAATTCTGAAAATCAACAGCCCATCTACCTCATTCTGCTGCTCATACCAGCACCACCTTTCTCGTCTTCATACCTTTTCCTTTACATAGTACCGACAAAACCACAAACTTACAACAGTACGATAAATAACCTATTGTACCATTGTAACAGTACCTGTCACGATCAGTTTAACGTCCAGTACTTGCAAACGTCCACATCTTTGGTACAAACGGTCCTGCTTTCTGTACTTCATTCTAAGCAGCAACAACAATAAATCAATGTAGGGTTTTGTAAACCCTGAAACAAAATTTTTCGTTAGGAACATCACATCAGCCATAAAATCATTCACCACCTGAGATCATACTAGGGTTCATCGTTGATGCAAGAATCAACTCACCAAAGCAAGTATAATCACTAAACAAGAACCAGCAACAACAATAAATAGCAACAACATGATGGATCAGCATCAACAGAACAACGAATCATCTAGGGTTTGTTGGGAAAAACCCTAGATCAACAACTTTATTTTTATAAAAACAGAAAATACTAACGAAAACCTTGTAGATCAACCATATCGAGAGCCAACAAGCTCTGATACCACTTGTTGAGTCTTAGGATCTAGACTCATCTGGGATATCATGATCATGATTGTAACATGCACAGTAGAATCATAATAAACACAATTATAACCAAGAACAAGGCTTTCACTAATGAAATGATTACTATTAATAAAGCTATTAACTACTCCTGGTGCCTAATAGGCTTGACACCAGGAGGAACACACACACACCTATGGTTTACATTGTTTGTGAATGAATGAATAACCATATGTGCCTAACCCTCTTTATATAATAGAGGTACTAGGGTTACATGTCAACCCTAGCTTACTTACTAAGCTAATTGTTTAATATTAAGTCCTTCATCTTATTTTGTCATATCAACTCAAGATATATAATTCCCAACATGATCGAATATGTGTTTTGGGAGTAATTTGTGGTAACCTATCCTTCCCATCCGTCTTAGGGGCAAACCCATGTTTTGCAAATGCAGAATTGGTGAAAACAGATGGTTTTCCTAAGATAGAGGGTTTAGTCACTTTGTACGCATTGGGTTGTCTTACAACAGGTTTCTTAACGCTAGGTTCCATAATTTTCCGACCCATCTTAGCAACGAGTTTCTTCAACTCTATTATCGCTATTTCCCTGTCTGGTAACTGAGCTTTCAAATCTTTAATTTCCAAACTCTTTTCATTCATTTCTCGACACATTTGGGAAAGTTTTTCTTGCAATTTATTATCATGTGGAAAACTTCCGATGTCTTTTTGCAAAGCAAGTTCAAGAGAATGACAATGTTTTTTTTAAGGAAATCAGTTTTTTGTTGAAGTAACTGAAAAGCCTTTTTATCAACATTTTCTTTACGTTTCGAAAGCTCAGTTTCAAGCCATTCACACTCTTTGATCTTATCAAGATATTTGCATGCAACATCAGAATATTCATCGATATCAGCACAAGATTGAAGAGTAACACACAAAATATCTTTAGAGAGACATTCTTCTAAGAGTAAATCATATTCGGTTGAAAGCTCTGATTTGCCATTTTGAAGTTCATCAATTTGTTTCTCAAGAGACTCAACATATTTCAAATCATCAAACATTTCAGACCAAATTAATTTTTCAAACTCAAGAACATTTTCTTTGATTATCTTCGTATTTGGTATTAAAAGTTCTTTCATAAGCACAGTTATATCGTGAGGAATCTCTTTTTTCTACTTATCATTTTTACGTTTTTGCCAATCGCTTTCAACAAATGATTGAACATTATCAATGTGATGTTTAAGAATACCAAGTGTTTTTCTACTTTTGCTTTTAGAAACATCAAGAGGCAAATAGTTAATATATTTAGAAACATTTTATTTCTTAGTGGCAAAAAATTTCTTCCATTGAATTATTTGTTGTTTGCTTTCAAGAAACAATTCCTCACGAGACTTCTGTTTTTGTGGAGTGAAAAGACCATAAAGACTATTTTCATAAGCATAATTATATGGTCTCACAAAATCTTTATTGACCGGTGATATACTCTCCTCATTACAAAGGGACGTCTCTTCACTATCGAGCCTAACTATTGGGCAATCATGATCGATCCATTCGGACTCATCAAGATATAAGTGAGGGTTCGCAGCTTGAGCTTGTTCGAGGTACTTGGGACTTTCAAAACTTGCTTGACCCTTGAAAAACGACCGAGGTGCTATCATTATTACAGATTGAATAGAGTCATGCGTTTTATAAACAACTTTTTTAAAAAATTCGACTTGTTCTTCGAGTTCTGTTACTTTTTCAGTATCTTTGCCTTGTCTATTTTTGAAATCTTGTTTTAATTTTTCAACCTCTTGTTTCTTTTCGTCAAGAATTTTAGCAGAATCGGTGGTATTCATATAAAGCCTCTGTTCAAGTTCGTTTACTTTTGTTGTGCCAAGGTACGTTTTTTGACGTTCATCACTTAATAAAACATTAAATTAACATTTCTCTTTAGTTAGCAAAGCAAAAGCTTCATTGTATTTATTTTCAAAATCGTCTTTTTTAACGTTAATTAAACTACTTTTTTACCCTCAAGCTCTTTGTCTCTTTGAAGAAGCTGAGCGCTATAACTATCAATGGTCTCACTATATTTTATAAGAGCAGCTTTGCTTTCTTCAAAGTTTTGAGTGAGCGCTGCGTTTTCCTTCTTTAATTACTTTTGACTCTTTCTAGTTTCATTGACATCTTATTGTAAACTAGCATTTAAATTAGCAAGCGCGACACACTCCTCGTCATGATACTCATTTGCATGTTGATCATCCTCAAACTCATTATTGCACATGTCTGATGAATCAGGTATGGTATTGCTATCAACCGTTTCCATCATACATGTGTCAGTAATTGTTGTTGGTAGATCACTATGCTCATGTGTATCACCAAACACATTATATTCATCAGCATGTTGTACCTTATCAATTGGCTCGGTATCAAAGATAGGACCATTGTCATCTTCAGTGACGTTAAGGACCTCATGAATCTTTGCCATGTATGAATAATGTGCCTCGAGTTCTTGGTTGTAGAGTTCATCGTCTGTGTCGTCAAGCATTTCTCCTTCCATAGCTGATAACTTGAACCCAGCTTCCATCTTCTTGCATAACAACATCTTTTCCTTATGATAACCATAATCTTTAACCCTCTTTGGCTGCCAGCATTCCCTAGCCAAATGCCCAAAACCTCTGCAGTTAAAACACTGAATCTCACTTTGTTTCACAACCTGAGTACCAACAGTTTCCCTATTTCCAACAACAGTAGCAACCCTCTGATTATCATACTTAGCGGGTTGTCGATCATACTTTGAAGGACTCTCAGCACGCCTTCGTGTGTCATTCCTTGGAGGAATTTGAGCATAGTTGTTCCTCGTGTTTGATGATGTTAGGAGGTTGTTGTTGGTGGGTTTGTAGATTTTCCTGTATTGCTTCATAATGAAAGTCATTTGTTGCTTGAATTCCTTATCCTTTTGAGCTTGTTCTTCATCACTGTCTTCTTCGGATGATTGTTCAGGTGTGGGTGATGGTGCTCTTGCAACTTCTTTGCCTCGGGATCTTGTTGGAGCATGTGACTTAGAGACAGTGGATGATCGTGGTGATGATGATTGAGTAGAGTAGGTGATTGCAGTGTTTTACCACACCTTTAGGAAAAGGAGGATAAATAGGGAAAGTATTAAGTGATGATTTAGGAAAATCAAACACTAATGACCCAATTAGGTTCGTTTCCCAAAGAGGTATATGTGTGTGACTAAGATGTAAATGATTTGAGAATAATATTGGTTAGAAGGGGATGAGAAAAGAGGATGACGAAGACGTGAAATTAATTACTACTAGACTTAACGTAAAACCGTAAAATGAGCTAAAATAAAAATTAATTCTAAAAATTACCAAAAATTCACCAAAAATCAAAATAAATAAACTAAGAGTTTGCAAATGACAAAACTTATTCAAACCTTTTAATTAATTAAATATTCAATTTTTAAATGCTAATTAAAGCCCTAAAAATCAAATTAATTATCAAAAAGCCCAAGTAAAGAATTTTCAATTGGTAAACCTCCAAAATGACCTAAAAAGATTAAAAACTATTTTTATAAATTTTTAAACTAACAAAACTATTTAAAATGATTTAAAAACTATTAAAACTTAAAATAATTATAAAAATTAATCTAAAAGTGATAAAATTAATCTAAGAGATGCAAAATTCCTATTTTAATGTATTTAAGCTAAGAAAAATGTAAAAAGTGCAAAAATGTGAAATTTGAAAAATAATAATAAAATAATATTAAAATAATATTATTAATCCAAAAATTATAAAAAATTCTAAAAACTTGCAAACTAGTTTATTTCAACCTAATTAAACAGAAAATGAAAGTGATATGACCAGAATACCCCTATTGGGCCCTCAAATGGGCCAAAACCAAAAACAGTCAACACTAATGGGCTTTTTAGCCCAAAAAGTCAAACTTGGCCCAATTGACTTGGAAAAGCCCAATCTGACTCAAAATTTAATTCTATACACAAAACTCTGAAGGCCCAAAAGCTGAAAGTGAGCTTATCATAGCTTAATAAGCAAACAGCTTATCCTTATTAGGCCATTAAGCCCATTAAGCAATAAGCTAATGCCATAAGCTCTAATTTGACACACAACGTTCTTTTGGGATGCTTAAGAGATCTGTAAAAAGAAATTTTGAAAAAGCACACTCAATAAGTCAGAAATAAGCAAAGTACAAATCCACAAAATGACAAAATAGTTGGGTTTGAGATTTAGGGCACCTCAGAAGCTCTAGTTTGTTGCAAAAGCTCACAAATAGCTTAACTAAGAATAATCAATCAAGAAAATCACAAAAAACCAAGTAGAATAAGCTGTGAGAACCAATAAGCACTCTGAAAAAGCCAAATAAGCTAGTTTCCTAGCAAAAGCTTAACCAAAAGACTTGTAACCTTCCAGACTTGATATTAAGCTGAGAAAAATGAGTTCTATTACAAAAACTAAGTTGTTGCATGTACCAATAAGCAAAACAGATTCAATAAGCTAAGAAACCAAGTTTGACCAAAAGTCAAACGCTGATAAGTGAAATTCAAACGCTGACAGGAACAAAATGGACGTTGACAGACTTAATGAAGTGTTTAGACTTGTTTTTCACCCTGCTGGTCAAGGTTTGAGTGCAAACCTTGTGAATCAAAGCCTACCAGTTGGGTAGACTTGACAAGTTTTGGCACAAATAAGCCAATAAGCCAGTGGACTTATAAGCTATCCACAAATCAATCCAAGTAGCCAAATAACCTCACAAGCAGCACACAAATAGGATACAAGCAACAAAACAACAATCCTTATACTAGAAAACACAATGCAACACCAAATGAGGTGGTCACTTTGCTGATGCAAATGACCACTTCAGCCAACTTTGATAAGCTATAACAAACACAATAAGCCACCAAATTCAACAACCAGATAACCAATAGATAGCTTATCACCCAAACTAATCGTAAACCTGATTTCAGACCTTAGATCCAAGTAACAAAGAAGTTATGGGATCTGATGTGTTTAACCAATCTCAAAAGCACTTTTATCAGATTTTATCAAAACTTCCAATCCTTTTTCCAAACATTCAGAAACTTAACAAAGGACTAAAACTTGTCCAAAATGACCTGTTTAGACTTCCCAAACCCTAAGAACCAAGGGCACAAGGCCAAAAGGCCTTATGAACCAGTAAACCCAAACAGTCCTTAATCCACCACTTTTCAAAGCAACTTGTGATTTTTAAACACAACCTACTGATTTTATCATTCAAATAGCTACACTAGGTGACAACTAATAGATTGCAACCATAAAACACAAAGCACAAACACAGAATCGCCAAATCACATGCCAAAGTACAAAACAGACAATATCATATGATTTTTGAGAGGAATCTTAACAAGAGGTTATACCTGTCCTCCACAACATCCTAGGAGGGCCAGCTATGCTCCTTGGACCTTGTTCAACAACTAGAACAAGACCAAGGTACTTCAATAAGAAAGATGGATGAATGCCTTGGTTGATGTTTCAAAGCAGAAACTCAACGGCTTGATTTCTTCAACACAATGAACAAACAGCCTAACCAAAGGCCCTAATCCCTTCACAAGCTTGGTGTCAACAAGCTTGCAAGAGCTTACAGCTTTTGGTTAAGGATTAGTACACAAAAATAAGCAAATTCAGAAACCTCTTTTCAATCTTTTTCAAACTTGAAAAACCTTACCAAACATAAACGTCCTTGAACCAAATGATTCAAGCACACTTATAACAACAAATGGAACTCAGAATCACCTTTAAACAACACCAACTTTCAAAAACATAAAAAGGAATTACAATTTTCTCAAAATACCAACTTTTATAAATTTCAAAAAGGAATTATAAGTTTAAAAGGTAAAATTGGAACAAAGGGACTCTCACGGGTTGAGGTCTCCTTTTATAGGCAAATGCATAGGTTACACTATTCACAAACCCTAGAAGTGAAATTCCCAAATTGTCCTCAAATGCTTCTAGACGAATCCTTGGTATATGTTGTCCAAAATGATCCAAACCGTTTAAAATAGCTTTGGAGTGAAGCAAAGAGTATTGGTTGTTGATCTTGACACATGGCAGTACTTGGGAAGAAAGTTGTCACATGATGGGTGAAACGGTTTTGGGTGGGGGACCCTTTGGTGAGTGGGAGTGAGGGTTTTTGGTGTGGGATGGGTTTCTGGGCGTGTGAATTAAGCGTGGGTAAGGGTAATTGAAATTTACCCTTTGTTTAAGTTGGGATAGTTAATGGGTTCTTGAGGGTGAACAGTGGTAAGTTTTGATCTGATTTTTAGGGATTGTGTTTGTTTGGCGCGTGTTTGTGTATTCAAAGTTTGGAAATGGCAGCCTTGGTCCTTGTTCTTTGGCAAAAGGTGTTTATCAAGTATTTCAGCCCACAAATCTTGTTTCCTTTGTTAATAACTTTTCCATCTTCACACTTTTGGCACAAAACTTTTCCAAAAAGGTTTAAAGGGTTGTTTTTGCCATTTTTGGATATTTGAGGGACTGATCTTGGACTTTGTTGATCTACAAAGGTCTTCAATGCATCTTTGACTTCATGAGGGACTATTCTTGCCATTTCTTTAAAGTTGAAGGACCATTTGTGTAATTTTGACAAACTTAAGGGACCAAACTTGTAATTATGAATTCACAAGGGTTTTAAGTGTCATTTCTTCATTTATTGAGGATCAATCTTGCATATCTTCAAGTCTTCAAGGGTAAATGTTGGATAATTAATGAATTAAGGCCCGGTTCTTTGTACGGCTTCGTTTCTCGTGTCCGTTTTTCCTTGTTTCTTGTGATCTTTTTGTCTTTTTCACGATATCCATACCTAAAATACACAAGTAAACAAACACAAGCATATATATGGTATTTTATGACATTTTTATGCATTTAAAGCCCGAAAAGAACGATGAGATCATGTATAAATGCCATCTCATCACTCCCCCATACTAAGCCATTGCCGTGCCCTCACGCAATGCTAGAATTAAGTATCTAAGCATCACCGAGATTCAATTTTATTAACCTTTATTGAAAAGTAAAAGACTTGCAACAATACTATGAAAATGTGTAAAGACATAATGTATGATTTTCATCACGAATGTGACTTTTAGGCTCAAAGAATAGAAACAAGTAAATGTCCCTTAGAGTAAATTTCGTCATCCTTGATTGTCATACATTCCATGCTAAGTGCAAAAATGAGATCATTGTTGGTACAAGTCACAATGCTAACACTACTCATACGTCCAAATTGTGTAATACTTTTTCTCCCCGCAATCCTAGTTATTATAAAAGGAAATGGGTTACTAGCATTTTTTATCTATTTGTCATGGATCACAAGTGATTCATATTGACTTATTTTGAGTAGTTATTAGTCCGAAAGCAAAGTAGCACGATTTAATCGATAGTTAGCCGAAGGACAAAATCTTTTAAAACGGCTTCTCGTGTATCTCCTTAAGTTCATATCTTGGCATAACTCGTTTCACGATTTGAGACCTCTCTCAGACCGATATTTGGCATGTACTTCATACTTCAAATCTTGGGAAGACGTTCTTGAAATTATGGTCTTCTCTTCATATATTTGGAATTTCTTCACTTGACGTTTTTGAGAGATTCTTCATATTTGGACCACGACTTCATCATTTTTCTTTAATCTTTACTTTGGACTTTGATATACAACGATCCGCCTCCTTTTCGGACTTGGATATATTTATCCTCATACCTTGTTAGGGTCTTTTTGGATAGACTTTCTCCATGATCTTTAGGGGAGTAATTGCTTTTCGGCGTGTGTCTCGATGCTTCATATTGATTTAGGAATAATGATACTTCACATCATCTTGGATCTTTAGCAACAAAATAGAGATCCTCATGCCTTGTTAGGGCCTTTTTGGATGATCACCAATCTTCGCGTCCCGCTTCAATAAGTTATGCCTTGGCTATGAACTCTATTCAACCCCGAGCAACTTTTAAACGATCTTGCGCTAGAGGCTACGTAACCTTTCAAATCGTACGACCTTACTTATTGCAATTATTTTTGTTCCTAATGCATTGATCTTATGGGAAGAAAAAGCCACAATTAAAAACATATGAGTTTTTGAAAGAACATTTTCATGTTCTACGTTTAGCATGATCACTTGTCTAACTCTATCACTTCTCGTTCTTCACTATATAAAGACCTCTAATTAAAGAGACTCGTGAATACTTAGCCATGCAAGTCAAAATTAAGCCAAATTTGGATTAGCTTTCATTAAGACTATATCAAATCAAAGTTTTGGGTTTTCAAGCCACCTATAGGATCTTGCGCTTTCTTAGACTTTTTCAAGTTTAGAGAATGCATTTTATATTTCCCTTGATAAGTGACTTTCTAGGATCAATTATAGGAACTTGCGAAAAGTTCTTGTTCTTAACCTGTATGAGCTAAGACTTTCGTATTTTAAAGCTCCCTATATAAAAGTCTAGCAAAACTTGAATTGAGCGGGTTAAGGAATGTAAATGGCTCCAAATGCCCATCAAGTCAAAAGTTAGCTCTTATTCTACCCATCAGAAAATATACATTCGTGTCTTAAAAACACTTATGAAAACTAAGAAAAAATTTAAAATTGGGACATTTTTAGCCTTATTAGAAACAAAACAAAACATTGAAAGTTGGAAAACATGAGGGCGTAGCAAAGCAAGTACCTATTTATCCCCCCATACTAAAAGTAAACATTGTCCTCAATGTTTCGAGTCTAAAGGTGGAGCACCCCCATACTATAGACGAAGAATCGAATGCTTAGGATCTAGCATGGAAAGGGTGATTAACAATATATCTAAAGTCGTTTATTAATTATGCTAAAAGATAATTGTTAGAACAATAAAGGATACGTCAATGGGTTCGTGAAAAACTTCTTCAAGCAAACGATGGAGGCTCACGTAAACGAACACGAGAGTCTTCAATCGTAGATGATGATGATGATCTAGATAACACAATCACAAACAACCACGAGACAACGAGTTGGAAGGGTACAAATCCCCTTATTAGTGATAAGTAAGCATAAAAGGATAAGCATGGGATCTCCCCCATGATGCACCTCGTTTTTGATTACCGAGTCATGAGCTCGACTCAATCCCCTCAATGTTAATTATCACTGGGGAAGGTGACTTGGTCGAGGTCAACCATTGAAGGAATTTCCCCACCAAAGTGGTGCTTAAGCCTATGTCCATTCACCTTGAAGTTAGGACCATCATCTTGAGCTAGCTCGATGGTCCCATAAGGAAACACTTGTGTAACGGTGAACGGACCCGACCAACGAGATTTCAATTACTCGGAAAATATCTTAAGTCGAGAGTTAAAAAGTAACACTTGATCACCAACGTTAAAAACCCGGTTTTTAATCTTTGCATCATGAAACTTTTTAGTCTTTTCTTTGAAAATCAATGATTTTTCATACGCATTGTCTCTTAATTCATCCAATTCATTCAATTGTATTTTTTGGTGATCTCCCGCGGTCTTCAAGTCAAAGTTTGCATGCTTAAGGGCCCAATATGCCTTGTGCTCCAATTCAATGGGCAAATGACAATTCTTTCCATAGACTAACTTATAAGGAGTGCAACCGATAGGTGTCTTATAAGCAGTCCTAAAGGCCCAAAAAGCGTCATCGAGTTTGTCGGACCATGAAGCACGATTTTCTCCAATTGACCTCTCTAAAATCCTCTTCAAAGCTCTGTTCGAAACCTTGACTTGCCCACTCGTTTGCGGGTGATAAGCCGTAGAAAGACGATGAGTAACTCCATATTTCTTTAAGACCTTCTCGAATTGGTCATTACAAAAATGGGTTCTACGATCGCTTATAATAGCACGAGGGGTTCCGAACCGAGAGAATAATTGCTTCAAAAACTTCACTACCACACGAGCATCATTAGTAGGTAAAGCCTTAGCTTCCACCCACTTAGAAAGGTAGTCCACCGCAACGAGGATATACTTGTTACCATGAGACGATGGGAACGGCCCCATAAATTCTATGCCCCAAATGTCGAAACTCTCACACACTTGAATTATGTTTTGCGGCATTTCATCACGTTGAGACGATTTTCCTTAACGTTGGCACGAATCACACGACTTCACAAGTGCGTGTGCATCACGATAGATAGAAGGCCAAAAGAAGCCAGCGTCGAACACTTTCTTAGCCGTGAGATTAGCACCATGGTGACCACCCATGGGTCCCTCGTGACAAGCTCTAAGGATATTAGAAGCTTCGGCACCAAAAACACGACGTGGAATGAGTTGATCCGCACAAACCCGAAAGAGATAAGGGTCGTCCCAAAAATAGAACTTGACGTCACAAAAGAATTTTCGTTTTTGTTGTGTCGTCATACCCTTGATTATGAAATTCCCCGCATGGTAATTTGCAATGTCGGCAAACCATGGGGTGGTGTCTTTAGAATTCACTACACTGAGAGTCTCGAGAGGAAATGTTTCGGTGATTTCCTTGTTCTCGAAAACATCTTTGTGAGGATCTTCTAGACGAGAGAGATGATCAGCCGCTAGATTCTCGGCTCCTTTTTTGTCAAGCACGGTGACATCAAATTCTTGGAGGAGGAGCATCCAACGAAGCAATCTTGGCTTAGCATCTTGCTTAGCTAAGAGATACTTGATAGCCGAATGGTCGGTATACACGATGCTTTTAGTCAAGACGAGATAAGGCCGGAATTTCTCAAAAGCATAGACCACGGCAAGGAATTCCTTTTCCGTTGTGGTGTACTTTAATTGAGCCTTGGTCATCGTCTTACTAGCATAGTAGATAGGACGGAAATGCTTTTCATAACGTTGCCCTAAGACGGCCCCTATAGCATAATCACTTGCATCACACATGATTTCAAAGGGTAATTCCCAATTAGGAGCAACAAGAATGGGAGCTTCGGTAAGTTTCCTTTTGAGAGTTTCGAAAGCTCTAACACAATCCTCATTGAAATTAAAAGGAGCATCCTTCTCGAGAAGGTGTGTCATAGGTGGAGAGATTTTCAAAAAGTCTTTGATGAAACGACGACAAAAGCCCGCGTGGCCTAGGAAACTCCTAACTCCCTTAACAGTTTTGGGATGAGGTAACTTGGCGATGACGTCTACCTTAGCTTTATCGACCTCAATCCCCGCTTTAGAGACCTTATGTCCTAACACGATTCCTTGTTTACACATAAAATGACATTTTTCCCAATTAAGCACAAGATTGGTTTCTTCACAACATTTTAACATTTGCTCGAGATTAGATAAACATGACGTGAACAAATTGCCAAACACCGAGAAGTCATCCATAAATACTTCCATCGACTTCTCGATCATATCGTGAAAAATTGCCATCATACACTGTTGAAACGTACCCGGTGCATTACAAAGTCCGAAAGGCATCCTACGATAAGCAAACGTTCCATAAGGACACGTAAACGTAGTCTTCTCTTGATCACGAGGGTCGATAGGGATTTGAAAGTAACCGGAAAAACCATCTAAAAAGCAATAGAATTCATTTCCCGCGAGTCGCTCCAACATTTGATCTATGAAGGGCAAAGGAAAGTGGTCTTTACGAGTGGCGTCATTTAACTTTTGGTAGTCAATACACACCCTCCAAGCGGTCACAACACGAGTGGGAATTAACTCGTTTTTTTCATTAGGCACCACGGTCATTCCTCTCTTTTTAGGGACACAATGGATTGGGCTCACCCATGGGCTATCAGAGATAGGATAAATCGTTCCCGCGTCAAGGAGTTTAAGAACCTCCTTTTTAATGACATCGTGAATTTTGGGATTCACCCTTATTTGACTTTGAATTGCGGGTTTGTAGTCCTCCTCCATTAAAATCTTGTGAGTACAAAATTTTGGGTCAATACCCTTAATGTCGGAAATTTTCCACGCAATTGCCCCTTTATGAGCTTTAAGAACTTTCAAGAGCTCGGTTTTTTCATCATTAGCAAGACCACTTGCAATAATAACCGGAAACTTGTCATCACCTTCCAAGAATGCGTATTCAAGGTGAGAAGGAAGATCTTTCAATTCGAGGATAGGCGGTTCCTCGATTGAAGATTTTGGTTCAACACTCATAACTTCCATCGGCAGAATAAATGGTGGAATAGAAGTATCATTACTAATCAACACCTCATCTTCATTGTCGATTTCATTTGAGGTGAAATTGCCTCCTTGGAATGGAGTGAGATTTAGTGTAGAATTAGCAAGAATCGGATCCAAAATAGTGGGATTGCCACTTGACGAGCTATCAGAAAAACCTAACACTTCTTGTGAAAACTCATCGCAAACCACATCAACTATGTCAATGTGATTGATGGTAGCGATTGCATAAACATGAGAAGGTTTCGAGTTTTGAGTAGCGTTTATAACAAGTTCCTCTTCGTTGAATCTCAAAGTGATAGTTCTTGCATGAACGTCGATAAGCGATCTCGAGGTGTCTAAAAATGAACGACCTAAAACTAGAGGAACTTGAGGATCCGCAGGGATGTCAACTACTATAAAATCAACGGGATAGTAGAACTTCCCCACTTTCACGAAAACATCTTCGGCTACTCCACATGCTAAAATCGTAGAATGATCGGCCATCTCGATAGACATGTTCGAAGGAATAAGAGCCGGAAGCGAAAGCGATTTCCAAATGGAAAATGGCATCAAATTAATACTCGCACCAAGATCGGCCAAGGCGAGGCATTCTTTCATATCTTGCATGTCAAAAGGAATGAGAAACTTTCCGGGGTCACCAACTTTTTCCAGTATGCGGTTAAGATAAACCGAAGAACAATTAGCAAGCTTTGAAAGCTTTTCCTTATCGCTCATCATACTTTTAAAAGTGGAAGCGAAACGAGGCATATACAACAACGCGTCGGCTAAACTCACATCAAAATGCACTTGTTGAAACATTTTTATAAAAAGCTCGATTTGTTGTTTGTTACGTTCTTGCAATTTCTCTTTGTTTCGTCTCGAAGGGTAAGGTAAGGGTGGTGTGGGTTGGACATTAGGCAACGGCCTTGGAATCTCGGGTTCCACAATTGGTATCGGTTCAACCATAGGTGTGGTATGAGCGGTACTTCGTGGGATTGTAATGTGCTCCTTTTCGACCACCACCTCGGGTTCTTTCTCGATTTCCTTCTCCGTAGAAGTACTTGGACGAGAGATTGGTTCCTTGAAAGTTTTACCACTTCGTGTAGTAATAACCTTCATTTCTCCCTTCGGGTTTACAATGGTATCACTAGGAAGACCACCCGAGGAAGAGGGTTTACACATGATTGCTTCAAACATTTTTGCCATTCGGTCCTCAAATTTTGATTGCCTAGCATCCGCTTTTAACAATTCTTGCTTAATCTCATGTTGTCCTTGTTCCATCTTTTGTTGATTTTGTTGAAGACGTTGAACATTTCCTTCTATTTTATTTGCATGAGTTTTAAGTTCATTAGCAAGTTCGTTTTTAAGCTCGTTTTTCAACTCGGATCTTAAGCTAATCATCTCACGTTGCATGTTATCAAACTTAGCATCATTTGCTTTAGCATAATCCAAAAGTTCTCCTTGAAGATTTTTAGTGTGAGCATTTTGAAAACCTTGTGTAGTGTTTTGAAAATCACGGTTTTGGTTTTGATTAGTGACTTGTCCATTCCCACTTTGATAATTCCCCTTTTTTTAGTTACGTGAATTGCCTTGATAATTACCACCTTGGTTGTTGTTTCGATAGTTATTAGCATTTTGATTTGGTAGAGCTTGATTTGGGCGGGAACCTTGACCGTTTTGGTTGTAAGTTCCCGTTGCTACATAAGCACTCGAAGTGTTACCATCCGCGGTAATGCACTCGGAAAGATCATGAGCTCCACCACAAGACAAACAACTCTTAGCAACCGCTTTAACCGAAGCGGAATTTGAAGCTTCTTGAGCTTTCCAATGAGTCATAAGATTAGCAAATCTATCGAAAAAACGATTTTTCTCATTAGCTTCATCATGTAAGGCATTAATGCTACGAGACGATGACGACGATGACGAACCCAAATTGGCAACACTCGGTGTGTTAAGAGGGCTATAAACCTTAGATCTATTCTCGATAATCTTTAAAGCTTCATCGATGGTTTTGCACAAAAAATTACCACCCGCGGCGGCATTCAAGTAATCTCGTTCATGATCATTAAGCCCATTATAAAAAGTATCAATTTGATGCAATTCCGAAAAATCATGGTGTGGACATTCATGTAACATTTCTTTAAAGCATTCCCATGCTATTGAAAAACTTTCATTATTTCTTTGAACAAATCTTGAAATCTCATTTTTCAAATGTGTTGTCTTAGATGGTGGAAAAAACTTGTTCACAAACTTAGAAACGAGATCACCCCATGTCAAAATCGAATTTGGCGGTTCTTTCTCAAGCCAAATTTTAGCGGGTCCATCTAACGAGTATGGAAACAACATCATCTTAATGGCGTCATGTGGAACATCCTTAAACTTGCTAGTAGCGGTGAGACGATTAAAATTCCTAATGTGGTAATGCGGGTTTTCTTTCTCATGACCTCTAAACTTATTAGCTTGTAACATCGACATTAAACCCGTCTTAATCTCGAAAATCTCCGCAAGGATAGCGAGAATCACAATGGCCTCTCCAAAACCCTCGGTGGGTGCTTGTAGCAACTCCATCATAGTACGATTAGCCTTGACGACTTCTTGTTCTACAAGGTTCAACAATTGGAGTTTGTTCTTCAATCAACGTCTCTTGATTGGCTTGCTTTTGAAGACGTTTACGAGCTCGTTTTGCTTGATTACGAGTGATCATAAACTTCACAAAGAATGGGAGGTGAGCAAAGAAGATTCTTTTTGGGTGTTTTGTGAATTTTCAATTTTTTTGTGTTTTTGATTGTTTTTAATTTTTTTGGATTTTGGTGTATCTTCGTAGACAACAATCTACCAAATCTCTCCTCGAATCAAACTCTTGATTAAAGAAGCCTCAAAGGAATGAAAACGATCACGTGGAGTGAACGCCTTCGAATGACTTTAGAACTTTGGTGAAAACCAAATTGTTCAAGAGGGTTTAATCACAAAGAAAACCAAGCAAATATATTATACGTAATAATACTTTGGGCGGCAAAACCCTCGATTAGCCTTCAATCTCAAAATACTCACAAGCAAGCGGGGAAACGAGGCGGCGCGAAGCACTTAAGAGCCTTTTTCCTTAGGGTATATTTTATAATACCCGCCTTATACCCACCTTATAGTTTGTATTTTTCAAAATCGAGCTTCACGAAAGTATTTATCTATTTTTGCCTTTTTCTTTTTGTTTGAGATTCGAATACAATAATTAGGAGATCAAATCCCAATTAAGGTTGTGTTTTCACACTTTTGGAGATATTTTGTATTTATTGTGATACTTAATACAATATAGTAATAATAATTTCACAAGAAAAAACCAAAAACCGATAATACGTATTAGTAGATTTCTACTAATACAAATACTATTTATGGTTAATATTAAAAACAACAAGATAAATTAATCACGACACACCTCCCCGGCAGCGGCGCCAAAATGATTGCAGTGTTTTACCACACCTTTAGGAAAAGGAGGATAAATAGGGAAAGTATTAAGTGATGATTTAGGAAAATCAAGCACTAATGACCCAATGAAGTTCGTTTCCCAAGGAGGTATATGTGTGTGACTAAGATGTAAATGATTTGAGATTAATATTGGTTAGAAGGGGATGAGAAAAGAGGATGACGAAGACGTGAAATTAATTACTACTAGACTTAACGTAAAACCGTAAAATGAGCTAAAATAAAAATTAATTCTAAAAATTACCAAAAGTTCACCAAAAATCAAAATAAATAAACTAAGAGTTTGCCAATGATCAAAACTTTTTCAAACCTTTTAATTAATTAAATATTCAATTTTTAAATGCTAATTAAAGCCCTAAAAATCAAATTAATTATCAAAAAACCCAAATAAAGAATTTTCAATTGGTAAACCTCCAAAATGACCTAAAAAGATTAAAAACTACTTTTAGAAATTTTTAAACTAACAAAACTATTTAAAATGATTTAAAAACTATTAAAACTTAAAATAATTATAAAAATTAATCTAAAAGTGATAAAATTAATCTAAGAGTTGCAAAATTCCTATTTTAATGTATTTAAGCTAAGAAAAATGTAAAAAGTGCAAAAATGTGAAATTTGAAAAATAATAATAAAATAATATTAAAGTAATATTATTAATCCAAAAATTATAAAAAAATTCTAAAAACTTGCAGACTAGTTTATTTCAACCTAATTAAACAGAAAATGAAAGTGAATGACCAGAATACCCCTATTAGGCCCTCAAATGGGCCAAAACCAAAAACAGTCAACACTAATGGGCTTTTTAGCCCAAAAAGTCAAACTTGGCCCAATTGACTTGGAAAAGCCTAATCTGACTCAAAATTTAATTCTAAACATAAAACTCTGAAGGCCCAAAAGTTGAAAGTGAGCTTATCACAGCTTAATAAGCAAACATCTTATCCTTATTGGGCCATTAAGCCCATTAAGCAATAAGCTAATACCATAAGCTCTAATTTGACACACAACCTTCTTTTGGGATGCTTAAGAGATCTGTAAAAAGAAATTTTGAAAAAGCACACTCAATAAGCCAGAAATAAGCAAAGTACAAATCCACAAAACGACAAAATAGTCGGGTTTGAGATTTAGGGCACCTCAGAAGCTCTAGTTTGTTGCAAAAGCTCACAAATAGCTTAACTAAGAATAATCAATCAAGAAAATCACAAAAAGCCAAGTAGAATAAGCTGTGAGAACCAATAAGCACTCTGAAAAAGCCAAATAAGCTAGTTTCCTAGCAAAAGCTTAACCAAAAGACTTGTAACCTTCCAAACTTGATATTAAGCTGAGAAAAATGAGTTCTATTACAAAAACTAAGTTGTTGCATGTACCAATAAGCAAAATAGATTCAATAAGCTAAGAAACCAAGTTTGACCAAAAGTCAAACGCTGATAAGTGAAATTCAAACGCTGACAGGAACAAAATGGACGTTGACAGACTTAATGAAGTGTTTAGACTTGTTTTTCACCCTGCTGGTCAAGGTTTGAGTGCAAACCTTGTGAATCAAAGCCTACCAGTTGGGTAGACTTGACAAGTTTTAGCACAAATAAGCCAATAAGCCAGTGGACTTATAAGCTATCCACAAATCAATCCAAGTAGCCAAATAACCTCACAAGCATCACACAAATAGGATCCAAGCAACAAAACAACAATCCTTATACTAGAAATCACAATGCAACACCAAATGAGGTGGTCACTTTGCTGATGCAAATGACCACTTTAGCCAACTTTGATAAGCTATAACAAACACAATAAGCCACCAAATTCAACAACCAGATAACCAATAGATAGCTTATCACCCAAACTATTCCCAAACTTGATTTCAGACCTTAGATCCAAGTAACAAAGAAGTTATGGGATCTGATGTGTTTGACCAATCTCAAAAGCACTTTTATCATATTTTAGCAAAACTTCCAATCCTTTTTCCAAACTTTCAGAAACTTAACAAAGGACTAAAACTTGTTCAAAATGACCTGTTTAGACTTCCCAAACCCTAAGAACAAAGGGCACAAGGCCACAAGGCCTTATGAACCAGTAAACCCAAACAGTCCTTAATCCACCACTTTTCAAAGCAACTTGTGATTTTTAAACACAACCTACTGATTTTATCATTCAAATAGCTACACCAGGTGACAACTAACAGATTGCAACCATAAAACACAAAGCACAAACACAGAATCACCAAATCACATGCCAAAGTACAAAACAGACAATATCATATGATTTTTGAGAGGAATCTTAACAAGAGGTTATACCTGCCCTCCACAACATCCTAGGAGGGCCAGCTATGCTCCTTGGACCTTGTTCAACAACTAGAACAAGACCAAGGTACTTCAATAAGAAAGATGGATGAATGCCTTGGTTGATGTTTCAAAGCAGAAACTCAAGGGCTTGATTTCTTCAACACAATGAACAAACAGCCCAACCAAAGGCCCTAATCCCTTCACAAGCTTGGTGTCAATAAGCTTGCAAGAGCTTACAGCTTTTGGTTAAGGATTATTACACAAAAATAAGCAAATTCAGAAACCTCTTTTCAAGCTTTTTCAAACTTGAAAAACCTTACCAAACATAAACGTCCTTGAACCAAATGATTCAAGCACACTTATAACAACAAATGGAACTTAGAATCACCTTTAAACAACACCAACTTTCAAAAACATAAAAAGGAATTGCAATTTTCTCAAAATACCAACTTTTATAAATTTCAAAAAGGAATTACAAGTTTAAAAGGTAAAACTGGAACAAAGGGACTCTCACAGGTTGAGGTCTCCTTTTATAGGCAAATGCATAGCTAACACTATTCACAAACCCTAGAAGTGAAATTCCCAAATTGTCCTCAAATGCTTCTAGACGAATCCTTTGTATATGCTGTCCAAAATGATCCAAACCGTTTAAAATAGCTTTGGAGTGAAGCAAAGAGTATTGGCTGTTGATCTTGACACGTGGCAGTACTTGGGAAGAAAGTTGGCACATGATGGGTGAAACGGTTTTGGGTGTGGGACCCTTTGGTGAGTGGGAGTGAGGGTTTTTGGTGTGGGATGGGTTTCTGGGCGTGTGAATTAAGCGTGGGTAAGGGTAATTTAAATTTACCCTTTGTTTAAGTTGGGATAGTTACTGGGTTCTTGAGGGTGAATAGTGGTAAGTTTTGATCCGATTTTTGGGGATTGTGTTTGTTTGGCGCGTGTTTGTGTATTCAAAGTTTGGAAATGGCAACCTTGGTCCTTGTTCTTTGGCAAAAGGTGTTTATCAAGTATTTCAACCCACAAATCTTGTTTCCTTTGTTAATAACTTTTCCATCTTCACACTTTTGGCACAAAACTTTTCCAAAAAGGTTTAAAGGGTTGTTTTTGCCATTTTTGGATATTTGAGGGATTGATCTTGGACTTCGTTGATCTTCAAAGGCCTTCAATGCATCTTTGACTTCATGAGGGACTATTCTTGCCATTTCTTCAAATTTGAAGGACCATTTGTGTAATTTTGACAAACTTAAGGGACCAAACTTGTAATTATGAATTCACAAGGGTTTTAAGTGTCATTTCTTCATTTATTGAGGATCAATCTTGCATATATTCAAGTCTTCAAGGGTAAATGTTGGATAATTCATGAATTAAGGCCCGGTTCTTTGTACGGCTTCGTTTCTCGTGTCCGTTTTTCCTTGTTTCTTGTGATCTTTTGTCTTTTTCACGATATCCATACCTAAAATACACAAGTAAACAAACACAAGCATATATATGGTATTTTATGACATTTTTATGCATTTAAAGCACGAAAAGAACGATGAGATCATGTATAAATGCCATCTCATCAGTAGGTCTTTAGAGCACGAGAACAATAATCTGGGTAATGTTGAGTGGTAGACACCAAAGCAAGTGGATTTGCAACCTTTGCAACCCGTTCAGCTCGAAGTTCGTTTGCCTCATTCTGAAATTGTTTCAAAATGTCAAAGAGCATGTGATATGAAACTTCGTCTAACTTTTGTTGTTGTTTCACCAAGGTGGCAAACTGTGTCCACTCTGGTTAAAGTTGCTGTAGAAATTGGACATTGACTTGCATGGTGGAAACTTGCAAGTTGTTTCGGGTCATGTCATTTATCATTTTGTAGAATCGGGAGTAATAAGAATCAATTGATTCCCCATCCTTTGAAGTAAACTCGCCAAAGTTCCAAAACATCTTAGTTTTTACATCTTGCTTGTTAAGTGATTCACCTTGTTGCAATCTTTCAATAGCCGTCCACATTTCTTTAGCAGTAGGACAGCATTAACCGTAGAATAAATATCATCTCCAATGCCACTAAGAATTAAGTAGATTGCTTCCTTCTCTGCATCAAACCAAGCACGATTCTCTGGTGTGAGGTCGTTGCTCTTTTCATCACGTTCATATGCGGGTTATTCGTCAGTTGTGTCTGTGGCTGGTACTGTAGGAACTTGTACCCTTGGGAATTTATAGGGTCCATCAAAAATGCATTGCCTTAAAGCATCACCATTAGGTTTTTTGTCAAGAGAACGTAGAAAATGGGATTGCCATTGATCATATCGACCAGACACAAGCATTGGTGGTCTCTCTTTGTTACCCGCCACCATGATGTTGTTGTTCGTCACACGATATTCTGCAGTAGAATCCATCTCAATATTCTCTAAAATGATGAAGTGAATACGGATCTTAAGTAGATGTTATAGTGATTGTTGTTGAAGAGAAAAAGTGTTGAAATCCCTTTAAAATGTTCTCGAAAAACCAAAAAATTCTCGAAAAAGTGTCGAAATTTTTTAAGTGTATTATGGGAATAATTTGTATCTTTGGAATGTTCAAAAAATCCTCCAATCTTCGCAATGTTCTCAAAGCTTCGCAATGTTCTCAAAGCTTCACAATGTCCTCAAGGCTTCGCAATGTTCTCAAAGCTTCGCAATGTTCTCAAAGCTTCACAATGTTTTCACCTTCGCAATGTTAAAAATTGAATCTTCGCAATACCCAGGTTCAAACTTCGCAATGTCTATACTACTCTTCGCAATGTCAACATCTGTCGCAATACCAATACCAACACCTGTCGCAATACTAACACCTGTTGCAATACCAACACTTGTCGCAATACCAACACCTGTCGCAATACCAACACCTGTCGCATTAATTATTGCAATATATAAACCCTAGCACATTGAGATGGAAATAAAAGCACAAGTATCGCAATGTGTCGACTTATTCGAGAAAAATGAGTAAAAAATGAGATTTTTGCTTAAAAATCCGTGATTTTAACCAATCCAAACCACCCAAATCCCTACCACAACTATGTAGGAGATTTATATCAAGATTTAGAGCACGGAAAACAAAAAAAATTGAATCCGAGATGATTTATGGATTAAATCATACAAATCAAATGAAATAACAACAACCAATCACAAATCTACCCCGTGGAGATTGATACCAATTGTTGTCCCTAATTTTCGTGATGATTAAATAAGAAATAAAGAAGAAAGATAGATTAATTCTAGAGAGAGAAAGTAGAGAGAGAAAAGAGAGAGAATGGTTGGAAACTTAGGGAATATTAGATTGGGATAAATAATACAAATTAGCCAACCTCCTCCTAACATGCTAGGAGGAGGGTATTGATTGTAGTGTTTTACTACTCTTTAGGAAAAGAGCGTAAATAGCGGTAAGTATTAACGAGTGATTTAGGAAAACCACAAGTAATGACCCACAATCAAATAAAATGATAGAAAGTTCGTTTCCCAAGGAGGTATGGTGTTGTGAATTAACTTGTAATTATTAATATACAAGGGTTTTAAGTGTCATTTCTTCATTAATGGAGGATCAATCTTGTTTTGTCTTCAAGTCTTCAAGGGTATTTGATGAGATTTCCATGATTAGGGCCCGGTTCATTGTACGGCTTCGTTTCTCGTGTTCGTTTTTCCTTGTATCTTGTGATCTTTTGTCTTTTTCACGATATCCATACCTAAAACACACAAGTAAACAAACACAAGCATATATATGGTATTTTATGACATTTTTATGCATTTAAAGCCCGAAAAGAACGATGAGATCATGTATAAATGCCATCTCATCACTCCCCCATACTAAGCCATTGCCGTGTCCTCACGCAATGCTAGAATAAAGTATCTAAGCATCACCAAAGTTCAATTTTATTAACCTTTATTGAAGAGTAAAAGACTTGCAACATACTACGAGATTGTGTAAAGACATAATGTATGATTTTCATCACCAAAATGTGACTTTTAGGGTCTAAGAATAGAAACAAGTTAATGTCCCTTAGAGTAAATTTCGTCATCCTTGATTGTCATACATTCCATGCTAAGTGCAAAAACAAGATCATTGTTGGTACAAGTCACAATGCTAACACTTCTCATACGTTCAAATTGTGTAATACTTTTTCTCCCCGCAATCCTAGTTATTATAAAAGGAAATGGGTTACTAGCATTTTTTATCTATTTGTCATGGATCACAAGTGATTCATATTGACTTATTTGAGTAGTTATTAGTCCGAAAGCAAAGTAGCACGATTTGATCAATAGTTAGCCGAAGGACAAAATCTTTTAAAACGGCTTCTCGTGTATCTCCTTAAGTTCATATCTTGGCATAACTCGTTTCACGATTTGAGACCTTTCTCGGACCGATATTTGGCATGTACTTCATACTTCAAATCTTGGGAAGACGTTCTTGAAATTATGGTCTTCTCTTCATATATTGGAATTTCTTCACTTGACGTTTTTGAGAGATTCTTCATATAGGACCACGACTTCATCATTTTTCTTCAATCTTTACTTTGGATTTTGATATACAACGATCCGCCTCCTTTTCGGACTTGGATATATTTATCCTCATACCTTGTTAGGGTCTTTTTGGATAGACTTTCTCCATTCTTTAGGGGAGTAATAGCTTCTCGTCGTGTGTCTCGATCCTTCATATTGATTTTGGAACAATGATACTTCACATCATCTTTGGATCTTTAGCAAAAATAGAGCTCCTCATGCCTTGTTAGGGCCTTTTTGGATGATCGCCAATCTTCGCGTCCCGCTTCAATAAGTTATGCCTTGGCTATGAACTCTATTCAACCCCGAGCAACTTTTAAACGATCTTGCGCTAGAGGCTAAGTAACCTTTCAAATCGTACGACCTTACTTATTGCAATTATGATTTATTCCTAATGCATTGATCTTATGGGAAGAAAAAGCCACAATTAAAAACATATGAGTTTTTGAAAGAACATTTTCATGTTCTACGTTTAGCATGATCACTTGTCTAACTCTATCATTTCTTGTTCTTCACTATATAAAGACCTCTAATTAAAGAGACTCGTGAATACTTAGCCATGCAAGTCAAAATTAAGCCAAATTTGGATTAGCTTTCATTAAGACTATATCAAATCAAAGTTTTGGGTTTTCAAGCCACCTATAGGATCTTGCACTTTCTTGGACTTTTTCAAGTTTAGAGAATGCGTTTTAAAGTTCCCTTGATAAGTGACTTTCTAGAATCAATTATAGGAACTTGCGAAAAGTTCTTGTTCTTAACCCGAATGAATTAAGACTTTCGCGTTTTAAAGCTCCCTATATAAAAGTCTAGCAAAACTTGAATTGAGCGGGTTAAGGAATGTAAATGGCTCCAAATGCCCATCAAGTCAAAAATTAACTCTTATTCTACCCATCGGAAAATATACATTCGTGTCTTAAAAACACTTATGAACACTAAGAAAAAATTTTAAAATTTGGCCATTTTTAGCCTTATTAGCAAAACAAAACATTGAAAGTTGGAAACGTGAGGGCGTAGCAAAGCAAGTACCTATTCACCCCCCATACTAAAAGTAAACATTATCCTCAATGTTTCGAGTCTAAAGGTGGAGCACCCCCATACTAGAGACGAAGAGTCGAATGCTTAGGATCTAGCATGGAAAGGGTGATCAACAATATATCTAAAGCCGTTTATTAATTATGCTAAAAGATAATTGTTAGAACAATAAAGGATATGTCATGGAATCGTGAAAAACTTCTTCAAACGAACGATGGAGGCTCACGTAAACGAACACGAGAGTCTTCAATCGTAGATGATGATGATCTAGATAACACAATCACAAACAATCACGAGACAACGAGTTGGAAGGGTACAAGTCCCCTTATTAGTGAACATAAAGCATAAAGATAAGCATGGGATCTCCCCCACGAGGCACCTCGTTTTTGATAACCGAGTCATGAGCTCGACTCGATCCCCTCAATGTTAATTATCATTGGGGAAGGTGTCTTGGTCGGGGGCAACCATTGAAGGAATTTCCCCACCAAAGTAGTGCTTAAGCCTATGTCCATTCACCTTGAAATTGGGACCATCATCTTGAGCTAGCTCAATGGTCCCATATGGAAACACTTGTGTAATGGTGAACGGACCCGACCAACGAGATTTCAATTTCCCGGAAAATATCTTAAGACGTGAGTTAAAAAGCAACACTTGATCACCAACGTTAAAAACCCGGTTTTTAATCTTTGAATCATGAAACTTTTTAGTCTTTTCTTTAAAAATTAATGAATTTTCATAAGCATTATCCCTTAATTCATCTAATTCATTCAATTGTATTTTCCGGTGATCTCCCGCGGTCTTCAAGTCAAAATTAGCATGCTTAAGGGCCCAATATGCCTTATGCTCCAATTCAATGGGCAAATGACAATTCTTCCCATAGACTAACTTATAAGGAGTGCAACCGATAGGTGTCTTATAAGCGGTCCTAAAGGCCCATAAAGCGTCATCGATTTTGTCGGACCACGAAGCACGGTTTTCTCCTATCGATCTTTCTAAAATCCTCTTCAAAGCTCGGTTCGAAACCTCGACTTGCCCACTCGTTTGCGGGTGATAAGCCGTAGAAAGACGATGTGTAACCCCATATTTCTTTAGAACCTTTTCGAATTGGTCATTACAAAAATGGGTTCCACGATCGCTTATAATAGCACGAGGGGTTCCGAACCGAGAGAATAGTTGCTTTAAAAACTTCACTACCACACGAGCATCATTAGTAGGCAAAGCCTTAGCTTCCACCCACTTAGAAAGGTAGTCCACCGCGACGAGGATATATTTGTTGCCATGAGACGATGGGAACGGCCCCATAAAGTCTATTCCCCATATGTCGAAAATCTCACACACTTGAATTATATTTTGCGGCATTTCATCACGTTGAGACGATTTTCCTTGACGTTGGCACGAATCACACGACTTCACAAGTGCGTGTGCATCACGATAGATAGAAGGCCAAAAGAAACCGCCATCGAACACTTTCTTAGCCGTGAGATTAGCACCGTGGTGACCACCCGTGGGTCCCTCGTGACAAGCTCTAAGGATATTAGAAGCTTCGGCACCAAACACACAACGTCGAACGAGTTGATCCGCACAAATCCGAAAGAGATAAGGGTCGTCCCAAAAATAGAACTTGACGTCACGAAAGAATTTTCGTTTTTGTTGTGTCGTCATACCCTTGATTATGAAATTGCCCGCATGGTAATTTGCAATGTCGGCAAACCATGGGGTGGTGTCTTTAGAATTCACTACACCGAGAGTCTCAAGAGGAAATGTTTCGGTAATTTCCTTGTTCTCGAAAACATCTTTGTGAGGATCTTCTAGACGAGAGAGATGATCGGCCGCTAGATTCTCGGCTCCTTTTTTGTCAAGCACGGTGACATCAAATTCTTGGAGGAGGAGCATCCAACGAAGCAATCTCGGCTTAGCATCTTGCTTAGCTAAGAGATACTTGATAGCCGAATGGTCGGTATACACAATGCTTTTAGTCAAGACGAGATAAGGTCGGAATTTCTCAAAAGCATAGACCACGGCAAGGAATTCCTTTTCCGTTGTGGTGTACTTTAATTGAGCCTCGGTCATCGTCTTACTAGCATAGTGGATAGGACGAAAATGTTTGTCATAACGTTGCCCTAAGACGGCCCCTATAGCATAATTACTTGCATCGCACATGATTTCAAAGGGTAATTCCCAATTAGGAGCAACAAGAATGGGAGCTTCGGTAAGTTTCCTTTTTAGAGTCTCGAAAGCCTTAACACAATCCTCATTAAAGTTAAAAGGAGCATCCTTCTCGAGAAGGTGTGTCATAGGACGAGAAATCTTCGAAAAGTCCTTGATGAAACGACGATAAAAGCCCGCGTGGCCTAGGAAACTACGAACTCCCTTAACGGTTTTGGGATGAGGTAACTTGGCGATGACGTCTACCTTAGCTTTATCGACCTCAATCCCCGCCTTCGACACCTTATGTCCTAAGACGATTCCTTGTTTACACATGAAATGACATTTCTCCCAATTAAGCACAAGATTGGTTTCTTCACAACGTTTTAACATTTGTTCGAGATTAGATAAACATGACGTGAACGAATTACCAAACACCGAGAAGTCATCCATAAACACTTCCATCGACTTCTCGATCATATCGTGAAAAATCGCCATCATACACCGTTTAAACGTACCGGGTGCATTACAAAGTCCGAAAGGCATCCTACGATAAGCGAACGTTCCATAAGGACACGTGAACGTAGTCTTCTCTTGATCACGAGGGTCGATAGGGATTTGAAAGTAACCGGAAAAACCATCTAAAAAGCAATAGAATTCATTTCCCGCAAGTCGCTCCAACATTTGATCCATGAAGGGCAAAGGAAAGTGGTCTTTACGAGTGGCGTCATTTAACTTTCGGTAGTCAATACACACCCTCCAACCGGTCACAACACGAGTGGGAATTAACTCGTTGTTTTCATTGGGCACAACGGTCATTCCTCCCTTTTTAGGGACACAATGGATTGGGCTCACCCATGGGCTATCGGATATAGGATAAATCATTCCCGCGTCAAGGAGTTTAAGGACCTCCTTTTTAATGACATCGTGAATTTTGGGATTTACCCTTCTTTGACTTTGAATTGCGGGTTTGTAGTCCTCCTCCATTAAAATCTTGTGAGTACAAAATTTTGGGTCAATACCCTTAATGTCGGATATTTTCCACGCAATTGCCCCTTTGTGAGCCTTAAGAACTTTCAAGAGCTCGGTTTTTTCATCATTAGCAAGATCTTTTGCAATAATAACCGGCAACTTGTCATCACCTTCCAAGAATGCATATTCAAGGTGAGAAGGAAGATCTTTCAATTCAAGGATAGGCGGTTCCTCGATTGAAGATTTAGGTTCAACACTCATAACTCCCATCGGCGGAAGAAATGGTGGAATAGAAATATCATCACTAATCAACACCTCATCTTCATTGTCGATTTCATTTGAAGTGAGATCGCCTCCTTGAAATGGAGTGAGATTTGGTGTGGAATTAGCAAGAATCGGATCCAAAATAGTGGGATTGCCACTTGACGAGCTATCGGAAAAACCTAACACTTCTTGTGAAAACTCATCGCAAACCACATCAACGATGTCAATGTGATTGATGGTAGCGATTGCATAAACATGAGAAGGTTTCGAGTTTTGAGTAGCGTTTATAACAAGTTCCTCTTCGTTGAATCTCAAAGTGATAGTTCTTGCATGAACATCGATAAGCGATCTCGAAGTATCTAAAAATGAACGTCCTAAAATTAGAGGAACTTGAGGATCCGCGGGGATGTCAACTACTATAAAATCAACGGGATAGTAGAACTTCCCCACTTTCACGAAAACATCTTCGGCTATCCCACATGCCATAATCGTAGAATGATCGGCCATCTCGATGGACATGTTCGAAGGAATAAGAGCCGGAAGCGAAAGCGATTTCCAAATGGAAAATGGCATCAAATTAATGCTCGCACCAAGATCGGCCAAGGCGAGGCATTCTTTCATATCTTGTATGTCACAAGGAATGAGAAACTTTCCGGGATCACCAACTTTTTCCGGTATGCGGTTAAGATAAACCGAAGAACAATTAGCAAGCTTTGAAAGCTTTTCCTTATCGCTCATCATACTTTTAAAAGTGGAAGCGAAACGAGGCATATATAACAACGCGTCGGCTAAACTCACATCAAAATGCACTTGTTGAAACATTTTAATAAAAAGCTCGATTTGTTGTTTGTTACGTTCTTGCATTTTCTCTTTGTTTCGTCTTGAAGGGTAGGGTAAAGGTGGTGTGGGTTGGTCATTAGGCAACGGCCTTGGAAACTCGGGTTCCATAATTGGTATTGGTTCAACCGTAGGTGTGGTTTGAGCGGTACTTCGTGGGATTGTAATGTGCTCCTTTTCGACCATCACCTCGGGTTCTTTCTCGATTTCCTTCTCCGTAGAAGTACTTGGACGAGAGATTGGTTCCTTGAAAGTTTTACCACTTCGTGTAGTAATAACCTTCATTTCTCCCTTCGGGTTTGCAATGGTATCACTAGGAAGACCACCCGAAGAAGAGGGCTTACACATGATAGCTTCAAACATCTTAGCCATTCGGTCCTCAAATTTAGATTGCCTAGCATCCGCTTTCAATAACTCTTGCTTAATCTCATGTTGTCCTTGCTCCATTTTTTGTTGGTTTTGTTGAAGACGTTGGACATTTCCTTCCATTTTGTTTGCATGAGTTTTAAGTTCATTAGCAAGTTCATTTTTAAGCTCGTTTTTCAACTCGGATCTTAAGCTAATCATCTCACGTTGCATATTATCAAATTTAGCATCATTTGCTTTTGCATAATCCAAAAATTCTCCTTGCAAATTTTTCGTGTGAGCATTTTGAAAACCTTGTGTAGTGTTTTGAAAATCACGGTTTTGGTTTTGATTAGAGATTTGTCCATTCCCACTTTGATAATTCCCTTTGTTGTAATTGCGTGTGTTGCCTTGGTAATTACCTTGGTTGTTGTTTCGATAATTGTTAACATTTTGATTTGGTGGAGCTTGATTTTGGCGGGAACCTTGGCCGTTTTGGTTGTAAGTTCCCGTTGCTACATAAGCACTCGAAGTGTTACCATCCGCGGTAATGCACTCGGAAAGATCATGAGCTCCCCCACAAGATAAACAACTCTTAGCAACCGCTTTAACCGAAGCGGAATTGGAAGCTTCTTGAGCCTTCCAATGGGACATTAGATTAGCAAATCTATCAAAAAACCGATTTTCCTCATTAGCTTCATCATGTAAGGCATTAATGCTACGTGACGATTGTGACGAAGATGACGAACCCATATTGGCAACACTCGGTGTGTTACGAGGGCTATAAACCTTAGATCGATTTTCAATAATTTGTAAAGCCTCATTTGTCGTCTTGCACAAAAAATTACCACCCGCGGCGGCATTCAAATAATCTCGTTCATGATCATTAAGCCCATTATAAAAAGTATCAATTTGATGCAATTCCGAAAAATCATGGTGAGGACATTCATGTAACATCTCTTTAAATCGTTCCCATGCCATTGAAAAACTTTCATTGTTACGTTGCACAAATCGTGAAATCTCATTTTTTAAGTGTGTTGTTTTCGATGGTGGAAAAAACTTGTTCACAAACTTAGAAACGAGATCGGCCCATGTCAAAATCGAATTTGGCGGTTCTTTCTCGAGCCAAATTTTTGCGGGTCCATCCAACGAATATGGAAACAACATCATCTTAATGGCGTCATGCGGAACATCCTTGAATTTGCTAGTGGCGGTGAGACGGTTGAAATTCCTAATATGGTAATGCGGGTTGTCTTTCTCGTGACCTCGAAACTTGTTTGCTTGCAACATCGACATTAAACCCGTCTTAATCTCGAAATTCTCCGCAAGGATGGCGGGAATAACAATGGCCTCTCCAAAACCCTCGGTGGGTGCTTGAAGCAACTCCATCATAGTACGATTAGCCATTACGACTTCTTGTTCTACAATAGGTTCAACAATTGGAGGTTCTTCAACAATCAACGATCCTTGATTTGCTTGCTTTTGAAGACGTTTACGAGCTCGTTTAGCTTGATTACGAGTGATCATAAACTTCACGAAGAAATGGAGGTGAGCAAAGAAGATTCTTTTTGGTTGTTTTGTGGATTTTCAATTTTTTTGTGTTTTTGATGATATTTAATTTTTTTTGGATTTTGGTGTATCTTCGTAGACAACAATCTACAAAATCTCTCCTCGAATCAAACTCTTGATTAAAGAAGCCTCAAAGGAATGAAAACGATCACGTGGAGTGAACGCCTTCGAATGACTTTAGAACTTTGGTGAAAACCAAATTGTTCACGAGGGTTTAATCACAAAGAAAACCAAGCAAATATAGTATACGTATTAATACTTTGGGCGGCAAAACCCTCGATTAGCCTTCAAAATCAAAATACTCACAAGCAAGCGGGGAAACGAGGCGGCGCGAAGCACTTAAGAGCCTTTTTCCTTAGGGTATATTTTATAATACCCGCCTTATACCCACCTTATAGTTCGTATTTTTCAAAATCGAGCTTCACGAAAGTATTTATCTATTTTTGCCTTTTCTTTTTGTTTCAGATTCGAATACAATAATTAGGAGATCAAATCCCAATTAAGGTTGTGTTTTCACACTTTTGGAGATATTGTATATTGATTGTGATACTTAATACAATATATTAATAATATTCACAAAGAAAAACCAAGAAAACCGATAATACGTGTTAAGGGAGTTCCACTTAACACAAATACTATTTATGGATAATATCAAAAACAAAATTTTCCAAATTAAAACACAACACACCTCCCCGGCAGCGGCGCCAAAATGATTGTAGTGTTTTACTACTCTTTAGGAAAAGAGCGTAAATAGCGGTAAGTATTAACGAGTGATTTAGGAAAACCACAAGTAATGACCCACAATCAAATAAAATGATAGAAAGTTCGTTTCCCAAGGAGGTATGGTGTTGTGAATTAACTTGTAATTATTAATATACAAGGGTTTTAAGTGTCATTTCTTCATTAATGGAGGATCAATCTTGTTTTGTCTTCAAGTCTTCAAGGGTATTTGATGAGATTTCCATGATTAGGGCCCGGTTCATTGTACGGCTTCGTTTCTCGTGTTCGTTTTTCCTTGTATCTTGTGATCTTTTGTCTTTTTCACGATATCCATACCTAAAACACACAAGTAAACAAACACAAGCATATATATGGTATTTTATGACATTTTTATGCATTTAAAGCCCGAAAAGAACGATGAGATCATGTATAAATGCCATCTCATCAGGTATATATAGTCCACCCACATATGAGCTTGATTGGGCTATATATTAATGGGAAGGCTTTTCTTTTAGGCTTTAGTTACTTATGAATGAACTTTAGCTTAAAGTTAAGCCCGTAAAACACAACTAATCTACTACCTATTGCAACATTCTAAACTACGATACATAATAAACATATGACCGAGCATTCTTGTTTGACTCAATATTTTGAGGCTAACAGGGGTTGATGAGGATAAGTGTTATATTCAATACTTGGACAAAGGGATAACTCTGGGACTAGTAGTGAATCTGGTGGGGGGGGCTTTATCTTTTTGATGAACTTAAGAATAACAGCTTAGGTAATGTGAATTCTACTATGACCTTTAATACGTCCAAAGACCTCTAGCATTGTAGACTTGGTCACCCAGCTGACCAAGTTCTCAATACTCTCAAAACATACCTTAACCTCCCAAGAAATACTAGTATTTCTGTCTGTGAAACTTTCCACTGGGCCAAACAGACAAGGGAACCTTTACCTTTCAGTGATCATCAATCTAACAAGATTGGTGATTGTTGATCCCAAACTTAGATTGATTAGCTTTGTGTTAAACGAGATTGAATCAAGATTAACACTTAGAGAAACTTTGTTGTATTTAACAATCTAAGTGTTATGCGGAATTAACACTTGGAGAAAAGAACAAACAAACAAAGTAAACCAAACTTTCACTCTTGATTAATAATGAAACTTGTGTACAATGAAAGTTGTAAACCTTGTGAAAACTTATTAACTGATATCTAAACTATGAACCCTACGACCTCCTTTTATAACACAAGGAGTCGTGTACAAAGGTTTACCTATCAACTATTCTAGGTAAAGATAATTATATAAAATACAATATTGATCATATCTTTCCTTCAAATATAAAACGTGTTGACTAAGTATTCCTATCAGTGGTTGGACTTCTTCTTGTCATCGCTTGAATAACTCTTGTCAGTGCTCATCTGTCAGCTCCTCGTTTACTCTTGTCAGCGTCCAAATTACTCTTGTCAGCGTCTCAGTGACTTATCTCATTCTATTCCCGACAATCCTCTCCTAAACTTGATATCTACTCTAGCAATCAAGTTTCTGAATAAAAACTAAGTACAAGGAGGATTCTTACAAATACAAACTACTTGTTAATTAGAAAATAAACAAATCTAATTAAATCCTTGCTGACATCACTTGTATAATCAACTTCTAACTGTGTAGAGACCATCGTCTTTAAACATCCTTAGACATAGGATATTAAGCATCAACCAAAAGGTACTCTGAGAACTTTGAGGTGCTAAGATGGTATACACCAGCAGCTGAATGTAGACGCCACTTCAAACCACTAATATCATCCAGATCCAACCATATTAGATTAGCTTCATCTAGAGCAATCATTATCTTGAATGTTGTCCAAATCTTTATTCCATTTACTGAAGAAGGCTCTTCAGCATCATACTTGGTCTTCATCAACTTCCAAAGATCTACCAAGTCTTCTCTATCCATACTGGCAAACAATGAGATCAAGGAAGTAAAAGTATGTACCTTGTCACCACATTTGGTGATCACCCAGAAACCACTTGCATCTTCTTCATACTTGATTATTGGTTTTCTAAAATCCAAAAGGTAACACTTCTGCAACATCTGAAGCCTCCAAAGGTGAAAGCTTTATACTCTTTCTGATCACTACTTCACTAGGATTCAATCTATCAAGGACTAGAAATTCAATGGGAACTCCCGTCTTCACTGGCCTTGGTACAATGGAAACCCTCTGGATCTGCATGCTTTCTTAAATTTCTTCTTTCCTTTCATCATAAAGAAGTCTCATAGTGTTTGCCTCACGGACACGTTCCCAAATAGGATAAGCATGAAATTCCAACTCTTCAAAGGACAGCCTCTTCAATCTCTCATAGGTCCACCCACCTTGATGACACCTAAGCAGCATATAATAGAGCTCTCTCCTATCCCTTTTGAGCCCAGAAAGCACGTTACTAGCCTTGTGCTTCAAGATCAACTTGCAATCCTCTTGAACTCTCAGCAGAATCTCCAAACCCCAAATTTTCTCAATATGTGACATGTCTGGATTCTCTGCTATTGAAGATTCCAATGCAAAATACATATCTATAACTTCAGGCATATCAAAATCTACCTTCATTTTCAACTCTCTTAGATTTTTCCCCAGCTAACTCATCCTCTCCATACTCCAACCTTTTTGGTTCTTCAATAATCATAACACTAGAACCAGAACTCTCATCATCATCACTACCATCCTTAACCTTTTCTATGGTAGTCTCTATCCTATCATGTTCCTCTAATTGTGCAGCCAAAACAGAATCAAAATGTACCTATGCTATATTCTTAGGTACTTGAACCTTATCCATAATCCCTTTACCCTTATCCTTAGCTTCAATAGTAGGTAAAGTGATAGATGGTACCTGTGTAGAAATATCTTTGATGATAACTGGTGGTTAAGATACACCAATCATACCTGCAAGTCTGTCAGTGTTGGATTTTCTCTTGTCAGCGCTCAAATTCTGAATGTCAATGGCTGACTCTGAGACTTGTTGCATCATCTCTACAAAAGAACGTTTCTTGGGAGTAATCAAAGAAACATCCATAGCTGGCTTCTCCTTCAAGCTTGTTAAAGCCTCAGCTATCTCCACACTCCCATATGAACAACCTTCTTGTGAGTCTTTGTCACTCACATGTACCTATTCATCCTCCCTTTTGGTAGAATCCTCCTGCCTTCTTCTAGCATTGGCAGCTTCCAAAACAACTATCCTCTCCCTCAATGACTTGAGTACAAGGCCTTGACCTGTGACAACTTATACAAGGTCTGCATTTTTCTTTTGCAAGCTAATGCAAACCACCGTCAATTCCATGGCTGATAAAGGTTCGAGCCTGCCCTCCTCTATCATGGGATTTTACCTCCCAAAAAAGATTCATTGGGCATGGATGTAGTCTTAATGATGTTGGGACTGTCTTGACCTGCTTCTAAGCCAGTGTCAATATTCCCAGCCCCACCCATTTCACCAACCACACTTGTGGATGTGGTTCTCTCTACAACATGGCTAGGACCACTAGAGAAGAACACTCTAGTAGTCTGTTGGCGTTTCTCAAACCTATAGTCATGAGGTTCTAAAGATGAAGTGGATTGGGGTCTGTTTGGGTGTGAGGGTCTGTCTGGGTTTGGGGAAGAGTGGTGTCAGCGTTTGGGTTGGTTGTGTCAGCGCCCACATTGTGAGTGTCAGCGCCTGAGGGTTGAGGGTCAAGGTCCATGTGTTGGGGTGATGGAGGTTGTTCTGGTAGTGGGTCTGGTTGTGATTGAGGATGTGCAGCTGCCTTAATAACAGCTAGCATGGCTGGTGTGAGGGGTAAGTCTCTAAAAGGTGGGGTGTTTATGTTACCAAAAACAGCTTTCTTTTGCACAGGGACCTCATAAAAGTCATCATGGTCCCTGCGACAATATATTTGTTCATCAAAAAACATTTGTAAAAAACCTTAGGTAAGCAAGAGTCATCTTGTTATCCTTATTTTGACACATGCCATCAAAAATCATTTTTGAAAAAATAAAATTTTGTCCATTTGCAATACAAACAAGAGCACAACCAATAGTTCGATTGATTACATTGAAAGAATGTCATTTGGGACTCAAACATTGTAGGATGACATGTATAAGGAGCTTCCATGTTGGGGGAAATTGTTGTTTAGTATATTTATTTATAACCCCAACTGGGTGCAAAGCATAACCCAAGCCTCGAAGCCCATCCTCTAGCTCTGCTAAGGGAAGGGTTGTTATACCATCAGCATCATCCAGACGTAATGCTTGACGAATGAGTGCTTCAGTAACAACCCATTGAACCCCATGAATAGTAGAAACCAATGTAATCACTCCATCAATTGTTCCGGAACTAACAGTGTTCCAAAATTTTTTGATGTGTGTGATATGGACAAGTGGAGTATGAGAAAGCGCATACCTTAAAGGAGAAGCCTTCAAATACCCAATCATCTGAGTGTATTGGGGGTGCAAGGTATTATCTTCTTCCAAATAAGCCACCATGTTGTGTTGACTTCTAAACCCCAATTCCACAGCAGCAGGTTCAAACTTTGGTGCCATTTAGAATGTTTTTGAGAAAACTGTGAGACGTTAACAATGGAGATATGAAGGTTTGAGAATTTTAGCAGACAAGAAATAGTAGTTACCCTTTTTGAAACAAAGAGCCAAATTTATAGGATAAGAATAAACACACGATTGGTTAAAATATGAGGCAGTTATATTCAAAAAGTAATCACCACAATCTTGAAAAATATATAACTTATCTCATACATTAATTAAAAGTTACCAACTCGCTAAAATTACGGCCGATATTTTCGTCAAAAATAACAACTAGGTGGACCCCAATATTTTTTAACGGTCAAAAAGTAAACATCAGCGTGTAACGGCTATATTCTTGTCAGCGTTGAAACTTTGCCATGTTAGCGTTTAAATTGGTCTTATCAGCGTTTGGAAAGAAATCATATCAGTGGCCAAAAATAAAAATAATTAAAAATAAAAAGACCTTAACAAAGAAGTTCACCCTAGTGAAGATAACTCTTAGACTGAAAATGACTATAGGGTGGCAAGCACTGTCCAATCATGCACACTTGCATAAGCAAGATAGACATAATTATCCTCAAGTGTCCCTTGCTAACCATAGTTCTTAACAATGAAGTTACCCCATATAAACTCTTTGTAACTTCCTAGGTAAGCCCAATTAAAATGTTCACCAAGTCTCCCAACCGACCAATCCCAATTCTAGGCCAAAGGTCTTGGCAACGTGCACAATATATCAACTTTGCATGCTACAATGCCTCAAGAACTAGAAAATCTAATTCTTACTCACCAGTGGACACAATTTAGAATCGTGATAAGAGTATTCTAAGAATACCCAAAAACCTAAATGTTTCCTGAACCTCACTCTTAAACTAGAATATACATAGTTGCAAAATATAAAGTATATGACAAAAATTTATTTCAAGACAGGAATGTAGACATTCCAACTATCATAAATAAACTTTGACACATTCCTTGTAAGCTCCAAAGATACATAAGCAACTCTGTATCCAATATTACAATGCTCATAATGCCTGTATGATTAGATCAAAAACCACAAAACTAACATATTGCTGTCAGCGGCCATTTTAACACGTGTCAGTGTTCAAATAACCTTTGTCGGTGTTAGAAAAATAAAGTGGAAAATTTAATACTTTACAAAGATAAATAACAATACACATCCTGTAAATATTATATAATGATTTCAAAAAAACACATTTAGGTAAGATTGATCATTCCAATACTTGTTACCAAGTACTGAAACCTCCCAACATCAAAAGGTTATGTTAAAAGATCAGCCACATTTTCTTCTGTGTCTACCCTATCTGGATGTATTAAACCTTTTTCAAAACAGTCTCTTATAAAATGATGCCTAATTTCTATGTGTTTTGTTTTAGAATGATGTACAGGATTCTTAATAATGCATAATGTACTGTTATTATCTACAAATATCTTGATATGCATAAAATTATACCCATAATCCAACAGCTGGTTTTGTATCCATATAACTTGTCCACAACAAGCAGCTGCAGCCACATACTCTGTTTAAGTTGTAGAATTTGCCACCACTGTTTGTTTCTTGCATTGCCAAGATATGAGTCTGCTTCCAAGAAATTGGCATCTACCAGTTGTGGATTTTCTATCAAACATATCACCTTCATAATCATTGTCTGAATAGCCAATAAGCTCCAATGGAGAATCTTTAGGATACCATAATCCCAAGGTGGGATAGCACCTAAGGTATCTAAAAATCCTTTTGACAGCATGAAGATGACACTCTTTGGGAGTCATTTGATGGCGTGCACATGCACACACAGCAAACATGATATCAGGTATAGAGGTTGTAAGATACATCAATGAACCAACCATTGATCTATAATGCCTGCCATCCACATCTTTTTCATCTCCAGTCTTTCCCCAAGGGTGTTCCCTATCCATGGGTGTGCTACCCCGCTTTTCATGAGGAGAAAAACCAAACTTCTTCAAGATCTCAGCCACATACTTGTCTTGAGAGATAAAGATGCCATCTTCTTTCTGTTTTACTTGTAAACCTAGAAAGAAGTTCATCTCTCCTATTGCACTCATCTTGAATTTGTCTGTCATGAGCTTGGAAAAGTCTTCACTCATCTTTGGATCTGATGATCCAAAGATAATATCATCCACATAGACCTGAACAAGAAGAAAATCCTTGCCACTCTTCTTGGTAAATAGTGTCTGGTCTATAGTGCCCCTCCTAAACCCATTTTCCACTAGGTAGGTGGATAATGTACCATACCATGCTCTTGGGGCTTGATGAAGTCTATACATTGCTTTCTTGACTTTATACACCTTGTCTAGATGCTCTAAATCTTCAAAACCTGGAGGTTGCATAACATAAACTTCTTCCTTAATTATGCCATATAAGAAAGCACTTTTCACATCCATTTGATAAAATGTGAAACCCATGCAGGAAGCATAGGCTAGGAAAATCCTTATTGCTTTAGTTCTTGCAACAGGTGCAAAAACCACTTCATATTCTATCCCTTCTTCTTGTGTATAGCCCTGAGCAACTAAACATGCCTTGTTTCTGACCATAATCCCTCTTTCATCCTTTTGTATTTCTTAGAACCCAACGTGTCCCAATAGGTCTGACATACGTTGGACAGTCCACTAGTTCCCACACATCTTGAATTGCAAACTGGTGAAGCTCATCCTGCATTGCTTCAACCCAACTTGATTCTTTAAGAGCATTAAAAATCTACTTGGGTTCCTTTTGTGACAGAAAACAGGCAAACAAACATGCTTGCACAAGAGGGGTATCTTCCTTCTTATGAATATTGGCAATGAAACCACCTTGAGTTTGATGAGTTCTTGTTTGAACAGGAGTCTAAATATCACCAATTATTTGGGAAGGAGGATGATCTTTGGCCACCTTTGTAAGTATTCCTCCCCCAAATAGTGAATTATCTTGTAACAGATTCCATGTTGCCAATATCATCTTCATTGCCACTCCCATCCTCACTTGAATTGACCTCTTGATTGAGTATGGGATCTTCAACATGTTCAACAGTATTTCTGTTGGAGGAAGAGAATAAATTTCCAAACGGGCTGTCAATGTCTGAATTCAATGTTTCAGCGTCTGAATTCAACGTGTCAGCGTGTGAATTGGCTTTGTCAACGGATGAAGATGCATGCATGGTTTCATCAACTGGTTTTTCTTGTGGCCCTTCTTCCTCCTTTTTAGCAGCAGCAGATGCTTGCGTAAACCCATCAGTCCATATAGGAATGGTAACATAATCAAGTATGGGGGTAGGCTCAACTGCATGTGATCCTTCTTCTTTAGCAACCTGTGTACCATAAATCTCAACAATAGGTTCTTCCAAAACATTTGAAGCCTTCTTCACAATGTCTGGATTAGTAACAGGCATATTATTCAAGGTCCTAGATAATGGTTCCAAATCAAATAACCAATCTGGTCCATTCTTAGGATCACTGGGCTTACTTTCTAAAAACTTAACATACACCTTTTCAAGAATACGTTTTTCCTTCTTGTTGTAAACCCTGTACCCTCTGTTATTCATAGAATAACCCACAAAATATCCTTCATCACATTTTGCATTAAACTTACCTAGGGCATCACTATTATCAAAAATCACTACATGACATCCAAAGGGTTTAAGAAAGTCTATATTAGGCTTCCTGTTCCAAAATAGCTCATAAGGTGTCTTATTGTGGATTTTGTTGACCAAGGCTCTATTTTGAACATAGCAACCTGTGTTCACAACCTTGGACCAAAAAGCAATGGGAAACTTAGCATCTGCTAACATGGTTCTAGCTGCTTCTATTAGTGTTCTATTCTTTCTTTTAGCTACACCATTCTGATGTGGAGTTCTAGCTATGCTAAACTCCCTAGAAATCCCTTTATCAGCACAAAAGGTATTTAACAAGGTATTTCTAAACTCACCACCATTGTCACTTCTAAGAATTTTAACCTCATTACCCATTTTCTTCTCAATTTGGGTAATAAAGTTAATCAAAACCTTGGTAGTATCACTTTTTTAGGCCAAAAAGAAAGTCGAAGTAAACCTAGAAAAATCATCAGTTATAACAAATCAGTAAGATTTATCATTTAGACTTTCTATATTAGTTGGGCCAAATAAGTCCATATGTAGCAAGTGAAGTGGTGGAATGCACACTTTTAGACATAAAGGAGACCTTATGTTGTTTTCCTTTAAGGCATGCAACAAAAGAGTGATCATTGTGGAAAGCCTTTGAAGGCAAACCATCAACAAGATCATGTCTCACAAGTCTATTAATGTTCTTAAAATTTATCATATCCATAATTGAGGGGAAGCAATTTGAAGATGATGTACCACTTACAAGAGATACACAAAGAGTTTTGCCAACATCAACTAGGGGAAGATTGTTGGGTCTAAAGGTTGATGTGACGGAAACTCAAAATGAAGAAACATCAAGACGTTTGTTCAAGCCACTGATAAACATCAAGACGCTGATGGAATTATATTTAGAGGGATATATTCAAGATATTGTGGACCAATATTTAGAATATAGTTTATCTAAATAGAATATTTAGATGTTTATTCATTCTTATCTCTTGTAAACCCTCTTCCTTATACTATAAAAGGAACCAAGGGTATTAGGTTTTATTCATATCATTCATACAAAATGTAAACCTAGAGTGTGTGTCGATAAGGCGTGGGATTAAATGCATACACGCCTAGTGGTTGTTTATTATTAATATAATGAGCAATCGTTGGGAGTAATTCATCTTGTGTTCTTGTGTTTAAACACATTGATAAACGTTTTTCATTCTATTCCGCCTTGATTCAATCAAGTGAATGAGATTCGTTCCTTTTAGCTAAAAGATCTAGGAATCTTAGGTTTCCTCAATTAGTATCAGAGCCTCGTGGCTCTCGATGCTAGGATCAATAAGGTGTTCGTGCTGTCTTGTTATTAAGAAAATCTGTATTAGGGTTTTCTGGGCGGTTTTGTGTGCACAGCAGTATTCAAAAGGGCATAAATTTTTCGTGAACCGTTGGATCGCCATGAATTTTTGTATGTGTGTTCTACACATATATGGCTAGATGTTCACTGGAGGGATTGTCAAGATCTTCTGCCAAGAAAAAGTTATTAAGCGTCGAAGTCAGCAGTAGAAAAGGGTGATCATATGTTGTTTTTGTGAACAACCTTAGTAAAAACACGATTTCTCCTTCATTAACCGTTGGATCATTGTGAATGTTTGTTGTAGGTTCTTGGAACTTGTGTCTAGGATCTCACTGAAGCGATCTTCAATTTGAGCTTTCAGTATCGAGTTATAGTCTGTCGAAGTTGGCTGAAGAAAAGGTATTCAGTTTTTCTGTTTTCACATAAAGTCATGATTTAGGGTTTCTAAAAATCCTAGATCGTTTCTGTAATAGAAAAAGGATGTTTGCAGCATGATTTTATTATTAAAAGCAGAAAGAGAAGGGTTTTCACTAAAACCTAGATCATTTTATAAAACCCTAGATCTGTGTTAGCAGCAGTAGTAAGTTCTAATCCCTAGATGTGACTTGTGTCTGTGGAGATCTTGGCGATGTGATCTGTGAAGTTCTAGGGTATGTGCTCGTATGATGGAGCTGTTGTGGTGTTCCTAAAAAGGTCTTCGTTTTAGGGTTTCCTAAACCCTAGAGCCATCTTATTTAAACTACAACAGGGTCTCACGGTCAGTTCTTCATGGTCCCGAGTATTTGTTCAAGGAGAAGTGTATGTTGACAGCAATAAAGTTATTTTATCACTGGTTGTATCAAGAACGACATATGTTGGAATCATGTAAGTACTCTTTCTGTCTATACTTTTAAGCTACAGCAATGTGGTCCATGTTTGGTTTAAGGAGAGAAGTCAGCATGTATTTCAAAAGAAATGTGGGCTTCAAAGAGGTATTTTCATGCAGTATTGTTGTCATGTAAAAGTAACAAGAGACAAAAGAGGTCAGAAACATTCATGTGATAGTTTATAAAGTAGATGGGACGTTTGATCAGAAGGTGGGACTACTAAAGTCTGCTTGGTTCAAAGGTCACATTCACGTGTGTGGGTTAGAGTACTACTAGCTTGTTTGTAGCCTACTGTAGTCCCAAAGTGATATTAAGCAAAGAATAAAGGACGTGGGTTCCAAGATACTAAAGACGTGTGAATATGGAAGATATTATATTCCACAATAATTATGGGATTTCCTTTATTTGTCAACGTGATAAACGGGATTTAAAAGGGTAAAAGATGTGTGAATATTCATCAGGGAAGGATTATGTTTTGTTAAGAGGTATGATTATAAGTCACTGATATTATTATCTTTACCCACTTATAAGAAATTCGTAAAAGGCTGTCAAAGCTACAGATGATGTTAATGGTTGACCGGCCCGCTGACAAGAATAAGTTCGACGCTGACAAAGCATAAGTTAGACGCTGACAGAATGCTTTGTTATTCGATATATAGGTTTTTGTCCACTGACAAGTATTGTCCGATATTGGACAATACATACGGTATGGTTATTGGACAGTGAAGGATCTCGGGTAAAGGAGGAAATGTTGCTGCTCGAAAATTGGTTAGGTTTTGGCACACAAAACAAGGAGATTATACACACAGGTACATGGGATCTCTGTTATTATTCAAAATATCATTTTGATATTTATGGCTCGGATATTTTCCTTAGAAGACGTATATGATTAAGGGAAAGAATTCTTATGGTAAATTTGATGCTTGAAGTAGATTTTCGCGAGTTTGTGTTTTATCATTTCTTTAAAGTCAAACAGCCACTGACTTTGATGATAACTTTTTCGTGCTTTAATGGTTAGTGACGAAGACTTGTCAAATCTAGCAACTAGATACATTGCTATCACTTGAAGGAGTTACATTATCGTGCTCAGTGTCTCACAAAAGGATGAGGATTTTGACAATGGGATCGAGGTCTACTTATATTTCCCTATCAGTATAAGTTCAATGTCACGTGGATAATACAAAACATGGAACATAGGTTTGGGTTATTCTAATTCTACATCAAAATTATTGTATTTATTTTTCTTCAAAATCATTACACAGAGCCTACATTTGGAGAATCTTCGATTGCATACATTGTTTCCTTCCCTGTTTGATGTGACAAAAAGGGGAAGATATACATTATAGACTTGAGGGGAAGCAATTTGAAGATGATGTACCACTTACAAGAGATACACAAAGAGTTTTGCCAACATAAACTAGGGGAAGATTGTTGGGTCTAAAAGTTGTGGCGGAAACTCAAAATGAAGAAACATCAAGACGTTTGTTCAAGCCGCTGACACGGCTTGTCTAGCCGTTGACAAACATCAAGACGCTGATGGAATTATATTTAGAGGATATATTCAAGATATTGTGGACCGATATTTAGAATATAGTTTATCTAAATAGAATATTTAGATGTTTATTTATTCTTATCTCTTGTAAACCCTATTCCTTACACTATAAAAGGAACCAAGGGTATTAGGTTTTATTCATATCATTCCAACCTAAAGTGTGTGTCGACTAGGCATGGGATTAAATGCATACACTCCTAGTGGTTGTTTATTATTAATATAATGAGCAATCGTTGGGAGTAATTCATCTTGTGTTCTTGTGTTTAAACACCTTATTAAACGTTTTTCAAAATTCTATTCCACCTTGATTCAATCAAGTGAATGAGATTCGTTCCTAGTAGTTAAAAGATCTAGGAAACTTAGGTTTCCACAGTGATCATTTTCAACTTGATGTGGTGTCCTTACAAGGTTTAAGGCAGGGAAGGGTACAAATACTTCCTTACCATTATGGATGCTTACTCTAGACTTGTCTGAATTTATATTTTAAAAACCAAAGATGAAGCTTTGAATGTTTAGTGAATTACATAAATCTTATTTAAAATCAGTTTAACTTAAAAATCAAAGTTTTTAGATCTAATAATGGAACTGAGTTTGTTAACAAACATGTTTTTTCTTTGTTCTCTGATATGTGTGTCATCCATCAAACCTCTTGTCCTCATATTCCCAAGAAAAATGGCATTGCTGAAAGGAAACATAGACACCTGCTCAATATGGCCACGAGTCTTATGTTTCTAGGAGGGATTCCCATTAATTTCTGGCCTGAGTGTATCCTAATTGTTGTTTATTTGATCAACAGGCTTCCTTCTTCTATCTTAAAAGGTATCCCCCTATGATTTGGTCTATAATAAAAAAACCAAATCTCTCTCACCTAAAGTGTTTTAGATGTCTCTATTTTTCAACTTGTCTTAACAACAGTGATCAATCCACATCTAGGTCTAAAAATATGTGTTGAATGGTTACTCTTTATTAAAAAGGCCTAAAACATTTCAGTCTTGATAATAGAAGAGTGTTGTTTTCTAGAGATATGAGTAACTATGAAACTATTTTTCTTTTTAAGATGAAAAACACAAAAGAAAATGACTTGGCAGATGTAGTTGCTACAAGTGATGCTGAGCTTTTAACATTTTTTTATAACCAAAATCTTTTAAGTTCCTATGATGATGAGAGAGCTACACCTTGTGTAGAAGGTAGAGTCTACTATTGAGGCTGCACCTTTGTAGCCTCATAAGGAAGACTTTGCAACCCATATAGGCGCTAACCTACAGTCTGCGGGCAATTTGAAGATATCAATCCTTTTGTCACTTATATTGAGCATAGTAGGGACAATTCTGAGGAAGGGCAACCTGGTATTAGGAAGTCTACCAAACCTACCAAGTTCCTGCCAAAATTAACGACTTTGGGTTAGATAGCAAACTTAACTATGGGATTGAAAAACATGTCAAATATTCTAAGCTTAACACCATTAACTTCTGTTTTGCCACTACTCTTAACAAATCTTTTGAGCCTGCCATGTACTATGATGCCATTAAGGATAGTAGATGGGTTGAGGCCATGAATAATGAAACTAAATCCCTCTTGAGGAACAATACTTGGACTCTTTGTGATTTTCCTTTGGGTAGAAAGGATATTGATAACAAATGGGTTTATAAGAATAAATATAAATCCTCTATTCAAGTTGATAAGTTTAAGGCTAGACTTGTTGCTAAGGATTATAGTCAAAAGGAACAAATTGATTTTGATGAGACCTTTATTCCTGTTGTTAAAATGGTCAGTATTAGATGCCTTATTAGTATTGTTGTCTCTAATGTCTATCCTCTACTTCAACTTTATGTAACCAATTCCTTTCTCTATGGTGATTTAGATGAGGACATTTATATGACATTGTCTCTTGGTTTTAACTGCCATGACACAACCAAGGTTTGTAAGCTAAACAAAGCCCTTTATGGACTTAATCAAGCCCCAAGATAGTGGAATGCCAAGTTAACCACTGTCATGGTTAAGCATAGCTTTGTCCAAAGAAAAATTGACTACTCTCTCTACATCAAACAAACAGACAACATCTTTGTTGCTCTTCTTGTTTATGTTGATGACTTCATCATAACTGGTAACTGCCTTGAGGAGATTGAAAGGTTTAAGATATTTCTTAAACTTATGATCAAGGATCTTGGGGTGATGAAATGTTTTTTTGGTATTGAAATTCTTGATAATGCCAATGGCATTTGCATGACCCAAATAAAATATTGTCATGAGTTTAGTTTTACTTGCTGCTAAACCTGAAGCCACTCTTGTACCTGAAAATTATGTTCTTGTTGTTGAGGAGAGTGATAATGATAAGTATCTTAACAATATCTTTGAATACCAAAAGCTTCTAGGTAAACTTATCTATCTTACTCACACTAGACCTAACATCTCTTATGTTTTCCATTGTCTTAGTCAACATATGCATGCCCCTCTTCAGTCTCACTTAAAGGTGGCCTTGAGAGTTATAAGATATCTTAAAAACTCTTAAGGTACTGGAATACAAATTTATAAAGACAATTCTTTGAAATTGTCTTGTTTCACTGATGTTGATTAGGCTGAATGTCTAAGGACTAGAAAATCTGTTTCTGTCTATTGTGTCTTTCTTAGAAGGTCTCATGTCTCTTGGAAGAGCAAGAAATAACCCACATTCTCTAGATCTTCGGCTGAGACTGAATATAGATGCATGGCTAGTGCCACTTGTGAGGTGATATGGATCACCAATGTTCTGAGTGATATAAGAATTAAGGATTTGCTTCATGTAAATCTTTATAGTGATAGCAGCTCTGCTATCCAAATTGTTGACAATCCTGTGTTCCATGAGAGAACCAAACATTTTTTGGTTGATGTTCATTTGATTAGAGAATGTTAATGCGACCGATGCCTAATAACATTATTTGTAATAACTAATATTTCTTAGTTTTGGTCACGACAAAGTGTAAAAACATTTATCGTCAAAGATAACCGAAAGACCAATTATTTAACAAACAGTATCATTAAGGTAATAATCATTTAAGTCTTACACAAACATATCTTATACATATTTAGTGATCATGGAAGTGATTAAACTTAAAACTCACATTTATACAAATGTGACAAAACATTTTAAAGAAAATGTTTTATTAAAATAGAAAATGGAAATTTGAATTTAGCATATTTCAAATGGTCTATGAATATCCATTTTGGATCAAATCTTCACCAGATGGTATTTCCCCACTAAAGGACAAAAAGAGCAGACTCTAGAGCCTGCGGCTCAATAGTGATAATGAGCCACCGACCTATTTCATGAGCCGCGCTTAGAGAACCATTGTAATTTGTCTCCTATAGATAGTGGATCATATTTTCATTTTCTAAGAACCTTTTTTGGACAGTTTCTACTTCTTATCTTCTTTCTATGATTTCATTAGTAAATGATAACTTAATGTGTTAAGTATGTTTACTTATGATTATCCTCTTGATCCCCTTCTTTACTTGTCCAAATAGAAGATTATTCACACATTTGTGATGTAATAAAAGATGAAGCCTTGATGAAGATCATCCTTTCTTAGATCTAGTCGTGTTCATCATTTTGTTTATGTAAGTTTTGTATAGATCGAAGGTATTTTTATATACTTGGATTAGCCTTGTGTTGAACCAACTTTTATGTGTATACTTGGATGTTTCTTGTGTTAGTTCTCACTAAACTCTAAAGTGATGTAGTGTGTCTCGTGTGTTAGTTCTCACTAAACTACAAAGTGATGTAATTGTGAGTATGAGTGTTATGAGTTCTCACTTAACTAAAAAATGATGTATGTGAAGATTGGTTCTAGCTTTGGATTTGGACTCGACATCTAGCCTTGTGTCAGAAAACGATGAGCGACGAAGATTGATTCTAGCTTTTGATTAGGACTCGACATCTAGCCTTGTGTCAGAATAGGAGATGAGCAACGAAGATTGGTTCTATCTTAGGATAAGAACTCGACATTTAGCTTAGTCTCAAAAAACATTGTATGCAACGTTGACAGGTTTTCTCCGCCAAGAAGGGAGTTTGTGGATATAGTGTAAATATTGAGTAAGGTGTACTCGGGGAGTGGAGTTGGAACGAAGAGCGATCTTCGTTGTCGAACCACTATAAATCTTGATATCTTTCCTTAGGTTGCTTCTTTCCTTACTCTTTACATACTTATCTTTACATTCATGCATTGCATTATCATAATCACTAGATATAGCAAATGTTTTGAAACATTGGAAATTGAACTAACCACTATGAAACTAGTTTTCAAGTAAAAGGTATATTTAGGACAAACATACTTTTAATTAGAGATTTGATTAGGGAAACTATTAAGCCCCCCCCCCCCCCCCTCCCCCCCTTCTAGTTTCTACAATTGGTATCAGAGCGATGGCCACATAAGATCTTTGAAGTATATCGCGCTTTAAAGCTTGGATCGATCTATTGTGTCTACCAATTAGAAGGGTTGGTTGCTATAAAGTTTACTTTGGTCAAAACTATTTTTTTTCTATAAAAAATAGACTTTAAATTGGATGCTATATCAACTCATCTTGATTATGATCTTATTAGTAGCTTTTATTCATTTTATATTTGCTCTTGAAATGTATCTACTAGTTTGTATCTTTCTTTGTCTAGGTACTCATGAAGGCTAATCATTTATTTGATTATTGATCGAGTTGCTTACACTTGTTGAAGACTCATCTCCCTTTAATCTCATATATCATGGGATGATGACATCAATAATGGTAGATGTGATACTAGTCCTTGAATACTATGTATGAACTTTGGTCAAGTTTGGTTGTTGCATTACTTCATATAAGACTAGGGATGCACTTTGCGGCTAAGGTACATTTCGTCCTTCCGCACGCCGTTGGATCATTCTTTTGATCATTACTTGACCATGTGATTGCTCTTGGCATCCTTTCCTTGAAACTTGTGTGTGGTATGTGATTCTATTCTTTCACCTTCTTAAACCTTCTTGGTCTTAGATACTTGACTCACATAGGTGGTGTAGAGTAAGTTAGTAGTAGCTTAAAGTATCAAGTGTGATTTTCATGGTTTGCAACCTAATATGGTGAATAGACCCTATATCATGTGTATTATGTGCAACTGAGCTTATCTCTAAGTTGATTGATTAATACTTTGAGATACCAAACTACATCATATGTTGTAGTTACGATACTACACATTTGGAATTAAATTATTCCAAGGATATTATCATTGTAATCCTTAAAAGTGATTTTAACCCGATCACGAGGGACAGAAAGTGAATCTATATCCTTGCTCATGTTTTGTAAAAGTTTAAGACATTTAGTATTAAGTGTTCTTGATCTATATAACAAAAGAGCTTGGTATTGTTCATTACCAAAGCCGTTTTGACTTATGCCAGAAAGGCACGTCATGAACCACTATATATGACACAAGCTCTTCGTTTCTACAAATTGAATAATTTCATTCATCTCATGAGCATTGATAAGTGGCTTTTATTCATTCCTCTTGGTTTCTGTCTTCTCTCTTTTTGCTTACGAGTAGTCGTTTCTTCGTTTCGGTATTTTTCGGTCTCGATTCCACTCGTAATCCTTCATTAGTGCATTATAACCTAGTATTGAAGTGGTCCAATGATTTTCAAAAGGATTAAAATATGTTTTAAGAATTTTAGAAAAACTTGGTTTGAAAAAATTCTTTCATTTTCATGTACTTTACACATGTCTCGTCCGTGGTTCAATAAATAGCGTGGTGGTATGTACGGCTCTTTATCGATATTGAGAGGCAGCCCACTAAGCTTAAAATAATCCAGGTTTTATTATTTTACACTTTTTCAAAAACATCCTCCTTCCTGTTTTATGCTGGTGCGACGAGGAGAGTTATAAAACCACCATTAACATCATTCAAAACCTACAAAAATCACTTTCAAGACAAGGGTTTCTTGCATCCTTCATCTAGAATCAATTGATTGTAAGTATTTTCATTCAAAATCAACTAATTTGTTCTAGGGTTCTTAATTTCACAATTGGGGATTTTCAGAATTAAATTAAATTAGAACCAAATTAGGAATGTGGGTATTTATTGTTTTAGTGTTATAATTCCTTTAGATTCATATTCCTTGTGATTTCACCAAACCCACTTATAGAACACATTAGAATTTTGATCAAAGTAATTTGGTTTAACGATGGAATTAATATGAACACTTGAACACATTGGTAATTGCATTGTTAATGCTTACCTAAAACGAATTTTAAAAACCAATGTTCAAATTCATGGTTGATTCGCATAATTCATATGCACTTGTCAAATATGAAATTGTTACATTGTGAACATGAGAATGGTAAGGAATCATTATTTGGTTAGTCAAGAAATTGATTAAACACATTCTTATGGTTTTTATTATCACTAATACATATGTAACATAGAGTGATTGTGGAACTATTTCGGTTTAATATAGGTACTTAACATGTCATTGGGAATTCAAAACGACCATGAGAAAACTAGATAGTATGTTCCTATTCTTTCTAATTCGTGTCAATCTCGTTCCCTCCAAAATAATCTTCGGTCTCTAGAAACTCGTTGTTTTCATGAAGAACGGTTTGTCTCGCCCAATCTTGACAGGATTGAGCTCACTCGTTTCATGTTCAATTCCATTGGCTTCGACTGTTTGCTTGAAATTGATGATCCAATATTTCCTTCATTTATTATCGAGTTCTTTAGTACGTTCTCATTGATGTGCATCAATAATGGTTTGTCTATAAGATTTTCAATGAAGGGGAAAACCATTGTATACTCTCTTAAAGAATTTGGTCAAATTCTCAAGGTGTCATATAATGGTCAATGTAGGTTCACTGATGCTTGAAGTATTGACTCTTTGGAATCGGCCCCTATTGACGTATATTATGTGACCAAACTTCCTTCTCATTTGTTCATTACTAAAGCTATCTTTAAACCTCGTGAATATTCTCTATTTTCAAGGAAACATTCGTATTCTCACTCCTTGAGAATTGCTAACTAGCGAACTTAATGATTTCATGATTCCATGGGCCGAGATCATTAGGGAAAAAGCAATATGTCTCGGTAGAGATCGCAATCGCGTACCCGCATGTCTCGCGCATATGTTGTATTGCGTTGTCACCTCCACCCTGTACAATCTTGCGTAATTCTTTGTTAGTAGGATTAGCTATGTTCTCTTTCAATCCAAATCTAGCCTTCCTTTCGCTATGCCTCTTACTCGTCTTCTTAGAAGGGTTGATCACGATTTTCCTCATATAAATGTGTCATCCTATTGCTCCGTTGATCGTGTAATGTTTCCCATTGAAGGGAACTTCTTAGATGATCCTAGGTACGATATTTATGAAGAAGAAAATGATCTTCGAAAAGAAACTCATGATGTTGGGTGTGAATCATCTTAAACCATTTAGGAGGAAAAGGTTGAAATTAATACCGGTATGACTTTTCTGAGTAATTTCCAACCATCAATGTGTAGTTGCATTAATGGTTCTCCTTTTGAGCATAGTTCTTTCTCTTCTATCTCTCTTGTAGCTCCTCAAGACATTAGTCTTGAAACTCGTTATTTTCAAAACCTTTGTCTTTTAGAGGATACAAGAGATGGATCTAAGTCCATTGAAGAAATGTTCAAGAGAATGAGTGAGTAGAAGAAATAAATCATCTCTGGTGCCACGATTATTGTCTCTTGTAGCTATTAGACTTTGGTTTGTGATAATACTTAATTGTTTGGATTGACTTGATTTTAATCCGATCTATGTTTCATGTGGTAGAACTTTAAATTTACATGTTATGTGAAATTATGTGTTAGTTAGCTATTTAGATTTTGGTTGGTAATCTATCTTGGCTTGATTAACAAGTGTTTAAAATCTAGGCTTGTGAAAAATGCTCGAAGTAACTCTTTCTCAGGTCATTGTCCGCGGATCAAAACACTTGGCGGTTCAATATTGATATTGAGCCGCAGGCATGTTTATTGAGCCGCATGTGGTGATTTCGACAAAATCTTTGCTTTACACTGTTTCTTCTAAATCTTTGTAAAGATGGATAAAATTTTGCCAAACCTTCAGCTTTTTCCCAAATTAGCTTGACAATTTTCATTGTTTACCAAAAACATTTTTATCACATTATCACTTTGGATAATCCTATTCTCTTCTTAAACCTTCATTGTTCTTCTTCTTCTTCCTCTCAATTTCTAAGCCTTCTCTAAGCCTTAAACACTCAACCATAGTGTCCACTAGATCCTCAAGTTCTTCCAAACACTCTTCCACTAAAAAGAGCGTTAAGATTAAGATCAAGATACCTAAACAAGGTTCTTCATCTTTTCTTACACCTAGAAAGGAGACTACACCCATACCAATTCTCATATCCTCAACACCTTCACCACCTCTTACACCATGCAAGACAAGTTCAACTCATGGTACTAACCTCCCACATGGTTCTACCTCTTCTTCATTCCAATCAAGGATGAATGAGTTGTCTTCACCCTTCTCTCTAAGTCTTGTCTTGGTTGAGAACCCTATACCGCTCCAAAGCATTCCTTTTGAGAATGACTTTGTTAAGCATTCACCCATTTCACCCTTGGACACCATGCCTCCTCCTCCTCCTAACACTCCAATTTTGGGTGCTCCTATCTTAAAGCTCATGGGTGATCCATATTTCTTTGGTTTTCTTGAGGGACATGGTACTAATTATCCATCTTGTATTTACAACAACCACATCATCCAATATTTTAGGATGGAAATGTTTGGACTTCATAGAAGGTTTCAAGAGTTCTTGCTAACTATGTTTACCAATCCTCCTTCTCATAGAGGATGAAATGATGATATTTTTAAAATATATTTTTAAAAGCTCAAGACAAGAAGACTAATTAATCAAGATAGCTAGCTTTAATGTTAAGTTCGTTGTTTTATACTCTTGTATCTTATTTTCCTACATGATTTTTCATGTAGATGTTGAATGGATTTAGTTGTATGTGTTATAACTTACTTGTGTACACATTAATCAACTTCAATTTTAGACTAAAATTGAACCTAAATTTATTGTCACCTCTAATTAAAAATTGGATCAAAATGTTATCTAAATATTCTGTCATTCTTTGTCAAGATACTCATGTTAGTATGTCTCTCTTTATGAAACATTAGCCTAACCCAGTGCTAATAAAGGTAAAATCTAAGATTTGATAAGATTTGATAAAATTTAAAAAAGTCTTGTCTTTTATCAAACTTTCATAAAATTGGATTTTGGCATCCACTGTGGGCGGCTCATTAAATAGCCCGCGGATCATTATCAATAATGAGTCGTAGCCTCATTTATTGAAACTCATGCAGGGAGCCCTGTTTTTGTTCGTTTTTGGTCTTTCTCCTTTCACCAGTTTTCTTCAAGATTCTTTGTTTGCCTCTTTGAGCTAAACATTCCTTCAAACCTTTTGTTTTTCTTTATATTCTTTGCCTGGTCTACTTTCTTTAAATCCTCTATTTTAGGAGTTCTCTTCTTATCCCTCTCAATGTCTTCTTCTTCTAAATTTAACCTTGGCATCTCTTTGTCACAACCTTCTAAACCCAAAGCTTCTTCTTCTAAATTTTCCAAGAAACCGAAAATCTCGGTGAAACCCGTTTGGATTAATAATAATAAGGATCACTACGAACCCTCTTCTCCCAAACCTTTCAAGACTTCTACTTTCTCTCCAATTGAGTACTGGAATAGTTCCTACTCAATCAATTCAATTACCATAGAAAAGGAAGCTATTTCGCCACCAGCTAAACCTGTCAACACACCTCAACTAAATGACCTCTCTTCTTTCCCTAATCTCACTAAATATTGTGATGGTAACCTCTCTTATCCACATTCTCTTTCTCCATCACATTCTAATTATGATGGACCTCCCCCTTTAATATTCTGTTTTGCATCATGAAAGTTCGTGTGCATGTTGTTGATTTCAACCTATTAAACTTGCTCATGTCTATGAGAAGTTAAATTTTCTTGAATTTATCCTCACTCGACCTCCTCTTTGAGTATTTGTTCCCATGAGTAAATCACGTGAAGATGCACCTTCGTCTTATTTTACCGGTTAAAAGACATGTTGTGTTTTAATCATTTGAGTTTAAAATAAAAACGTAAGCAATCTTGGAAGACTACTTCTACTAGAATAGTTTTAATGCTTATGTTGTTTATTTTTCTCATATCTTGCTTTTGTATTCATATTTTCATATATGAATATCTTGTTGTATGTGCTTTCATATTTATTTTAATATGATTATTATGTGCGTTGTTGCTTGTTTTGCTAATTCCTTTATCACACATATTGTTGAGAGTTGATATTGGTTAAATCTTGAATTTTCTTGGGTGATTCAAAAATTTCTATGCATTTTACCCCTTTGACATTATATCTTCAAATTGTTGGATGTTTCTTTTCTATCTTCATTCCAATAATTGTGAATTGATCTTGTCAAATTACTCTCCTTTGACATACTTTGCAAATATTTACTTCATAATTTGGGATTTCTTTTCTTTCTCCCTCTCAAGTTATTTAGTGAGTAGTGATTGTTGCATTTACATGGGTGTTTCTTTTCTTTCTACTAACCCTTGAATGTAGCTTGTCACCATAGCTCGATCACTTGGTGCCCCAATCTAGGTGGAGCAAGTCGATTCTTCTCTTCTTCAAAGACTTGTGCTAACTTTTTACTTCCACAAAGCGGGAGAAATGGTAGTGATAAACTCGTCAATAATTCAAAAACTTTTGTTTTTACATAAATGAGTTTATGGTTTGTCATAATAAAGAAGGGGTGATTTTAATGCAACCGATGGCTAAAACCATTATTTGCAATAACTAATCTTTCTTAGTTTTTGATCACGACAAAGTGTAAAAACATTTATCGTCAAAGATAACCGAAAGACGAATTATTTAACAAACACTATCATTAACATAATAATCATTTAAGTTTCACATAAACATACCTTATACATGTTTAGTGATCATGGAAAGTGATTAACCTTAAAACTCACATTTATACAAATGTGACAAAACATTTTTAATAAAATTTATTTTTCAAAAAATGTTTTTTTAAATAGAAAATGGAAATTTGAATTTGGCATATTCAAAATGGTCTAAGAATATCCATTTTGGATAAAATCTTCACCAGATGGCATTTCCCCACTAAAAGACAAAAACGAGCAGACTCTAGAGCATGTGGCTCAATATAGGTGCATGCGGCTCATAGTAATAATGAGTAACCGGCCTATTTAATGAGTCGCGCTCAGAGAGCCGTTGTAATTTGTCTCCTATAAGTAGTGGATCATATTTTCATTTTCCAAGAACCTTTTGTGGACAGTTTCTACTTCTTATATTCTTTCTATGATTCTAGTTATTAGTAAATGATCACTTAATCTGTTAAGTATGATTACTTGCGATTATCCTCTTGATCCTCTTAATTACTTGTCCAAGAGAAGATCACTCACACATTTGTGATGTGATAAAAGATGAAGCCTTGATGAATATCATCCTTTCTTAGATCTAGTCATGTTCATCATTTTGTTTATGTAAGTTTTGTGTAGATCTAAGGTATTTGTATATACTTGTATTAGTCTTGTGTTGATCTAAGTTATATGTGTATATTACATATAACTTGGATCTGTCTTATGTTAGTTCTCACTAAACTCTAAAGTGATGTAGTGTGTCTTGTGTGTAAGTTCTCACTAAATTACAAAGTGATGTAATTATGAGTATGACTGTTGCGAGTTCTCACTTAACTAGAAAGTAAAGTGTGTAAAGATTGGTTCTAGCTTTAGATTAGCACTCGACATCTAGCCTTTTGTCGGAAAAGAAGATGGACGAAGAAGATTGGTTCTAGCTTTGGATTAGGACTCAACATCTAGCCTTGTGTCAAAAAAGAAGATGGGCGACGAAGATTGGTCAGAAAACATTGTAAGCAATGTTGCAAGGTTTTCTCCGTTAAGAAGGGAGCTTGTAGATATAGTGGAAATATTGTGTAAGGTGTACTCGAGTAGTGGAGTAGGAACAAAAAGAGAGCTTTGTTGTCTAACCACTATAAATCTTGGTGTCTTTCCTTAGGTTGCTGCTTTCCTTACTCTTTACTTACTTATCTTTACATTCATGCATTGCATTATCATAATCACTAGATATAGCAACTATTTTAAAACATTGGAGATCGACCTAACCACTATGAAACTGTAGGTCCTCGAAATCCTTGGATTATACAATAGATGGAATGATTACTAGAGAGAGATATAGATGAAGAACTAGAGAGAGAAAGCAGAGAGAGGTTGGAGAGAAAATGAAAGATTAGATTAAGTGTGTGAATATGAGAATGACCAACCCCTCCTAACATGCTAGGAGGGGTATATATAGCCCACCCTACATGTGGGCTATATGAGCTATATGGATTACATATAGGATCACGAGCCCATTACTTGAATATATCTTTGGAGTAACCGATCCTTTCTAAATACGTAAAAACGTATTTCCAACAATCTCCCCCAAAGGGAGGTCACTCCAAGTTACAATGTCCTAAATGTCTATAGCTCGTGATCTATGCTAACAATGATGTGACTGGGACTTTCCTTGGAAAAACGTATTTCTAACAATCTCCCCCAAAGGGAGGTCACACTATTTCACAAAATCTTAAACCTAGCATACTATGCTTGAGTCTTCGATCTTGTTCTTGTGAATATGCTGATGAGATCTTTGACTTTAGTCTTGAGCATGTTCTCTTGCCTTGACCTTGTGCATTCATCACTTGTGATATTTTCCTCTTCGTGACTTCATGATCCACATACTTATACTTTTATAAATTCTTGAAAGCTTCAGAGTTTGATACAGCGGAAGACTTGACTTTTAGACTTTCTTGAATTTGTTGAAGTATTAAGTGCAGAAAGCATAAGCATGTGTTGACGACTTCTTCTCGATTGAACACCGCAATGCCACCTTCTTGTTACGCTGCATAAGACAGTTAGCAACAAAACATATACACGTATGAAATGGCCTTGAACATTTCATTCTAATTCGGTAGCATTTTACCGTCGGTCGGTGAAGACCGTTGGACGATATTAAATATCGTACTTGTGGCAGGTAGTTTCAATTAAGAACCTCCTTGACAAGATTTCGCGGGTAAACCCGTTCTCTTTATTCGACGGTCCAAAGCTGACTGCGAACATAAAGAGTGAATCATTTGGATAATAATATCCGCATGATTTGAAGCCATCAATTCATGTTCCTGGAACAAGTGAAATTCAATAAAGAACCGGACCATCGTTGCTTTCCAGTTGTCACGAGCTTGATTCGTATAGAATCTTGCAAGTTACCTACCAAGTGTTGTTTGAGGTTAACACTAGAAGGATTTCCACTCATCACTGTGAACACTAAGGTATCACTCTGAGTGTTCTGGCAAGATCACTAAGATATTGCGTAGAGGCCTGGAACGTGTTTAAATTCATTTAAGAATTAAACCATTGTTGCTTTCTAGTTATCACAAGTTTGATTCATAAAGAATCGCACAAGTCACTACCATGAGATTTTTGATATTCGCTCAAGAAGGATTTCCATCTTCATTGTAAATACTTTCGTATTACTCGGATGTTCAGGCAAGATCATGAAGATTTTGCGTAGGACTCTTAAGATATTTCTTACTTTTCACAGTGAGTGAAGAAGCAAGGAGATATGAAAGTGTGTCCTAATAAGATATTTGATGATCTCAAATGGCTCTAGACTCAATCGTGCATTTTGGCTTTTAGTGATCGGAGGCTGGAGAGGAGTACCACCATTTCAATACCAATTTATTCAGAGTGAATAAATCAATAGATAATGCGTTGTCTCCGTGTTTAAAACAAATATCTTTTAAGAGATATCTGAGTTAGCTGGGATGGGTTGTGCATTGCATCACTGGGTCCATGATGTCTATCTTCAATATCGAGAATCATTGAAAAAATGATCTCAATAGCATATGTATTGACCCGGTTTCTGCCTAAAGTTGTAAGGAGGGCTTCTTTCTTTACACCCTTTATCTTTACAATTATTTTTCATTCTTCAACCCCTTCAATGCTTACCAATACGTCATAACTAGCACCTTGTTGTGATTGTTCTAGTGCTAACTTAAGTACTTGGTCGGCATTCAGCTACGTTCACAATCTTTCTCCATTTTTCCTAAGGACAACTATTTCTAGCTATAGAATGTCCTTGGGAAGATTCCTCCGGTTCTAGAAGAATCATTGGACTTTAACCTATCCTACCATCCTTATGTCACCATAATCTTCACCGTCGTGAATTAAAAGGGTTGTGGGTAAGTATAAATCACCATGAAATCCATTTTGAAGTGCAAATCCATTTTGCTCCCCCTTAACATATGCTACTAATAAGTGTGTAAACACTTATCCTTTTGCCACTAAAATCAAGGAAAAACAAGACCTAATCATGTGTTTTATATCGTAAAAGTCAGAATTACGCGTGGTTTTGTGTTTTTGTGTGAAATAGGTACAATATATCAAAAAGGGAAGAAAACACGGGATTTCACGGTCATTTGTGAAGAAAAGTCCAAGAAAGAGACAAAGACAAAGTTAAAAGACCAAAAGTGTGCCGAAGATCACGAAAACCGGCAAATTCAACACGGTTTTAAAGAAATGATCAAGGAAGCCAAAATCGAGCTCGATTTTAGCAGATTTAATCTTTTTGAAGATATTTGAGCTTTGTAGGTCTCACATTTGGGTATTGGGCCTAAAGCCCATTAATGGATTTAATAAGTATTTTCTTGTGGATCAAAAGCCCATTAAGGCCCAAAACTTATTAAAGACGGATTAGAAGAACTTTGGGCCCAAGCCCATATGTCTTGCCAAAAAGAAACGGAGGAATAATACAATTTGGGCCAAGCCCAAATTACTTACACAAAACGGAACAAAGATTAAAACTTTGTTTTGTGAAAAAAAAACCTAGTCAACCCTCACACACCCCACCCCATACACGTTTTACTCTTATCCTAACTCACACAAATAAACGATAATTATTTACCCACTCCCCATTTGTTTCGATACTTACAATGTTTCCACCTCTTTCTCTCACCTCACCTCAAAATAAACACAGCCTTATTATCCCATCCCCCAAACCCTAAAAAATTGGGGATTTCATTGCTTGTTAAATTGAAGGCGCGTGTGATGCACACATTTTAATTAAATCACCATCAAAACCGGAATGAAAAAGATGGAGGACGTGGCTGTTTTTCCCTCTTTTGATTGGTTATTACAACTCACCAACACCAATCCTCCAATAGACATCTTCCACATCAGCCTTCAAGAAGCACATATGCATCCACCTTGGCGATCCGCGTGATAAGGGATTCTTTTCAACCGTTGATCAAGTGTGAGAAAAGAGAGAGAAGAAAGATGCGGCCAAGATTGATTTATGTGAGCACCAAGAGATTAGGGTTTTCCTATAAATCCCTCCCACAACTTGTAATCGATGTATTCCATTCTTCTTTATTTTTACTGTTTTTTTATTAATTAGGAGTAGGATTAATTTTAGTGTTAATTTTATTTTTATGCAAATTAGATGATAGGATAAATTGTATTTTCAATCTTTTTCCAGTATTGTAATGATTTATATTAATGAAATTTATTTTTTGGTTTAATCTTATCTCATATTTTAATTTTTGTCCAAGTTTTATTATAACTAATCTTTAATCTGTTTTTCTCAATATTATTATCATTTGTTTTTTTTTATAATTACTAAAAAGTAAAAAAAGAAGGTGGATAAGAACTTCCCCACTGGAAGTTTGATAAAAACCTGTTCGAAGGGGTGTGTTTGGTTCGAGATGTTTCTGGTTTGGTTGGATTCGAGATGATGATTTATGGTGTTGGAATTAATAAGACGGCTCAGCGCCGCTCTTCATCACAACGGATTTCTCCACCAGATTCTCGATCCCCTTTATTTTATAAGTTTTATATTTAGTCTGCCTGATTTGCTTTAAATTGGTTTTACTGTTTAAGTTTGTTCGAATGAATCATCTGTTTAGTTTCGTTTGGCTTGTTAGGATTTTAGTTTGTTTAAGATTTGGTTGGATGTGCTTATTTTAGGTAATGTTTGGATGTGCTTATTTTAGGTATTTTGGTTGACTTATTTGCATATTTAATTTTAATAGTATATTGGTATTTAAGTTTGTGTTGATTATTCTGCTTATTTCTTGTTTTATTTAGTTCTTATTTGCCTATTTGATATAGCTTATTTACTTATTGATTGTTTAAGATTATCTGCTGTTGCTGATTTTATTTCGTATGCTTATCTGCATTTATAAGTTTTATGTTATTTGAATCTGCTTATTTTAGCTTTTGTTTGCTTACCTGCTTATCTGCTATAATTGCTTATTATTAGTTTTTCAGCTTTTATGCTTATTTTGGTTTACTTTTATTGCTGATTTTGTTGGTAGTATAAGCAGCAGATCCTTTTGATCTGTTTGTTTTAATTATTCCAAAAAAAATTAATTCCAAAAATTTAGCAAAATTCGTCTGTCAGGGGACTCGAACCCCTGACCTCCTGCTTAACAGCCCATAGCTTCTACCATTTATTCTAGCACTTAATTTGTGTTTTAATACACGTTCATTAATTAAAATAGGGTAATTATAGCTGTCAGATTTTAATTATTAGTTTAAATACAAGTTTAAGTTTTTATTAATTTTAATTAAAAAAAATTCTTTATTATTTACTTTTATTAAGTTCTAAAACATAAAAAGATAAATAAAAATTTTTTATTTAAATTGTTTTTATTTTTTTAAAAATATTTTTAAATAGATTTCTTTTAAATTTCAAAATAGTTAAAAATAGTTTAAAATTAGTTTATTAAATTTAAAATAGATTTGCTTTAATCATTTTAATTAGTTTTTAAGATTTTCATATTATAAAAGTTTTTTTTAATTAGCTTAATTAAATTTTGTTTTCAAATTAGCTTTAGATTAGTTTAAAATAGTTTTCTCATTTGTTAATTAATTAGCTTTAAGTTAAATAGTTAAATAGTTTTTTTTTTAATACCTAAAAGTTTTATTTATCAAGAACAAGTAATCCACGTTAAATCCGATATCAATTCGAGTCGAGTCGAGGAAAACGAACATTAATTGATTAAAAATCCTACATTAAAATGGTGCCGCTGCCGGGGACTCGAATCCTACATTATATAAATTTTCTTTTATTCAGTTTTTTAAAAAAAATAAAAAGATAAAAAAATATTTTATACTTTTATAATTTTAAATTAGTTTTCATTTTAGTTTTATTTAAAAAATAGATTTTATTTAAATTGTTTTTAGTTTTTTTAAAATTGGTTCAAAATTAAGTTAGTTTTATTTAAAAAATAGATTTCATTAAAAAGTTTTTAGTTTAAAATTAATTAGATTTAAATTTAGGTTTAAGTTTTATTTTTAAAATTAGTTTTCAAATTTCTTTAAATAAGTTCTAAATTAGTTAATTTAATAGTTTTTAATTAGTTTAAAAATACCCAAAAAAAATACATTTTGCCAAAAACAAATAAATCTTACGTTTAATTGGATATCAATTTCGAGTCGATCTGTGGAACGATAAATAGATCTAAAAAGAATTTGCACAAAAATTCCTATATTACTAAGATATCAGAAAACATTTCGCACATGTCGGGATGAGCTATCACGTTAAGTAAAACCATTTGTGATTAATCATTTCCCATATTAAATCACATTTTCTCCCTCATATTAAAAATATTAACCCAATTGATGTTTTTAATATCAATTGATTTAATAAAGTTTTAAGAAAATTTTGGAAGAAAAATGTAAATCCAATTATCTTCATGATTTACACAAGCTCCCCCTCAAATTAATGAGGATGTACTTGAAACGTAAATTAAATACCTTTTAAACACAAGTGTAAGGTATTTATCACGTGCAAAGATCATATATAATAATGTATTCACAAAATTAGCGATTTATGAGGTTGGACCTGAATGATGGAGAACATCATATGAAAGAAGCACATGGTTCTTATTCACGAATGTTGGTAGCCTCATCACGTCTGAAGTTATCTCTTGACTCCATGTGTACGATTGATATCGTTGTCTTGACACCAACATGTGAACTTGGCACTTTCGGCGTCAAGGATTCTGAATGCTGGACAATTGCTCCCCCTAAATTGTTGACCCGTGTTCTATTGAAAGAGTTGTAGTCGCCGTTTGAGTAGTCGCATCGTCGAGTATGTAGATATCAATTGTAAATTGCTACGGTTGGTGGAGATGATAACTTCATAAAAACATGATTTCTCTTGTTTTAACAAATAAATGCACTGACACGTACATATATTCGTGTTAGATTGTGTTATTCCGTAAACACAATCCCTTACATGGTTATAAAATAAACCATGCCCGAGAAAATTAATTCCCGTTGTTGAGTCAAAGCTTTCCGGTGAAATGCTTGACTTTAAAGTGAAAAGCGGGTTACTATCGAAAATAATAGCAAGCCATTTTGAGCATGTTTTAAAACATTTGAACTTCTGCTCGAACTTTATTTACAACCCTGTGTCATTATTGAATGACATTTCTAGTATCGTAAATATTATCGATTCCAGAAGAGATGCTCTTTTTATCAAAACATTTTTGAACACACAATTTTGAAAGATTTAGAAAAACCTTTTGAGAAATTCTCGAGAAATTGTGTTCATTGTTTTGAAAACCAATTACTTGAGCTTAAGATGTTGAATATCTTACAAAACGAGCTCAAGTCCGAGAAGTTGTAAACTTCCCGTTGTTAAGGATAAGTTTATCATCGGCGATAAACTTTCCTTTTAACTGAAAAACGAGTCCTAAGTTGACATTTACTTACAAGTCGTGTTCATGAGATTGAAAACTTTTGAATGTTTTAACGGAAAGCTCATGACCGAGAAAGATGAATTTCTCGTTATGAGGAAAAGTTTTCTTATTTAAAAGATACACTTTCCTTTCTAAGCTTAAAACTTGGAATGTTTTAATACAAGCTCATGACCGAGAAAATTTTAATTTCCCGTTACGAGGATAAGCTATCTTTAAAGATAAGCTATCCTAAAATTAAAGTCCGAGTTATAGTCTGATATTTAACTGTAAGTCATTGTGCATGAGCTTAAAAACTTCGAATGTTTTTATTATTAGCTCATGCCCGAGAAAAATTAATTTCTCGTTGTAAGGATAAGTTTATCATCGGCGATAAACTTTCCTTTTAATTGAAGAGCGAGTTCTAAGCTGACATTTACTTAGAAATCGTTTTCATGAGCTTGAAAAACTTTGAATGTTTTAACGTAAAGCTCATGACCGAGAAAGATGAATTTCTCGCTGAGAAGAAAAGTTCTCTTATTTAAAAGATAAACTTTCCTTGATGAGCTTAAAACCTGGAATGTTTTAATACAAGCTCATGACCGAGAAAATTTAATTTCCCGTTACGAGGATAAGCTATCTTTAAAGATAAGCTTTCCTAAAATTGAAGTCCGAGTTACAGTCTGATATTTAACTGTAAGTCATTGTGCATGAGCTTAAAAACTTCGCATGTTTTTAATATTAGCTCATGCCCGAGAAAAATTAATTTCTCGTTGTAAGGATAAGTTTATCATCGGTGATAAACTTTCCTTTCTTTTAAGTCCGGGCATAATCTGAAATATAATTATACGCCATTGTGCATGAGCTTAAAAAACTTCGAATGTTTTTAATATAAGCTCATGCCCGAGAAAAAATAATTTCTCGTTGTGAGGATAAGTTTATTATCGGCAATAAACTTTCCTTTATTTTAAGAACGGGTCAATGTCTGACATTTAACAATGAACCATGTACACGAGCTTAAAAACCTTCGAATAGTTGTAATGTAAGCTCGTGTCCGAGAAAATTTAATTTCTCGTTTTGAGGGTAAGTTATCGTTGCGTAGATAAACTTCCCTTTCTCTGAAGTTCGGGTCACAGACTGTGATTTGACTGTGAGCCATTGTGCATGAGCTTAAAAACTTTGAATGTTTTAATTTTAGCTCATGCCCGAGAAAACTTAATTTCTCGTTGTGAGGATAAGTTTATCATCGGCAATAAACTTTCCTTTCTTTGATGAACGAGTTACAGTCTGTGATGTGACTATAAGTCCTTTACACGAGCTTAAAACCCTTGAATAGTTTTAAATGTAAGCTCGTGTCCGAGAAAATTTAATTTCTCGTTGTAAGGATAAGTTTATCATCGGCGATAAACTTTCCTTTATTTGAAGATCGAGTTACAGACTGTAATGTGACTGTAAGTCCTTGTGCATGAGCTTAACCGTGAATCCCCTTAGACACTTGTTTCTCCGATATCTGCTTCTTTAGTAGCCAAACTCGAAGAGTGTCCTTAGTTGAACGGTATACAACGATTGGACCGCTTCGTTCTTTTGGAACATCAACTTTGGTACCTGCATTCTCATTAGGAATTTGCATGCTTTGACATGGGTTAGCGATATCAATTTTAGAAGCACGTGGGGGTTCATAGTTGGCTTTACTTGTGTCAGAGGCGACCTGAGTAGATGATTCACTTGTCTTAGCTGGCAAACGTTTCCTTTTATAGAAAACCTTAAGTTCAGGCTTAAGTGATGTATCGTCCTTTTCAATTTCCTCCCTAGCAGTCTTAGTAGAATCAGAGACTATCCTAGTTAAAAGGGACTCGTTTCCTACAAGAATGAAAGTTCTACCAGTGGGGCGCCACATTTTACCCATGGGTTTGATTTTAGCTACCCACTGGGATTTAAGTCTAGCACGGGAGTTCACCTCATTAAGTAATTTCTTGACACAAGAATCATGATTGGCTTTAAAGACACATTTCCTACATGTTTTACAAGTAGCATATTTAATGTCCGAGTAAGATCTAGAATTCCTAGATGATTGATTGATGTTCCTAGGATATGACATGCTACGGTTAGCAGTGTTGGGTAATCTATAAGGCATCTGACTAGGTTTAAAATTCATATCTCTTACTTGTGTCTTCTGAATAGCTTCCCTTAGACCAAATTTATGGCGAACATCATTTGAACTAGTTCGAGACGTGTTCTTTAGATTATGTCTAGGGAGGCTAGAAGCAATCATGTGATTAGGTCTTGCAAAAGCTGTTTTAGTCACACTGAGCCTAGATAGTGGAGTGACTGGTCTAGAAAGATGAACCATATCAACTTGGGAGGCAAACCGCGGTCTCGAGGATTTTGGTAGCTCGGATCTAAATGCAGTCGGTTGTCTAACAGACTGAGTTTGAGGCGGTTTCCCCAAGATTGATGGTTTTTCAAGCTTAGTATCCACACTAGATCCTTTAGTTTTTCTCAATTCGTTTTTCAACGCAGCTATAGCAAAGACCTTTTCCTGCACTTGAGCCTTTAAAGTCTCATCTCTTTGAGCAATTCATCTTGGGATGCCAACTTAGATTTAAGCAACTTAATTTGTCTCACAAAATTATCTTTTTCAGCTTTAGAATCTTGAATTTTTTGATTTAATTTTCTTTCAAGAACAACGTTTGAATTTTCAAGTTTTTCAAAATACTTTTCAAATTTATCCGTTTTCTTCGAAAATTCAATTTTGGCATCCTCAAGAGCTTTAGATTGCTGAGCTAAAATCGTTTCAAGCTCTTTAATCTTGGAATCAGAATCGGTTAGAGAAGCAGTCATAAAGCATTTATCATGATGTACTATAGCATTCTGAACAAATTCTCCCCCATTTTGACTCACATCGGATGAATCTGAAGTGGTAAAACTATCACCATTTTCCATCCCATGTTTGTCATAATTAGGTTCGGAATGCGCAACATGCGGTAGTTCATCAGCATAGACATCATATACCACATTCCTTTGTACCGTATTTGTAGACTCTTCGTCATATACGGTCTGACAACCCTGGTTTTGAGGTTCGTCACTTAGTTTTATTTTGTGCTAGTTACGTGTCTTTACGTGTTTATGTGCTTATTGGTGTGTATAGATTGTGGTTGGGATATCGTTTTCGGTACGGGGTACCTTGTGAGTGAAACGATGTGTGATGATTTCATGTTCATGAGTTCACATGGTAGTGACTATGAAGTGAGATGGTGTTATTTAGTGGTTTTACGTATACGTATATGTATTATAGAAAATCGTATTTTTACGATTTACGGTTTAGCATTTGGAGGTCTCGGATGAGGTAATTAGTCATATGGATATTTTTCGGGATGGTTTTAAGTCATTTAGGACTTAGTTCTAAAGTTTATTTCAAAATTTGAGAGTTTTTATAAAAGTGTATATTTTACGTCTTTTACGGTAAAACGCGTAAATTTGACTAGTTTTACGGTTTTGTGGTTTTGGAAGATTTAGGAGCTGAAATAAATTAAGGAAAATTAAAGTAATATTAATAACATAATACTAAATAATAAAAATAAAAAAAACGAATTTAGGGGTGTTTGGGTCGGTTTAGACGCACCAAAGAAGAAAGAAAGAAGGGAAAAGCCCAAAGCAGGCCCAATGGACTTGTAATGGGATTAGGGGGCCTTTAGGACTTAACCAAACCCAACTCATAACCATAATAATCAGGTTTTTAACCTCCATAACATCTCCTAGCCGAAATTCATCAATGGTGGCCAATTAGGGTTCTTCAAAAATTAGGTTTTCTTCATCTTCTATTAATTCAAAGGTAAAACCTTCTTAACCCTTTTCAATATAATTATTTTAATGATGTCTTAATCATCTTATGATGGATTTAGGTTAAGGTTTAATTAAAAACATTATATTAATCATATTATAATGATTAAATAAATTAGGGCTTGTAATTAGAGGGATTAGGGTTAATTAATGAGGTTGATTTTGTTAAACCCGTTTTTAAAAACTGGGCAGAATTTTAAGTCATATGTTTTGATCATATCGGGAGTTCTAGGAACATTCAAGATGCGATCCAAGTATCCCTGAAAAGGTAATTGAAGTGGCTTTCCAATTCAAGAAACGAGAACTAAAATGGAGGTAGGGAAGTGGGTCAAAAACAGGTTACAACAGTCGGAGGTCATAACAGTTTTGTAATCAGCCTGTTTCTTTTTTTAAGTTTTGGGTTGTTTGGGGTACTTAGGGTTGCATTGGGATCTTCTCACGAACATGAGAGATGGTTTGTATATTGTAGTGAGTATCTGCACTTGGGCTAAGATTGTGGTTTAGGGTAAGACACTCTAATGGTAATGAACTTTTCATACGTTCAAAATCAGTGAATTCTGGATAGGTAGCAATATATACACATATATCGGGGCCTTAACAATAGCTTTAAGGTTAGGGCAAGTGGGAGGTTTTAACTAACATGTATAAAAGTGTGAATATTCCTTTTACAGAAACCATGGGTATATTTAAGTGGACGTTTGACTTAAAGTTTTGAGACCTAAAACTGGGACTGTTTTGTGTAAAATTGAACGAGATAGCTATTAAACTTAACCAAGTTAGGGACTTGTTAAGGAAGGGTAATGGGGTGATTAGAACTTAACAATGAGGTAATTATATGGGAATAGGCTAGATGTCCATCATAGGTTGATGAGCCATCTTGGTGGTTGGTTCGGGTATTGATTGTGTGTTTCTGGTTTGTTAGCTCGTTGCTAAGTGCGAGGACTTGTGAAGAAGCAATCAGGTGAGTTTCATAGTCCCATGTTTAATATTGATTTTGACTTCCAGATGGGATGGAAGAGACATTGTTTTGAGTTATTTTATAAATTGATGTTGTGAATGTTTTTATGGTTGTGATGGACTTGTGTGTACATTATGTGATTAACTGCTATGTGATTCTTGATTGTGTATGATTTGGATCGGGGGACACGTGACGTCTCAGTTCTTGTGGTTTGACAAGGTAGTGGCCTTGTGGTTTGACAAGGTAGTGGCCTTGTGGTTTGACAAGGTAGTGGCCTTGGGATAGGTACATAGTGTGATCATCTATGGTACCATGTTGTTTGGCAAGGTAGGAGCCTTGGATTTTGGTTTGGTATGATTAATCTTGAATGTTAGTTGTTAATGCATATTTGTAACACATTGTCCATATGTTCTTTTGTTGATGGTGGTTATTCACAGCTTATAACTGTTTTGGCGTTGGAGTCTAAACCTATGACTCTCACCAACATTATGTTGACGTGTTTTAGTGTCTCTTTCAGGTGTGAATGTGGTTAAGCGTGAGGATAGAAGTGGCTAGACTTGGATGCCTTAGGATTGCATATAGAAGGAGATCCCCATTCCTTCTTAGTTTACCTTTATGTTTTTTTAAATTAGTGATACTGTTGGCACCTATATGTTTGTTTTGTTTGTGTTACTTGTTTGTCTTAGGTAAGAGGTAGGACTTTTACCTACTTACCTAGACTCCTGCATTGTTGAGATATTGTCATGACATTTGTGTCACCATTTTATGACATTTCTTATATCATTTAGTTATCTCTATAGACACGCTATTGTTGTGATGATATCCATACGTCGCGCCCCATATTCCGCCATGGTGGGGTGTGATAGAATGGTATCAGAGATAATGGTTATAGAGAATTAGGTTGCCTAGTCGCGTAGCCTAGTCTATAGCTTAAGGGTCCCTGCATATAGGCATCATTGGAGTATGTGTGCATTTTATAATAATTGATGTGTTTGGATGTTATTTATTGCGATGTTTTGACAAGTATGAATTGAACCGTAGTATGTTCATACTTAGTCACATGTTATTTTCTTTTCGGGTTTGTGACTAGTGCGGGTTGAACCATAATCGTCCACGCTAGTCACTGTTGTATTTTGCTTAAATTGTACGTTATAGTACATAATTTAGTACAAGGTAGTTTCTATTTTATATCGAGTTATCTTACATACCTGAGGTATGTTATTTTTCTTTTGATGTTTAAGTCATGTTCCCTAAGAATCGTGTGGTGGTTCGAGTTACTAGGAGTAGGTGGATAGGAAGGGTTTTAAGCTGTTTCCACTCTTACGGGCAACATGACTTATAACTGATTATGTTTTCGTTTTGGATTTAGTCTAGGCTGTTTTAGCTAGACTATGGATTTCTGTATTCCAAGAGTTTATTATGTTATTTTTATAGATGGAGTTTTGGACCTTATTGGTTATGTGGTTATGTGGTTATGAGCTTATGTGAGTAGATAGATTTATGTGTTATATGTTGTATTGAGTCTTATAAGTGTCATCATAGGAGGGAGTGCATTGGGGAAAGGGTAATTGTATAAGTATGGTGGCCAACATAGTTATACAAGTACCACAACTTCAATGGGTTTGATGAGACTGCTTTTATACATGGTCTCATCGTCCAAATCGGGCTTAAAATGCATAAAATATCATTAAATATACCAAATATATGCTCGTGTTTGTTACTTGTATATTTTTACGTACGGATATTGAGGAAATGGCAAAAGATCACAAGAATCATTCAAAAACGAACACGGGAAACGAAGCCGCACAATGAACCGGGCCCAAGTTTGGAATTTTGCAAAAAGACCCTTGAAGAATTGAAGATTGGCAACTTTAGTCCCTCATCTTTGAAGAACTTGTCACAAATGACCCTCCAAATGTCAAATGTACAAGAATGATCCCTAAAGTTTCAAGATATTACAATTCCAGTCCTTGAAGAATCCAAGAAAATGCATTAAAGGTCCTTGGAAAAAGTTTAAAACAAGTTGTGCCAAAAATGACAACTTGTGCAAAGTTGACACAAGCATAATGAGGCGTTGTTGGACAATATTTACAACATGAAGTAAAGGAGAAACCTTGGGGGCTCAAACTGCCAAACATTGGAACTTATCCCAGCCTATCAAACTTACACATCACCCACCACCACCAATCACAACTTCCCACCTCACTCCCTCTTCCACGTCACACTCCACTTAAATTTTTAAAAAACTGATTATAACTTATCAGTTATATTATGGAGGCAAACAATTTTTTAAATCCCATTAAACCCCAAAACAAATCAAACCCCACCCTGCTACTCCCTTAATCCCATAAACCCTAATCCCTTAACTCCCTCAAATCAAAGGGTTTTTACCCAATTGTTTCCAGAATGTTGATTAACCTCACTCTCACTCAAACCCACTTCACAAAACGCCACAAGACACACCCATGTGTCTTGTGGGACCCTCCCCTGCAACGTCTTTTTCCCCCAAAACCCAAGAGGAGACAAGTTTAGCGACTCAGATCAACTCCTTTGTCCCCAAGGCTCATTTAACGTCCAAGATCATCCAAGACCAGCTAGCCATCACTCTCATATCACATGGAGCGCATTTGACTGATTTTGAAGACAAAGACCAAGGGCTTTTTGGAGAATTCATATATTAGGGTTTATGCATACTAGAATGTTCTTGTACGCCTATAAAAGGTAGCTTAGCTTAGCATTTTACCTTTGTTCCAGTTTTTAAGCTTTCACTCATTGTAATTCCTTTTTGATAAATATAAAAAGTTTGGTATTTGTGTTAACAAGTGTAATTCCTTTTTTATAAGTATTAAAAGTTGTGTGTGTGTTAGAAAGCTAAAAACTGAGTTCCAATATCATTGTGAAACACTTTTTGTGTTTATGTTTTCAAAAAGGTTTGAAAATATTTGGTTAATTTCAGAAAATTTGAATCAAGGAAAGTGAAAGTGGACTTTGATTTTTGATTTTCTGATATTGACATTGATTCTAAAACATGTTTAAGTTATTTGGTTACTTGGTTTAAAAGTTTAAGAGGTTTTAAAAAAAAATCAGATGTTTGTATTGTGCTTGTTTTCTTTCCATTTTCTTAGCAGGTTTTTGAGCTTGTTGCTGTTAAAGGTCCTGCATAGACCCGGGTCTATTGGAGGTGGTTTTTCAACCACAAAGGGTCCTGGATGTAGGACCCTTAAGGTAGTCTTGTTTCCCTTTTCATTTTTTTTAAGTTTTCTGAAAATATTGTGCAAGTTGTGATTTGTATGAAAAGGTGTTCAAGTGTGTTTATATGGTTTGATTGGAGTTTGTTTAGTGTTATATGCATGCTTAGCAGGTTTTAAATCAGTTTGAGTGTGTTTTGAATAGAGTTGCTTTGAAAATTAGTTGATAGCAGATTTTAAAGGGGTGTTTGGATTAAGGAATTAACCAAGAACTTGATAAGATTATTGTGTTAAGGCCTGGTTACAAACACTACTTGGGTGCTTGTTAAGTGTTATATGTACTTGGGTTTCAGTTTGGATAAGTTTTGATCACAATTGCATGTTAAAAGATTGATAAAAATAGCAAAAATCAGAAACTTCCTATCCTGCTTGATCTTTGATTGAATTTGTGCTTGAAGTTTGTTAAGCTGCTAGATTTGAGGTCATTTTAGGATTGTGAATCTTTGGTATGTCAATTTGTGAGCTTATGTGCAAAATTTGAGCCTTGAAAATTCACTTTTATGCATGTAAAATTGGTAAAAACTCTCAGACCTGCTTATTGCCTTAATCAGTAACTTTTTGACTTATTTGTGCTTGATTTTTGCTTGTAACTTGTGTTTCTTTGTGTTCTTCTTGACTCCTTGTACTCCAAAGAGTACAAGGGTGCCTTTGTTCCATCAAAATCACCACCAAACAAGCCAAAAACCAAGCCCTCTTGGTCTTTGCACAAGTGAAGAACTCCTACTTGTGTTCATCAGTCAACAAGCTTGAACTGAGCACGTTTTGCTTTGAATCTTAGCTTAATCTTGATTATATTAGATTGTGTTTGTGTTTTTGTGCTTATTCAAGGTCACTGGTTTGAGTTTTAAAAGGTAAAAAAAAAAAAAAAAAAAAATCAAAAACCTCACCTTGCCTGGGCTCGAACACGCGACCTCTCTATTGGAGGAGTAACGTGTTAACCAGTGATCCAGATGGGTTTTTACGTTTATGTTTCATTTCATTAGATATATAAGGTAGTTTTGTTTTGTGCTTATTTAAATAAGCCGTAGCTTATTTTGGCTTTTTCTGCTTATTTAATAAGCTTATTTGTGATATCTTATTTTTCCTAGGTTCTTATTAAGTTTTTAGACTTTTCTGTTTAAAAAGTAGATTTTTCCCTTTATTTATTTATTTATTAGGATTATTTTTAGTTTAATTTTTAGAAAGTAAATTAAAAATAGTAAAAAGCATAACTAAAATCCAGAAAAATAGTTTTTAGTTTTTATTTAAGTATTTTGAGGTTTACATCCAAAAAAGTTTTCAAAAAGTCTTATTTTTGATTTTATTTGATTTTAGGGTTTTTTAACAACTTTAAAAATTAATATAAAATTAATAAAAAGGTTTTAGGAACTTTAATTTGCATTTTTGTTCTAGTTACATTATTTAGGATTTTTGGTAATTTTTTAGAATTAATTTATAAACTTTTTATTTTTTGGATTATTTTAATATTATTTTATTCCCAAAAATAGAAAGTTGTTTTTTCTACTTTTTTCATTTTTCCTAGGTTAAGTACACATAATTAGGAATTTTGTCAATTTCCAAACATTTTTTAGGTTTTTCATTTATTTTCTAGAATTAATTTAAGATTTAATAGATTTTAATAGTTTTTAGGAGTTTAAAAATAGTTTAATTTGGTTTTAAAATTTTTAAAAATAGTTTTTAGCTTAATTAGGTTATTTTTGAGGTTTACAAACTATAGAATCTTGTTTAGGGCTTTTTAATAATTAAAAGTGATTTTTAGGGCTTTAATTAGCATTAAAAAGTCATTATATAATTAATTAAAAGGTTTTAGCAAGTTTGGATTTTTTGTAAACTCTTAGATTTTTATTGTGGATTTTTAGTAATTTTTAGGAATTTTTAGGTTAAAATTTTAATTTTCGTGGTTTTTAAGGTTCTACGTCTTAACTTTCTAGTAGTGATTTTTTTGTCGTTAATTTTTATTTTTACGTCTTCGTCATTTTGTCTTCTCTTTTCTTCTTAATAAAATCATCAATCAAAATCAATTCATTACACAACACACGTGCCTCCTCGAGAGAACGATCCCCATTTGGGTCATAACTTGTGGTTTTCCTAAATCACTCGTTAATACTTACCCTAATTACCTTGTTTTCCTAGACAAGTGTATTTCTACGAATATCAGGGTTCTCAAGTATGATTGCATCAAAGAGGGTTAATACATGCTTGTATATGATGAGATGTAGAATTTGGGTATACGTATATATATATGGGTTTATGTAACGGCTGCCTATGATATGGCTATATTATTAGTGTGTTATATGTTTTGAGTTATAGTCGTGTTGTGTGATGATGAGGTCACACGATATGGGTTGGTTTTGGTATTGGGTTTTGTGCCTTGTTGTGGCATGGTGAGATGGTGAGAAGGTGATTACTCGTATGGAAAAAAACGAGCGTATAAAGTGATCGATTGACTTGACATGTATGATAACGAGTATGTTTGGGAGATTCGATAGGTTTACATACGCGGATGTATATATACTAATAGATGTTATGTTATGATTTACGGTCGTTCAGTAGTTATTATAACTTGAACATACTAGTACTCTCTTGTGTTTAAACAATTTATTAGTGCTCGAGTTTGGTGGAGTCTCAACGACGTTTTGAATTTTTTTTATGTGTGTCTTGTAGCGTATTCTTTGAGTTTCGTATTTCACGTGTACGTTTTAAAATGGTGTTCTTGGTTTTAAGTCTATTGAAATAACTTGGGATTTCTTTTGAGATAATGAAATCTTTTGTGTTGGGTCTTGCATTTCTTTTGGGTCGGTATATATTGAGAAAAAGGGGGACTTGCAAATCTATTATAGGGTTAGATAGTTGGGTTGTATTCGGTAAAATAAGGCTAAGGTGTTGGAGTCGTGTTTGAAACAAGATGTAACATAAGATTTCTTTTAATCAACACTTATTTATTTCAAATTTTAAAAGACTTTCTTTGAAATAAAGCGAAGTAAAAATTTCTTTCTACCTACATAGTTTATATAATTGAGTTTGACCGATTTATGTCATTTTTAATTATTTATACAAGATTAAATTGAGTTTATGAAGATTTCACATACAACCATATCTGTCATTTAAAAGGATTGCATTAATCACTAAGTTTATTCTTTAATTTTTAAAACAACTAGTATAAAATTGTTTTGGTCATAACTTGTTCGTTTTTAGAGCTTTTTGAGTGATTCAAAAGCCAAAATTTATGTACTCGGAACGTACTTTTCAAATATTCAGAATGTATAGTCATGGGAGGTCAGTATCTTGGCCGGAATTATTGTACAAGTGTCGGGTTAAAGGTTGAGTTTGAATAGTAGTTTATTTTTATGATTTGGGATGCACGGGATACCTAGTTTTTTAGTTGAGTTTTGAGTTCGTCAAGAGGGTTGTTTGTAGATTGTTTGAGTCATATAGATGTAGGAGGTAATAATAAATAGATAAAAAAAGGATATATATTCTTTTGGAAAGGTCGGTCTTTTGCACGGTTTAAATAATATGTCGCGGGGCGTAATATGTTTTGGTTGCTATTGGGTGTTTCTTGGATTATTTTTCGTTGTCATGGGTCATTTTGAATTGATACACGTTTTGGGTTTGAGTTTTCTTTTGAGTCTCGTGGTTTTGACTTGTTTTAACTGGTGCACGTGAAATGTCGTTAGTTATCCGTGGGTTGATTCGTTGATTGTATCTGATGGATTCAGGATGTAGTTTTGGTTTTGTATTGTTCGGGAGCGTTGAGGTAGTCATATGAAAGACTTGGTCGCGCCTACACGCTTAAGTAGGTGACCATGAGAGAACGGTCAGAATACCCTTAGTGGGGAGGAAAGAGGTTTGTAGACGAACTAATGTGGTCATGAGGTCTAATAGGAGTGCCAAGGGAGATGAATAGAGATTTGTGAAATGTATAGATATTAGCACAAGTAACGCGCCATAAAGAGTGTTGGAAGGGGATATTGTTCGTAAGGCATGTATGTTCTCTAAAAAAAACTTCCTGAAAGTTAGTAGGTTTGCCTATTATTTTGAGGTAGAACCATAAATAGAGCAAGTAGGAGAAGTGAGAGGAGGTGTAGTTAGTGCCTTTCCAAGGCAAATTGTTGATGGAATGATTTAAAAACAAGAGTTGTTAGAAAATGCAACGGATGCAAGGTAAAAGTTGAGTTGCTTAGTAGTAGATTGGATGTGGAAAGCGGTTGAGTGGTCTGATGAGAGGAAGCATTGGTCTTTTAAAATGCGTACAAAATTTTGCAAGTAGAACGAGGTAAGAATTTATTTGTATTGCCGCTAAGAGAGGGTGCAAGGAGGACATAGTTGAAATTGCTAAGGATGTTGTATGAACGCTTTGGGTTTACGGTTATGCATTTGGCTTCGCCAAAGCACTAGCGGATTACATGGAGTCAATGAAGCGAGTGTGCCTGAACGTATATAAATGAGTGGTCATCGGGAGTATCAACGACATCTTGATCTACTCAAAGTCTAAGAAGGAGAGTGAGGCGAAGTATGTGTTGGTTTTGAAGTGGAATTATACGAGAGATTTTCAAGTGTGAGTTTTAGTATTAAGTCTACCATGATGAGTAGTTAGAGATGATGGCATATCATGGAACCAGCAAGGGGCGAAGTGAAGAAGGATGAGGAAGCATTTTGGAGGCTGAAGAGGTGGATTGGATAATGAGCCGATCTTGGCATTATCGGAAGGACTGGATGAATTCGCGAAGCATGACGATACGTGGAGCAAGGATTTGGACGCGTACGAGGACGACAAAGAAAGGCGATCGCTTATACGTTGCAGGAACTGAAGATTTGGAAGAACTGGATAGACTTAGTTAGTGGAGTTGGGCTGTTATATCTGCCTAGAATGCTAGAGGCATTTTGGTGTACGAGACGTGAAGAATGATCTATACGGATCATGAACGTCTCCAACATATATTCAATCATCTTGATTGAACATTTTTCAAAAGTGATGGGTGGAGTTAATTGACGAAAGAAAAACTGCAAGGCCAAGTACCATCTGGGAAAGGCAAGCATGATTGATAAGACATGGAATAAGAAAAATGAAGTGAAGCTGAGACGAACTTGAACTATAGGGATGACGTATTAGGGTGGTTTGGATGAAGGATGTAGGTTACGCAAGTTGAGTTGTCTAAAGCAGTGAACGCGTCAACATGTATGTTGCGTGGCTTGGACAATCATGTGGAGAAAAGGGACGTAGACTATACTTCCTACATAGATAGGAGTAGCTTAGAAAGGGGGATGTAAGGACGAAATTGGGGAAGGTGACGAGAGTTGGGTGATAGTCGATAGACTGACTAATTCATCTCATATTTTAAGAGGAATGAGAAGTCACGTAGTTGAGAAGTTGGAAGGATTGCGTACGAATGTGATGGAATAGAGGGTGTTGCGTAAAAGTTAGCCTAATATGTATGGAATGCCTTATGAAGGGTTATGGCAAGGGAAGAAACGATGGGAAGCATCACATCGTGATGTATGGTATGAGTTGAGGAAAATAAGGAAGTGTGTATAGGAGCGAAGCAAGAATAAAATAGGTCGAGATTGGAAAAGGAAATGGCACTGATCTATACTAATTGTTTGGGAGGATTAGTATCGATAATCGAATGGATGAGGAGTTATAGGTGTGATATGCCATAGGGACAAAGGGATTGGTCTAACTGAGATAACCACCCTTTTGAGGATGTGTATAGATCGTAGGTTGATTTGGACTGGAAGAACTAATGGGTATGTGAAAGACCGTCATAGGTCCCTTTGCAAGGAAATTGGAAATTTTAAGTAGTTTGGGGTACGGACTAAAAGGAGTTTCACCCATAGTAACGGGTGGTATGTTTTGGTAAAATGGAAGAGCTGATGTAGAGTTTTGTAGGTCCATTTATGATCTTTGGAAAGATCGGACCAGTAGCTTATGAGCGTAGAATTACCTGGGGAAACGAGTGGTATACATGTTATATTTCGTGTATTAAGATTGGTAAAGGTTGTTTGAGAATGAATTTTGCATGTACGGTTATTCGGGACTTGTGTTAATAAGAGTCTTTGTTTTATCAAAGATCATTTGTGAGATTTATTGACTATGAGGTCAAGAGTTTGGCAATGAGTTTAATTATTTTTGGTTTGTATATGTGGTATTTTGAAACTTGAACTAAAGTTCACGTGGAAATGAGGGGAGTTCGTTTAGAACAAGTATCCTCATGTGATTTGTTGTTTGTGTGTTTGATCCTAAGGAGTAAATCTCGGGACGAGATTTCTATTAGGAGGGAGTGATGTGACAACCCTGGTTTTGAGGTTCGTCACTTAGTTTTATTTTGTGTTTGTTACGTGTCTTTACGTGTTTATGTGCTTATTGGTGTGTATAGATTGTGGTTGGGATATCGTTTTCGGTACGGGGTACCTTGTGAGTGAAACGATGTGTGATGATTTCATGTTCATGAGTTCACATGGTAGTGACTATGAAGTGAGATGGTGTTATTTAGTGGTTTTACGTATACGTATATGTATTATAGAAAATCGTATTTTTACGATTTACGGTTTAGCATTTGGAGGTCTCGGATGAGGTAATTAGTCATATGGATATTTTTCGGGATGGTTTTAAGTCATTTAGTACTTAGTTATAAAGTTTATTTCAAAATTTGAGAGTTTTTATAAAAGTGTATATTTTACGTCTTTTACGGTAAAACGCGTAAATTTGACTAGTTTTACGGTTTTGTGGTTTTGGAAGCTTTAGGAGCTGAAATAAATTAAGGAAAATTAAAGTAATATTAATAACATAATATTAAATAATAAAAATAAAAAAAACGAATTTAGGGGTGTTTGGGTCGGTTTAGACGCACCAAAGAAGAAAGAAAGAAGGGAAAAGCCCAAAACAGGCCCAATGGACTTGTAATGGGATTAGGGGGCCTTTAGGACTTAACCAAACTCAACTCATAACCATAATAATCAGGTTTTTAACCTCCATAACATCTCCTAGCCGAAATTCATCAATGGTGGCCAATTAGGGTTCTTCAAAAATTAGGTTTTCTTCATCTTCTATTAATTCAAAGGTAAAACCTTCTTAACCCTTTTCAATATAATTATTTTAATGATGTCTTAATCATCTTATGATGGATTTAGGTTAGGGTTTAATTAAAAACAGTATATATTAATCATATTATAATGATTAAATAAATTAGGGCTTGTAATTAGAGGGATTAGGGTTAATTAATGAGGTTGATTTTGTTAAGCCCGTTTTTAAAAACTGGGCAGAATTTTGAGTCATATGTGTTGATCATATCTGGAGTTCTAGGAACATTCAAGATGCGATCCAAGTATCCCTGAAAAGGTAATTGAAGTGGCTTTCCAATGTAAGAAACGAGAACTAAAATAGAGGTCGGGAAGTGGGTCAAAAACAGGTTACAACAGTCGGAGGTCAAAACAGTTTTGTAATCAACCTGTTTCTTTTTTTAAGTTTTGGGTTGTTTGGGGTACTTAGGGTTGCATTGGGATCTTCTCACGAACATGAGAGATGTTTTATATATTGTAGTGAGTATCTGCACTTGGGCTAAGATTGTGGTTTAGGGTAAGATCCTCTAATGGTAATGAACTTTTCATACGTTTAAAATCAGTGAATTCTAGATAGATAGCAATATATACACATATATCGGGGCCTTAACAATAGCTTTAAGGTTAGGGAAAGTGGGAGGTTTTAACTAACATGTATAAAAGTGTGAATATTCCTTTTACAGAAACCATGGGTATATTTAAGTGGACGTTTGACTTAAAGTTTTGAGACCTAAAACTGGGACTGTTTTGTGTAAAATTGAACGAGATAGCTATTAAACTTAACCAAGTTAGGGACTTGTTAAGGAAGGTTAATGGGGTGATTAGAACTTAACAATGAGGTAATTATATGGGAATAGGCTAGATGTCCATCATAGGTTGATGAGCCATCTTGGTGGTTGGTTCGGGTATTGATTGTGTGTTTCTGGTTTGTTAGCTCGTTGCTAAGTGCGAGGACTTGTGAAGAAGCAATCAGGTAAGTTTCATAGTCCCATGTTTAATATTGATTTTGACTTCCAGATGGGATGGAAGAGACACTGTGTTGAGTTATTTTATAAATTGATGTTGTGAATGTTTTTATGGTTGTGATGGACTTGTGTGTACATTATGTGGTTAACTGCTATGTGATTCTTGATTGTGTATGATTTGGATCGGGGGACACGTGCCGTCTCAGTTCTTGTGGTTTGACAAGGTAGTGGCCTTGTGGTTTGACAAGGTAGTGGCCTAGTGGTTTGACAAGGTAGTGGCCTTGGGATAGGTACATAGTGTGATCATCTATGGTACCATGTTGTTTGGCAAGGTAGGAGCCTTGGATTTTGGTTTGGTATGATTAATCTTGAATGTTAGTTGTTAATGCATATTTGTAACACATTGTCCATATGTTCTTTTGTTGATGGTGGTTATTCACAGCTTATAACTGTTTTGGCGTTGGAGTCTAAACCTATGACTCTCACCAACATTATGTTGACGTGTTTTAGTGTCTCTTTCAGGTGTGAATGTGGTTAAGCGTGAGGATAGAAGTGGCTAGACTTGGATGCCTTAGGATTGCATATAGAAGGAGATCCCCGTTCCTTCTTAGTTTACCTTTATGTTTTTTTGAATTAGTGATACTGTTGGCACCTATATGTTTGTTTTGTTTGTGTTACTTGTTTGTCTTGGGTAAGAGGTAGGACTGTTACCTACTTACCTAGACTCCTGCATTGTTGAGATATTGTCATGACATTTGTGTCACCATTTTATGACATTTCTTATATCATTTAGTTATCTCTATAGACACGCTATTGTTGTGATGATATCCATAGGTCGCGCCCCATATTCCGCCATGGTGGGGTGTGACATACGGGTATGGTGTCATCAATCCCTGACATGCTGCTTGTATTATGCTTTCCTCCCGAATCCTTGCTCTTGCAATCTTGAGGCTCCAAGTTGTCAACCGTATGATCATTCTCCTCTTGCATCTGCATCGTAGATTCTTGCACTCCATTATCATACTCTTGCTGAAGTCGAGATCTTTCATAAATCGAAGATGAGACCGATGTCATTAATTTCAACAATGTACCACGGAACTCTTTAATTTTCGTTTGTGTGTACTGAGGAAATGATTGACATATCCCTGAATTGTCAGACTTAAGAATGTTGAATTTGAAGAAGTGCGTAAGTTGTGTCACTAGAGCTTGATATGCATATGCTGATGCAGAGTGATTAAAGTCTTCTTTGTGAAGTTCCTCAGCTAGTTGGTTCAAGTTGAGGAATATTGAATCGATGAATATATAACGATCTTGACCGAAGAGTGTCAGAAATTCGCTTCTTCCTTGAAAACAAGAGATGGTCACTAGATGAGACTGGAGTAGTCGAAAGAGCGTTATACCACTTTCTCTAGCTGTGTTTTGCATGAGATGCAAGTCTCCCTCTTGAGATGTCGAATTCAACGAATCCATTGAAAATCGATGGTAAATGAAGTTAAGGATTACTTGTCGATCGATCAATGAAAGAAAGTAATTGTGTTTGTTGTTGTGTGTAGAGGTCGAGAAATAATGTTAAAATCCCCTAATTATTGTTCTCGATAAACCAAAAAATTCCAAGACAAAATAAATCACGTTTTTGAAATACTTGTCACTGTATCGGAATCCCCAAATTTAATCCGTCGGTATACCCATCGGAATAACCATCGGAATGTCCTATCGGAAAGTCTGTCGAAATGTGGATTGGAATACCTGTCGGAATGTTTGATCGCAATACCTGTCGGAATATTTGATCGTAATACCTGTCGGAATGTTTGATCGCAATACCTGTCGGAATGTTTGATCGCAATACCTGTCGGAATGTTTGATCGCAATACCTGTCGGAATGTGGCTAATGAAATTTTGGCAGAGTGACGTTATAATATTGCCTTATACCCGATCGCAATGTACGAAGCAAGGAGCTATCGCAATGTACGATCGGAATAAGTGTCGGAATACCCTTCGATCGCAATGTAGAAACCCTAGGTTTTTGTGATCGCAATGAAGAATTCTGACCACTTTGCGATAGAGACAAACGTACTACTTTTCTCGGATAGTACACAACGAATTCGGAATGTTAAGCCTAGAAACGAATCAAACACCCAAAATTTTTGTATTTTTAACCAAAATACCAATACCATAATAAGTAACTAGATGAAGTATATCAAGATTGAACCATAAAAACATAAAACAATTGGTACGTGTGAATTCGGATCAAAATAGGCGAAATAATCAAGAACACAAACACAAAAACCAAACAATCATCTCATGGCTCTTGATACCATTTGTAGGTCCTCGAAATCCTTGGATTATACAATAGATGGAATGATTACTAGAGAGAGATATAGATGCAGAACTAGAGAGAGAAAGTAGAGAGAGGTTGGAGAGAAAATGAAAGATTAGATTAAGTGTGTGAATATGAGAATGACCAACCCCTCCTAACATGCTAGGAGGGGGTATATATAGCCCACCCTACATGTGGGCTATATGGGCTATATGGATTACATATAGGATCACGAGCCCATTACTTGAATATATCTTTGAAGTGACCGATCCTTTCTAAATACGTAAAAACGTATTTCCAACAGAAACTAGTTTTCAAGTAAAAGGCATATTTCGGACAAACATATTCTTAATTGGAGATTTAATTAAGGAAACTATTCAACCCTCCCCCTTCTACTTTTTACAAAGAAATATTCCAGGATGGTGTTACTAATACCATTAAAGTTATGTATGTTGATCAGATAGATAATTTATTTACCAAGGCTCATGGGATTGCTCAACACTTGAAACTATGCAATCTGCTGAGCCTAGTGAACATGTTTGGGAAGTAACTGGTGTTTTACTTGCTCAGTTTGAGGAAGGGTGTTAAATTCTCAAACTAATCATGTTATATATAGTTTGGTTTCTTTGTGTGCTTTATTTGTATGTAGGTTTATTGCTGAGGGACCAATCCTTCCTCTTTTGCTTTCTTTCCAGCTTGGGCTTCAGCTAGGTTGATTCTATTGGGCTTTGTCATTTGAACTTTCCACCCGTTGAAGACTTTGATATATTATACCCTAACTTTGAGTTAGGTTTATCACTCATTATTCACACATACACATTTTGTGTGTTTGTTATCTCTGTTATCTTATGATAGCCACTTGTGGCTTATCTCATGGGAGGATCTTGATCTTGTGTAATATTTTGAGTGTTGAGTGTTTATGTAGTGTGGAGATCAGATCAACCAAGTTAGGACGATCTCACCTTCTTTCTTTTGTATTTATTTAATAGCACTCGTTTGAGGACTAATCCTATCTTATACTTGAATTTTTAATAATATACACCAAAGGGAGGTTGGTTGGGTGATAGATCTCGTTTTGTTCTCTTGATTCACATATTTTAACACTTAAATCATCCTTTTTGCGAAATCTCTTAGTATTAATTATTACTTGTATTGTGTTTTTTTAAGTACATACGTATATTGTTACCAAATGTTTTTTTTGAGAAAAAATGTTAATGTTAACTGCTAATGTTTTTCAAACATGCTCAAACATAACTACCTTCAAACAATACCAAAACTTTTTCACTTTTGTGCTTGTTTGTGAGTTGTATAAGCATATATTTTGGCCTTTAAAATGGACATAAACCGTTTGAACAACCTCAACAGGATTTTAATGGAAAGTATCGAAGTGTTATTTTAATTATGAAGCTTATATGACCAAAAGTTCCACATAGATCACCGAATAACAAGTTCCACATAGATCACTTAAAACGATGTCTACCTGCGTTTCTTGAAGCAAAAACATAATTTATCTTGTCGTAGTCAATATTTGCTGAAAAATTACTTTCAATACTCACGATCGCTAATCCGTTTTGCCTCTCTTGACTCATTGTACTCCGCATATACCACTTCTATATCTTTAATTTTGAAAAGCTTCTTTTTGCGGATGCTACCGTAACTGGAATGGTTAAAAATATCTTGTATGCAAGTAAAAAATTCAGAAACATATCCATTTTCTTCGTAAACTCCATTTTGAATGGATGTCCAAGTTCTTTCACCCTCATATGCTCCAATAGGCAACATGTCCTGTAAAATTTGTAACTCCATAAACATATCATTCCCATCAATATCACACTCTTGATCATTTGTCAAAGCGGATTCAAGATTTGAACAACATTCTTTTAAGTTCTTATCATCTAAAAAAGCCAACTTTGATGCATCGAACATGAAACCAAAGATAGATTCAAAATATTTCATTTGCTCGAATCTGTTATTTAATTGTGTAAGAGTCATATCAACTAAAACAAGAAAGTAATTGGTTCTAAAATTCTCTTTAGCAGATTGTTGTTGTCTTTCAGTATTTGGAATCTCATCAAAATGTATATTCCTACAAGGAACACGTATTATAGGAAACTTAGGTTCAACTTCAATGGTTTCTGCAATTGTTTAGCTCATTTGCAAACTCACTTTCTCTATAGTTATTAAAATAACTAATCAACCCCTCCATAAATTTTGTTGCAACATCAATAAGCATATCATTAGATTGTAACTTCTTACTGACTAAATTAATTCGAAACAAAATATTATACCAAATAACCAAACTTAGAACAAATTCAAAACTTGAGAATTTATCGTTTACCAGTGATAGAGCCTCTCTACACAATTTTCCGTCATCACTTACTCTAGCTATTTTTTTAGAGCTTCTTTTATTCGAGAAAGTTGAGTTTATATAGATTTAACACTTTCTATATGGATTTACCATCGAGTAGCACACAATGATTTTAGAGTCAGTTCGTCAATATACTCGAGTAAAACGTTCCACCGTTTTGTAGAAGTAGAAAAAACATTATATATCGTTTGACATGTTCCAAAAAAGAGTTTTGCCTTTTCACAAGAATTTGCCATATCACATAATACTAAATTAAGACAATGACAAACACATGTCATGTAAAAAGCTTTTGGATTTATATCAAGTAATCTTTTTTGAACACCTTGATGTTTTTCTTTCATATTAGATCCGTTATCTTATCTTTGTCCTCTAATATATTAAATATTTAAATCAAGACTTTTCAAAATATCGTGTAGCACATTAAAAAGACCTAAACCTGATGTATCTCCTACGACCAAAAACTCTAAAAAGAACTCTTCTACCTTTATAGGAGAACTCGATACATCAACAAATCTAATAATGAAAGTCATTTGTTCTTGATGACTGACATCAAGAGTGCAATCGAGAATTACCGAGTAATATTTTTTCTCTTTTATTTTTTTAATTATTTCTGACTTTATCTCGGATACCAACATCTCAATTAATTCATTCTGAATTTATGACTAAAATAATGATAGTGAGTTTCTTTGTCTTTAATTCTGCGAAAATGTTCTTTCATGACAGGATCAAACTCAGCAATCATTTGCATTATGCCTAAAAAGTTCGCATTAGATTTAGTATAGAGTTTTTCACTTGAACCACGAAAAGGCGTGTCATATTAAGCTAGACATTTCACAAGAGCGATAATTCTAACTAGAACTTCCGTCCAGTGTGTGGTATCTTTTTTATAAGTTCTTGTAACTCTCTCTATCAATTGTTTGATTTGTACCTAACCTCGCTCGCAACTCAGACACGGCTCTCAAATCAATCATATGCTCCTGACTATTTTCATGGAACTTTAATGTAGTGCTAAGATGTTTTCAGTTTTATTCCTTCATCTGCTAATTGACTTCTAGATCTAGCAATTTTAAATAACTTGCAACAAAAACAAAACACTTTATCAAGCTCTTTCGAGTATATAAACCATTTCCTATCATAAGAATCACTATTTCGTAACTTACTTACATAATGTTCTCAAGAGAAGTGTCTACCAAATCTATCTTTCGGATAATTTAAATTAGTTTCTCTAACGACTCCTTTGCTTACAAGTAACTCTTTCATGCTTGAATCTAAACCATCCCAAGCTCTAACATCAAAAATATTGTGATTAAGTCTTTAACATAACAATTTTGAGGACTTTTGTTAGTTTCTTCAATAGAATTTTCATTATCTTCGCTAACATTAACCTCATCATTGTCTAGATTTTCATTATTCATAACATTTTCATTATCATCATTTGCGTTAACTTTATCATCTTCTAGGCTTTCATTATTTTTATGATTAATCATTATCATCATAGGCATTAACCGTGTCCTTTTCTAGGCTTTCATTGTTTATAGGATTTTCATTATCTATTTTAACGTTAACCTCGTCACTATTTTCCGCAACACTATTATTATTCTTTTTCGTTTTGATTACCCACTCATCCATGGAACCGTGCAGAGGTCGTTCAGATTCTTATTGCTTTTTTTTCGTTTTCTATTTTGGGCATGTTTGTGAACGGCGCAACATGATAATCTCGAGTATAAATTTGTATAATACTCTATCTATTAATGCAAGAATAATAAGTATGAAACAATATAATCTCTAGCAAAAATAATAAGTATGGAATAACATCACATGATTAAAATTAATTAAAAAAAAGTCGATAGCTTGAACTGTTTGATGCCTCGAACGAATCTGATTCAACACATATATGTTGTTTCTAATGACAATATTTGAATGAGCTTTTCTAATGTAAGATAAAGTTGTTATTTGTCAAGTGAATAACTATACCTAGTATCTATATATAGGTGCATCGTGGACTACAGGACTTTTAAATGTGTACATTAATAGAGCAATACTATTTCTTATTTTACAATGATTTTGAATTGGGTAATCCATTTTGCCCACGAAACTTTTTTATGTTCGAAAATCACACTGATCACGTAGGATTTTGGTCAAACTAGTTGACTAGACCGTTGACTTAACGAAATCGTTAGTACTTTCGTTAACTTGTAATTTTGTTTTATAATTTTAGTCCTTTAGCTAACTAACATTATCATCATCTAACTAACTTCATCATCATCATCAACATCCACATTACTAGTGGGTATCTAACATAATCATCATCATCAATAATCATCATCATCAACATCCACATTACGAGTGGGTATCGAACATCCACATTACCATATTCACAAAAACAAGATCCACTCCCACAAAAACAAGATCTACAAGATGAAGATCCACATTCCTAAAGTTTGGCTCAAGATTACCAAATAATTTATACGGGCCACGGTACATGATTAGTACAATAACTATGACATTTGCTGATTAAGGTGAAATAGAAGATACGTTGTACCATTAGAGCACACGAAATCATTTGTTGACCCGTTTGAAAAAATTGACCCTATGTCGACAGAACATGGTTTCTTGAATTAGCTATTTGGTCAGATGGGTTGGTAGAACAATAAAATGGAACGCCCTTGATTATGTAGTATTAGTGGAATGAAATGGGACGTCCTTCATGAAGCAGATGGGTTCATCCCTGGGTTTAGCAATGATGGCAGTGGGTTGCCAGACTTTTCAAGCTTTGGTCCCAGAACTTCTCGACTTGAAAGGTGAACAAGTTTCTTCATGTTTATTATTCTTTTTATGGATAAATTATTGATTATTACTATAAGTTTGAATCATTAAGGCCACCTAAATATTATTACTGTAAGTTTGATTGTTGTTGATGATGATGATGTTAGATACTCACTGGTAATGTGGATGTTGATGATGATGATTGTTGATGATGATGAAGTTAGTTAGATGATAATAATGTTAGTTAGCTAAGGTGACTAAAATTGTAAAACAAATTCCAAGTTAACGAAAGCACTAACGGTTTCGTTTAGTCAACGGTACAGTCAACTAGTTTGACCAAAATCCTACGTGGTCACTGTGATTTTCGAACATAAAAAAGTTTAGTAGACATAATGAATCATTTTATAAAATATATTGTGTATTTTGATTTTTACCCTTTTGAATTAGTCAATAGTCCAAAATGGTCAATAGTCCAAAACGTAAATTATGTAATCTACCGACATTGTAGGATAAATAATTGTTCAAATTGAATTATTAGTTACTACCACAACATTTAAATGGGCTTGGGTATTACTAAATCGGGTTGAATGAGACTAGTATAGGTTAGTATGGATATAAAAATGATGCATTTTCCTTTTAGCTGCCCTTGGGCCGTCGCTCACAAAGCCCATAGGCAAATCTGGGCTCCAACATATATAAATCACAGTCCCTCTTCGATCAGACCAGCAAAATATGTATATTTTTTAACCAAAATAAACTCTGCCAAAAACAGAAACACGCTACATATAGGAATTGCCTTTTTGAGTAGTTTAGAATGCATAAGAGTCAAAGTGCCCATGTAGTTGTGCATCTCAATTGGTACGGAGCTTGCTGTTTTTATAGTATACCAGAACTCAGCCAAACCCTGGTGCCAAATTGCCAAATAGAGGAAAGAAGATTCTCCCCAGCTGGGAATGGAACACCAACTTTTCCTGAAAATACGAGTTATATGTTTGCCTCAATGTGAGCGCCATAGCAACAATTCAGTCACAAAGTGCGGAAACACAAAGGAATATGTCAACAACCATAGAAGGAAAAAAAGTCTGGGAGTGAAGTGGACTATAAGTTGGGGAGCCCAACTCATGAGAGGACGAAGAGAAGGTTAAGCATGATGCTCGACCTTCTATCGGTTACGAGAGAAGGTGGCTTAGACCACGGTTAACATAAGGTGTAGCCACTACTAAAGCTAATTATGAGTTGTGTTAACTTTAATAACAAGTCCGATTATTTATTAACTAGTTATGTGTTGCATCACATCACCAAGTGAGAACATGTTTGTTTGACCAAGTGTGGTGACCATTTTATACCTCGAGCGTCAGGGTCGTCCCATGGATTTTGGGGGCCCTGTGCCGTTTTGCGAAAGAGGCCCCTTAAACACAATCCACAGTGCTTATTTAGTAAACGATGCCTTTGAGTTGAGGTTTAAAATAAAGACAAATCAGTTACATAGTATTGTGCTTATTTACTGCCTTTGAGTTGAGGTTTAAAATAAAGACAAATCAGTTACATAGTATTGTGCTTATTTACTATATACAATGTATTTGAGTTAAGGTTTAATATAAAAACGAATAGTATTGAATCATTGTATAAGTTTCAAATCGTATCATAAGTCATATTTTTTAGAAAGAAGTGCAAAAATCATCCCATGTCGAAAAATTGAATTACATCCTTCGTTAATGTTTTGGACAACAGTCATCTCTCCGTTAATGCGCGGGGCACAATACATCCCTCATGGACTAACGGTGCAAATGTTTTCTCGTTAAAAATTAACAAAATCTAAAAGAGAGGGTATTCTTGTCTTTTTCCTTTCCCAGGGATGTATTGTGAACCTTATTATAAATAGTTTCAAAAAAAAATATTTTTAAAAAAAAATATTATTTTCAGAAAAAATAAGTTTTATTTTCTCGAAAAAAAATTATTTTCGAAAAAAAAAATTATTTTCGGAAAAAAAAAGTTTTATTTTCTAAAAAATAAGTTTTATTTTCGAAAAAAAAGTTTTATTTTCGAAAAAAAAAATTATTTTCGAAACAATATGTTTTATTTTCGGAAAAAAGTTTTATTTTCGGAAAAATGGTTAATTTTTGAAAAAAAAAGTTTATTTTCGAAAAAAAAATTATTTTCGAAAAAAAGTTTAACAAGAAATAGACTTTTTTTTTGAAAAAAAAGTCATTTTTTTTTCGAAACAATATTTTTTAAGAAAAAAAGAATATTTTTTCGAAACAAATTTGGTTTAAAAATTATTTTTTTTTTTTAAATGTTTTTTTTTCTTTTTAGAAAAAGATACAACATTTTTTTTTAAATATTTTTTTGTTTTGAAACAAGTTTTTTTCAAGAATAATTTTTTTTTAAAAATAAATCTTTTTTAGAAAATCCATAAAATATTTCGAAACAAAATTTTTAAAAAGAAAGTTTATTTTTTTTCGAAACAAACATTTTTTCAAAAAAATTAAATTCTTTTTTCAAAATTTTTGTTTCGCTAAAATTTTCTTTCCCGAAAATAAAACATATTTTTTCGAAAATAAAACTTTTTTTCCGAAAGTAAAACATATTTTTTCGAAAATAAAACTTTTTTTTCCAAAATAAAACTTATTTTTTAGAAAATAAAACTTTTTTTCCAAAAATAATTTTTTTTTCAAAAATAAAATTTTTTTCGAGAAAATAAAACTTATTTTTTAGAAAATAAATTTTTTCTTTTCCGAAAATAATTTTTTTTTCCAGAAAATAAAACTTATTTTTTCTGAAAATAATTTTTTTTCAAAAACAAATTTTTTTTGAAACTATTTATGATAAGGTTCACAATACATTCCTGGGAAAGGAAAAAGACAAGAATACCCTCTCTTTTAGATTTTGTTAATTTTTAACGAGAAAACATTTGCACTGTTAGTCCATGAGGGATATATTGTGCCACGCGCACTAACGAAGGGATGGCTGTTGTCCAAAAGATTAACGAAGGATGTAATTCGATTTTTCAACATACCACAGGGATGATTTTTGCACTTCTCTCTATTTTTTATTTAAGTTTTTAATTCTTTTGATTTCAAACAAGAGTCTAAAATTGGCTATTTCCGAATCTCTTTAAAAGTTATACAGTAGTTCAAATGTTGTATTAGTAATAAGGAAATCAAATTACATAAAAGTGACTAAAGAAAAATAAAATAAAGAAACGAACCTATTTGAGAAGGAAATTGTGTGAATGATGATGACTAGTGTGTTTGATATGCGTAATTCTAGTAACTAAATTTCAGCTCCTGATATCGTTACTTGATAGTATAAATTATGCTACGTGCTTCTATATTCATAAGAAATAAAAAGTATTGGACAACAGGATTGCAAACAGGCCTGTTATACGATATGCAGCATTAGCCAATTGTGAGGCCCCAATTGGATTATGGGTCCTGTGCAGTTGATCACTTTAACCATTTCACAAAACATTGATGCATATATATCGCTTTTGGATAACTAGGCAAAACTTAGGCTTTCTCTAAATCCACATTAGACGATTGATTTTCTTGACGCATCCATTCACTTGGCTTGTAGAGCATCACACCGTTGAGTTTCTTGAAGAAATATATACATAAAATAATATATTTTCGAAAGTCGTCCCCAACCTAAAAAAATGCACGGTTAAAACATTAAGCAATATATAATTAATATTGTATTAAATATTAATTGTAGTTAAATAAATAAAGCAAGAAAGGAAAGTTAAGAAAAAGGAAATAAAAACCTATGAGGTTTTTGCTTGGTTGCTTAATCACCAAGTTATCACAAGTGAATAATGAGGTCATGAGGCTTTTCTGCTTGGTTATTTGATTACCAAGTTATTAAAAGTATACAAGGAGGTCGTGGACACCTCATTATTTACTTTTTATCCTTAAATCACTTTTCTTTCTCTCTTTCTCTTTGTCTGATGGGTAGAAAAATCCTAAAGGGGGTGTTTGGTTTTTATCGATCGGTGGGCAAGAAACCAATAAGTTTTCGCGTGTTGATTGATTCAAGAAGCTTCGTTTATTGGGTGTTTAACACTTACGTACTAGCATACTTATTGTTTGTTTAAACGTATTGTGTGTGTATACTTAGAAAGATCATAATTTGATCTTTAATTAGGTTTTCGTTTATATTGGTTGTTCGATAAGTTGATTTAATCCATTACTACAAGGTATGCGATTCTTTATCGTTTATGCTAATTACTTGTCTATACGTGATCTTATTATTTCGATGCGTACTCGTGATTATTAGTGTGTTAATATGCTTAAGGATTTTTATAAATTCCAACAGTGACATCACGAGTCGTTCGTATAGCTTTTAATTACATTGAAAAAAAGATCTGAAATTGTGTAAACTTACTATGAGGTTGTGTAATTATTCTATTTGATGATTAGGTTTTCATAAACCCTAATTAGGGTTAATAAAATAAATTAGACAAACCCTAAGTTGAAGCAATTTGTTGTAATAAATATGTTGTTAATTGTTAATTACTTGTTATTTATCACATTATTAATTGTTAATATCATAGATCCATGTGAATCATGCAAGTTTATCGTGGATAAAATGTTCTTGATATTAGATATATAGAACGTAATTAATCGTTAATGGTTAATACATGCTTAATTGATGGTTTATGATGAATCTTGACATAATTATTATGTAATTTTTATGAGGTTTGTTTTGACACCTGTCAATTAAAAAATTCATAATAAATTCATACGTTGTCAGACAAATATGAAATTTTTGTGGGAGGTCCATGACTCAATGATCGACAAATTTGTAGTTTGGAGCAAAGGCTGGGGAAGACCCAAGTTATACGCTGACGTGACTTGAAGTCAGATTAAATTGTAAGACAGCTTTACATGTTATGTGGTGTATACTTAAATCTGACTTTTTTTTTTGAACGGCAAATTTTATTAAAGAATACTAGCAAGGAGCTAGCATTAAAACATTACAAGGTAAGGTGCTTTAAGCCAATCGTTCCAACTAAACGTAGCTTTACACCGGAACTTACACCAATAAAAAGATCTAGAAACAATATCATCAAATATAATCGCCTTTGAGGGCTTCTTGTCTTCAAAAAGAGTCTTGTTCCTGAACGTCCAAATGTGCCACCAAGTAACATAGAAAATGCCTTCGTTGTTTTTAGTCTTTAACTGTAGACGCAGAGATAATAACCAAGTCTTCCATTCTTCATACAAATTACCCACGAAAACAGGAAGATTCCACCAGTGACAAATCTTTGTATAAAGGTGAGAGGCCAGGTTGCAAGCAAAAAACAAATGATTGGATGTTTCGACACCTGTGTCACAAACAGGACAGGAAATGGAATTCAAAGAGATACATCGACGAGACATACTGAATCAAGAGGGAAAAGCATCAAGTTTCACTTTTCAGGCGATAATATTAATTTTGATGGGGACGGTTTTGATCCATTGGGTCTTTGAAGAAACCGCAGGTAAGTTGATGACGTATAGTCCCCAGCCGGGTCATTAACCCGGCCCGAGGGTACTACCCGTATCCGGCCCATTACGTATGGGTGGGATAATGTCAGTCAGGCTTATGGGCCTGAGTGAATAGTAACCGCGCACACGTGTGCGGCCCACGGCCCGGTACGGCCGATACGGCCGACATAGGGTTAGACAGAATAATATCCTGTCTAGGGATATCTTTACCCCATTAAGAGAGGATATTCACTACCAGAATTAGAAGATTACAATCATTCTAATTCTGGTGTTTATCTCTTCCTTGGGGCCGAAGGAACAGTGAAAGCCCACTAGGGTTTCACTACCTATAAAAGGAACCCCCAAGGGTTCCACAAAGGTATCACAATTCTCTCTAAACTCACATATAACCCTAAATCGATTACTTACTCTCACGCCAGAGTCTAATCGTGGGAAACCTTCCCACGGTAAGCCTAACGCGTGTTGTTTAGTGTGCAGGATCCCAACCAAAAGATTCACTTGGTGCAGGAGCCGGTACCCAGCCAACCCGAATTAAGCCTAATTCGGGTCTAGCAAGGATCAACCAACTTTTGCATCAACAAGTTGGCGCCATCCGTGGGACCCGAACACTAAGCTAGAACAGAATCTCCTCGATTTTTTCAATGACGAAGGGGCATCCGCCAGTTAACCCCAGGAACGTGAATCCTGGGAACCGGAAGTCCCCAGGGGAAGGAATTCTTATTCCCAACCAATCACCCAGCCGCCTCGCAGGCGGGCCAGGTAACCGTAGCGGTCTTCAGTCCGCAGGGGTGACGAGCACGATCTCGGTGACACCACCGCCCACTTCAACCCTGGACAACCCTGATCCGGGAAGTGCGCCAGGCCCCCCTAACAAGGAGCCACGTAGACCCTTAATGGAGGAAGAAGTGGAAGCTCAACCGCTCAGCGAGGATGAACTCACTCGAGTTCTCACTCAGAATTTTGAAAGGATCGTCCCAGGGATCGCATCAAGATTGAGCCTGGGGAGGAACCTCCAAGCCCGACTCAACTTTGGCGACAGTGGACCATCCACTCCTTCCCGAAATCGGAGAAGGAGGACTCAGCCTCGAGAGCAGGGAACCTTTGAGGAAGACCCTCAACCCCGGAATGTGTTTGAACGCATAGGGGATCGCATCATGCAAGAATTAACGCAGCCTCAAGATGGAGAAAGGTCGGACGGCTCACCCGAGCGGCCAGACCGAGAGCTGACCAGAACCACACGCCGCCCAAGTGTGTGGGATAGAATGAACACAGGGAGAAAGGCTCCTGGTTCGTCTCAAAAAAGTGGTCCCTACTCAAAAGGCGGGGCACCACCGCCGTCCCCAGATCCGTCTGGGGAGGACTCAGATGACCACCCGCCCAAACGCCGTCGGCCTAGGCGCACGCCACCACCACCAAACAATAATGAGTATTATGGTGGCCCCTACTATAGGGATACGGAAGCAGAGGACCTCTCGCGTCCGTGGTGTGAACCATGGGATGACCCTAGGCTCACGCGGCCATGGGTTGATCCCAGGGAAGATCCGTTTACCCTCCGTATACGGAACTACTCTGAGGACACCAAACGTCGCATGCCGGCGTGTATCAAGACGTACGATGGGTCCGGTGATCCTGTCGATCACCTCAAAATATTTGATACTCAGGCTAAAATTGAGCGATGGCCCATGCCTATATGGTGCCAAATGTTCAATTCGACCTTAATAGGAAACGCTCGTGACTGGTTCGAGGCACTTCCCCCACGGAGCATTGATAGTTTCACGGAACTACGAACTGCGTTCGAGAACAATTATACTCAAAGGAAGAAGTATAATAGGGATCCGGTTTCATTGGCAACTGTCAAGCAACGGCCGGGGGAGTCCACAGAAGCCTTCACTGAGCGCTTCAATGATGAGTGCACACGCACGAGAACCATGCCAGAGCTCCTGAAAATCTCGGACTACATGCACGCCATAACAGACAGAGAACTGATCAGGCGTCTCAATGACAAGCGTCCAGAGAGATACGATGACCTCATGGAAAGGGTCAGAAATTTCATAGAGGGAGAGACAGCTGTTGCCGCGGCCTACCCATCCCGAGGAAATGGGTACCGCTCAAATGACCAGTCCCGGAGACAGTCGGGTGGCCAAGGCAACCAGAACAATAACAAGAGCTCGGACTATAAGAGCCAAAGCAAAAGCGGACGGTCGGACGACAAGTTCACCCCCTTAAAGATGTCCTACCGGGAGATCTTGCTGACTGAAGGGGCGAATTTTCCAAGACCTCCCCCAATGACCACACCCCCGGAACGTCGGCAGGGAAGTCGCTTCTGCGAATTCCATAATGACAAAGGACACGGCACGGAGGAGTGTATCCAGCTGAAGAAGCACATTGAGTCGCTAATCAAATCAGGCAAACTCAAGCACCTGGTTAAGGATTGGAAAGACGGAAAGGACAACAACAAGAAGTATGATAAGAAGGACCCCCAAAAGGACAAGCCTTCTACCATATACATGATCCAATCCAGACAGCGCCGCACGAGACAGAAAATTGGCCAAAAATTTTCCCGCGGCAAGGAAATCTCATTCCCTCTCATCACAGCAAGTGACGTGGTTGATGCGCCTCTCACCATTGAGATAAGCATTGGAACACACAATGTCCGCCGCATGTATGTGGATGGAGGGTCGTCAGCAGAGGTATTATATGAACACTGCTTTGTGCAGTTATGCCCAGAAATAAGAAGCCAATTAGTACCGGCCACGTCGCCGCTTACTGGCTTTAGTGGAGATACTATCTGGCCAATAGGGCAGTTGCGTCTGCTTGTCACCATCGGGAATGAGGAACATTCCACTACAACGTGGATGAACTTCATGGTGATACGTTCACACTCTCCTTATAATGGAATCATAGGCAGACCAGGCATTTTGGCTATCCGGGCAGTACCCTCTACGGCACACGGAATGATTAAATTCCCCGTTGATGGGGGAATCGTTACTATTTATAACACAGTCGCGCCAACGTCCGAGTGTCACACTGTGACAACACCGGCACCACCTGTACCACCCAAGGACGGAGCACCACCACCCAATTGGAAGGTGGCCATTCACCCTGACTACCCGGAACAGGAGGTATCCATAGGGGGGGCACTCTCAGATAGCGGCAAAAGGGCCATGTGCGCACTTTTAAGTGCAAATTTGGACATATTCGCATGGGAGCCAAAACATATGACGGGTGTACTACGTACGATAGCAGAGCATAAGCTCCAGATCCGCCAAGGGTACCAACCCATCAAGCAAAAGAAGCGCGGCCAGGCGCCCGAGAGAAGCCAAGTTATATTGGAGGAAGTGCGGAAACTGGTGGACGCAGGCATTATGCGCGAGGTATACTACCACGAGTGGTTATCCAATCCAGTCATGGTCAAGAAACATGACGGAAGTTGGCGCATGTGCGTGGATTTCACGGACCTAAACAAGGCCTGCCCACAGGACTGTTACCCGCTACCAGAAATCGACTGGAAAGTAGAATCTTTGTGTGGATACCCTTTCAAATGCTTCTTGGATGCATATAAAGGGTATCACCAAATCCAGATGGCGGAGGAGGATGAAGAAAAAACGGCTTTCCACACAAGCCAAGGCGTATATTGCTATACAAAAATGCCGTTTGGATTAAAGAACGCCGGCGCTACGTATCAGCGGTTGGTGGATAAAGCTTTCGAATCACAAATAGGACGCAACTTGGAAGTATATGTTGATGACTTGGTGATAAAAAGCTACACGGAGGAGGCACTCCTCCGGGATGTCCAGGAGACATTCGACACGCTGAGAAGGATTAATATGAAGTTAAATCCAAAGAAATGTACGTTTGGTGCAACAGAAGGAATGTTCTTGGGATATTTGATTGACCCAAACGGCATAAAACCTTGTCCAGAGAAGACGGACGCAGTGATACGGCTACCGTCCCCGCAGACACGGAAAGAGGTGCAATCCCTGAATGGGAAGTTAGCCGGATTAAATAGATTTCTATCCAAATCCGCAGAGAAGTCATTGCCTTTATTTAAGACGCTCAAGAAGTGTATTAGAAAGGGAGACTTCCGTTGGACGAAGGAAGCTGAGGAAGCCTTTACCCAACTCAAGCAGCATCTCGCATCTCTCCCCATGTTGGTAGCTCCCCGCCCAAAGGAGGAACTTGTTATGTATCTCTCGGCTACTCATGGCGCAATAAGCGCGGTACTTATGACGGATAGAGACACAATACAGACCCCGGTCTACTTTATAAGTAGAACATTACAAGGAGCGGAACTGAATTATTCCCCCATGGAAAAATTGGTGCTAGCACTAGTATTTGCTACAAAGCGGCTGCGTCGGTACTTTCAGGCGCACCCGATTGTCGTGATCACGGATCAGCCAATCAAGCAGGTTATATCTAAACCAGACGTGGCAGGGAGACTTGAAAAGTGGAGCATCCTACTGGGAGGGCATAATATATCTTACAGACCAAGGACGGCTGTTAAAGGCCAGATCTTGGCAGATTTCCTGATTGAAAAGCCGGATGAGGAAGAACCAATCATTAAGCAAGAGGAGGTCCCAGCGGAACCTTGGGTGCTATTCACGGACGGATCCTCATGCACAGACGGGTCCGGGGCAGGCCTCATCCTCACAAATCCAGAAGGCATGGAATTCACGTACGCCCTCCGTTTTGAGTTCACGGCCACCAATAACGAAGCAGAATATGAAGCATTAATTGCGGGTTTAAAAATCGCCGCTAGAATGGGAGTCCGCAACCTAGAGGCCTACGTGGACTCACGGCTTGTCGCGAACCATATTCTAGGTGGGTATGTGGCTAAGGAGGACAACATGGTCAAGTATCTGGAAAAAGTTAAGTCGTTAATCGCGACTTTCAGTAAGTTTTCCATCAAGCAGGTGCCAAGGGGCGAGAATAAAAAAGCGGACGCTCTCAGTAAGATCGCATCCACGAGCTTCGCCCACTTGTCTAAACAGGTTTTGGTGGAAATACTCAAGGAAAAGTCTATCATGGAAGGGGAAGTGACTGCTATAGTTGAAGAGGAGGGACCTACGTGGATGACCCCAATCATCAACTATTTGACTAATGAAACCCTTCCAGACGAGGAAAAAGCAGCAAGACGCGTCAAAAGGAAGTCACAACATTTCGAACTCCGGGAAGGCATCCTTTACAAGCGCTCTTTCTTGCAGCCGTGGCTGCGGTGTGTCGGACCACGCCAGGCAGCCTACGTTACCAGTGACATACACGAAGGATTGTGCGGCATGCATGCAGGCCCACGATCCGTGGTAGCCCGAGCCTTGCGAACAGGATACTATTGGCCCACTATGCACAGGGACGCGCGAGATATGATTCGCAGGTGCAATGATTGCCAAGTGCATAGGCCAGTACCGCGGCACCCGCAGCAGGAGCTTACACCTATCACGTCCCCGTGGCCATTTTACAAATGGGGGATTGACATTGCAGGACCATTTCCTGTAGCTGCGGGAGGGGTTAAATTCTTGATTGTTGCAATGGATTACTTTACACGATGGATAGAAGCCAAGGCAGTAAAATCTATCACGGGTAAGCAGGTAAAAAAGTTTGTGTGGGAACACATCGTATGCCGTTTCGGTCTACCTGGAGAAATTATATCAGACAACGGCAAACAGTTCACGGATAACCCATTCAAAGACTGGTGTGCATCATTGAACATCAAGCGGCGCTTCGCGTCTGTCAAGCATCCACAAACGAACGGCCTTGTCGAACGAGCAAATAGGAGCTTGGGGAATGGGATCAAGGCGCGGCTGGATGAACGACAGGGCAAATGGGTCGATGAATTGTCGCACGTGCTATGGGCACATAGAACGATGATAAAAACAGCCAATGGAGATACTCCGTTTGCATTGGCTTACGGCACTGAAGCCGTTATACCAGCAGAAATAGGGATGCCTACTATCCGCACGGCGGAGGTTAATGCAGTCACAAACGATGAACAACTGCGAATCAACCTGGATCTGTTGGAAGAAAAAAGGGAAATAGCAGCCATCAATGAAGCTAAGTCCAAGGCTAAGATGAAGGCTTATTACGATGCCAAAGTCAAGGGTGTTTCTTTTCGACCGGGAGACTACGTCTATCGTGCTAACGAAGCAAGTCGAGTGGAAAATACAGGAAAACTGGGCCCTAAATGGGAAGGACCGTATGAAGTCATCGAAACCTTGGGACGAGGCGCGTACAAGTTACGCGACATGGATGGCCGCGACCTAGAGCGCACATGGAACATCGCCAATCTAAAAAGGTGCTATCTTTGAAAGCTATGGCTCCCGCATGGACACTTCGCTCTAAGCGGTCTCAATAAAAACCATGCGGGTTTTATTTGTCTTACTTGTTTTTCTTATGTTTGTTCTAGTTTCCTTTATGGACCCCTTTTTTTTTAGGACTTGTCATTATTCAAACAAAAATGTAAATGTTCTAATAAAATGCCGTGGTGCCTAGCTAGCTCCACGGCCCTGTTTCGTGCAAATAATTGTCATCTTTGTTAGATTCTTTGTCAGACGTATGAATTTTATTTGTGTTATAATATGCCATGTTTCTTTCATATGCATTCTCTCGAAATACCGTACATGTACCATACGCCTCCAGGTGGGGTAAGAGGATTAAGTGAACCTACTAATTCAACTTGCCGCGTAAGAGGGATGCAACCCCAGCCGCACGGATCACGTATCCTTACTAGACACCTTACTCACAAGACGTTGGGGTAAGCTTCATATGCTATAGCCATACTGTGCTCCGCATAATAAAGACGCACGTCGCACGTCTAGTAAATTATAGACTTGAATGTATTTTCTTTGCGAGTAAGACGTGGTATCATGCAGTATTGAACTACAATATTTCAAACACAAGCACAAATACACAAGTTTCCAAACAAATCAAAATCGCCGTGGTTACCCACGGACTTATATACAAAACATAAAATTGTTAGCCGTGTACATACACGGACGAATCGAAACAATACATATTCAGGGATTACAAAACTAGTGTTTGATTGTGGACAAAGGAGCATCCTAAATTGAGGGGAGAAACCTACCCATCTCTGCTTGTTCTTCCACCAGACGCGGCAACCATCCATCACGCTCTCCCCGCTTCTGGGCTTGGGCTGCGGTCCTTTCCAACACCACGTCTAAGGGTTCCTCGTCCAATACGACCCTGGTTACGTCTTCATATACAGGAAGGGTTAGAGGAAAGTTAGCAGTGGGAGGCATGCTAGGATTGAGCTTCTCCATGATTTCAGTGTTCGGGGCATCTTTGGTGGCCTCTAGCTCATCCAGGAATGGGTAATGCAGATCCTGCATCGCGGCCATGGAGGCAGTCATCTTGCTGGCGGCTTCGGGCTTAAAAAAGGTGTGATGGGCGATGTCCCCACCTTTGGTGATCAGTTCAGCAGCCTCAACCATTCCTTCGTGCCGGCCATGGTCGATGCCATCAGATACAAGGTTGGCAAATTGTTGTACAAAGGATGGGGCCTCTAGCACCTTCGTCACGGCCAGGCGTGCTCCATGCCCAACCATCCACCTACGGCCCGCAATGGCTGTTAGCAATTGAGGGCACAGTACATTGTCACGCTCAGCGGTCAGGGCATCCATCACCAATTCTTTTTGGGCAATTGCCTCTTTCAGCTCTTGGGTGATGGCCCTTTCCTCAGCAAGTTCTGTCTGCATTTTTTCCATGTTTCGGACGGCCAAATGCGCGTCCTTCAGCTTCTGGTTCAGATCATCTACTTGGCTGGCGCAAGAATGGGCAGAAGCTTCGGCCGTGGTCACCTATAGTAAAAGCCGCGTTAGTACATTCATTGTTTGGTATATATGGGTGGTGCGGTACGGATATGTACCTTGATGTTTGCAGCATCTAGTTGAGACTCAAGGTGGGCTACTTGCTGATCGTGTTCACTCGCACGGGCCGATTGTGTCTTGATAGTTGCCTCAGCATTCGCCAGTTTGGATTGGAGGTCAGCAATCAGGGCTTCATTATCTTCAATCATTTTTTCCCTCCGTCCAACTTTCCTCTTGAGGGATTCGACGTGCCCAAGGGCAGCTTCAAACCTGACTCTCATCGCGGTTCCCATCGCCATTTGATGTACAAGCGTCCCATTATACTCATCAGCCAAATCCGCCTGATTTAGTGAGTTCACCTCTTGCACCAAGCTTGGTGGTATGCAGTTGTTGAGGTACTCACGACACTCCTCAACACTCCTCAATCGCGACGCTGTGGTAATGGTCCATATAGGGTTAAAAGGTTGGGGAGCACCGGATGTGGGGAAATCTTGGGAAAGCAGGGGTGAACCATCTTCAAAAACAGGGCCGGACTTTGTGGCGACCGCAGGATTTTCTTCAACAGCTTTACCTTTCTCCTTATTCACTTGGGTGTCAGAAGGCGGTGCGGCCTCAGCTTGGTTGTCCCTGCGACATGAGTATCATGGAGTATTTTTTAAGTATGTAAAAAAAAAAAAAAAAGACATTCTTGCATGTTTGGATGGTTTCTTACATATTGCTTCTTGCTCCTTCGGAAGCAGTTGGGGCAACTTGGGTGACGGGATCGACATGAGTGACCCGGTTAGCCTCGGAACCCTGGGTGGCACTCCCAACAGATTGATACATAGGGTGGTCTTCTCGAAGCTTCTTGCGGGGAGCATTGTGTTCACCAATCTCGGCCGATGCAGTATCGCCTGCACGGTTCCCCCTCTTCCGGGTGCGCCTAGTGAGGGGCTGTGCTGTGATTTCAGCAATCTCCTCTTCGGCCTCCTCATCTTCGTCCAAGTTAACATGCTGTTGCACTTCATCATCATCATCATCGCCCATCAGTCGACGAATGGTGGAGTCGGTTTCGATATTGTCTCCCTGTTGTTCTCTATGCGGTGAGGAAGGCCCGGCTCCCCCTTGGTTCATCTGGTCATTACCATCACCATGATCTCCATGTTCTTCATCAGAATGGGGATCAGGCACGGCTTCCAAGGCAACCGTCACTGGTCGGGTGTGCTCAAGGAGGGGCTGTTCATCTTCACGGAGAGGGCGGAGACCTTCCGGCACAAGCTTTGGATCGCCCTGGCGCAACAGTCCAAAAAAGTTCATCTCTGTCCAGCACAAAACAATAGATGTTAGATATCGTACAAACACATGTATGCATTCTTATTGACGTACGGATGATTAGCCTACCTTCGCCCTGTCTTCTCCAAAATACAGGATACCTATTGGAGGGACCAAAGTAATTGCGGCTAATTCCTAGCAAGCATAAGAATGATTCCGGTAGGTTTCTATGGAATCCAGTCCTATTTCGATCTAACTCTTGCGAGTGAAGGGGATTGTATGTACTGGCGTGCGGCTTAGGGTCGTGCGGGAATCTGTTCCTAATGATGAAATCACCCGGCCATACCACTTCGTCAATGAAAAAGTAATGGTCGTACCAATTTTTCAGTGAATCCATTGGTTTGTTGTGTGATTGTGGGCTGTTGGAGGCTCGTTTTTTGAAAGATACCCAACCGTTCACTAAGTTTGGAGTGTAAAACAACCTAAATAACTCTACGGTTGGGGGGATACTCCTAGCACGGCAAAGAATCTCGAATTGGCTAATTTTACAGGCACCTATGCAGTGGAGCTGACTAATGTGTACATTATAATATCCTAACAGATCTACGAGAAAGTGGGTGAAAGGGATGCGGTAATTAGCCGCATCAAACAGGCGAGTATAGAGGCCTATCTTACCCGCTGGAGCCTCAGTTATGAGGTCCCCAACGCCAGGGAGTGAGGGGTGTAGGTTGGAAGGGATGAAGTAATTTGTACAAAAATGGTTTAACTGGTCTTGGGACATGACATTTAGCACGGATCCGATGGTAGGGCTGTTTCTATTGGCCATTACTAAAAAAGAGTGTAAGGACGTGGTATTCTAACCTGCGTGTGAAGGGATCCGTGCGTACTTGGTTCAAGATAAAAGGAAAGCTTTAATGGCAGAAATGGAGGTTGTGAACTGTGTGTTTCACACAGCCGTAGGGGTGGCTTATTTATAGGGTTACCTTGAGGGTCACAGCCTGTTGGATATGTGACACGTGTTGGCCACTATTCTCAATCGTGTGGCTAGGGGGCAATAGGCAAGTGAAACGTCAGATGGGACCCACGGGTCATATCTGACCCACACGTTTGCACTGCTCAATGTTCTGACTGTCTGCACTTTTGTCAGTCAAACAAGTCAGATGAACAGTCGTTCATGTCGGGTTATGCGGCTCTAACGTAAGACTTGACATTTAATGATATATTAAATTTGTCTCGGCTACTATGTATCGAGCATCATTGTCCTTTGTTATGAATTCCTTGGTACGTCCGGGAGCATCTTTGTAGTCTAGAGGTTCCACCTACGGTTGTAACAACTAGACTGGGGGGACATGATGACGTATAGTCCCCAGCCGGGTCATTAACCCGGCCCGAGGGTACTACCCGTATCCGGCCCATTACGTATGGGTGGGATAATGTCAGTCAGGCTTATGGGCCTGAGTGAATAGTAACCGCGCACACGTGTGCGGCCCACGGCCCGGTACGGCCGATACGGCCGACATAGGGTTAGACAGAATAATATCCTGTCTAGGGATATCTTTACCCCATTAAGAGAGGATATTCACTACCAGAATTAGAAGATTACAATCATTCTAATTCTGGTGTTTATCTCTTCCTTGGGGCCGAAGGAACAGTGAAAGCCCACTAGGGTTTCACTACCTATAAAAGGAACCCCCAAGGGTTCCACAAAGGTATCACAATTCTCTCTAAACTCACATATAACCCTAAATCGATTACTTACTCTCACGCCGGAGTCTAATCGTGGGAAACCTTCCCACGGTAAGCCTAACGCGTGTTGTTTAGTGTGCAGGATCCCAACCAAAAGATTCACTTGGTGCAGGAGCCGGTACCCAGCCAACCCGAATTAAGCCTAATTCGGGTCTAGCAAGGATCAACCAACTTTTGCATCAACATAAGTAGTTACTATCTATCGCCCTTCTTAAAGAAGCAACATAAAAATCTCATGTATCATTGAGAGTCCACGTCCACCTATCTGCAACTAGCTGCAAATTAACATTTGCAATCAAATCCCTTAATTCAGAAAGATGAGCCTGTTCAAGCCCTCCTCTAGGAGTCTGACGGAACGAGTTGTCTAACCCATTACCTGCTATCTTCGGTCTAACAGTAACATCCTTAACATTTTCAAGAGCAAACAAACGGGGGAAAAGATTATTAAAGGAATCGTTACCTATCCAATGATCACGCCAAAAACTAATTGTGGAACCATCACCAAGCTTGAGACGCAAGATGTCCATAACGTTTATACCTATCACTTTTAGAGCATCCATTTCTTTCACAATATGAAGCCAGCTAGAAATCTTACACACCTTAATGTTTTTTCTGATTTTCCCATCTTCACCATGAATCGCCTTAATAGTACGAGTCCACAAAGATGCACTCTAGTCATAAAACCGCCAAACCCTTTTTAACATTAAAGCTCTGTTTAATGCAAATAAGCTAGAAACACCGAGACCACCTTTATCTTTAGAAGCTAAAATTTTGGACCATTTAATCCAACAAGCTTGGTTACTGTTAAGAGTATGCCCGTGGAAAAATTTTCTATGAATCGATTCAAGCTTACTTAGAACAGTTTGAGGAGCTTTATAAATAGATAAATGGAAAACCGAAATAGAACTCAACACCGATTTAAGAAGAGTTAGACGTCCACCTATCGATAGGCACTTCATTTTCCATTTAGAAAGACGAGAACATACCTTTTGAATCACCTCCTCCCATGCATCAGCTTTAGACATAGAACAACCAACTTAAATCTGACTTACGCAATCGATTTTCGATGCATGTGGCTCACTTCTATTAAGAAGTGAAAATACTATTCATATCTATGCATCCTATTTAATTGACTTGGATTCATCGTCAATTGGTATGCATGTTGTATGTGATTAATTGTTCATTGGATATATGTTTTATGTTAATGTTTATTTGTTTTACTTTTGATTATAATTGTTGTATATCATGTTTCAAGTAAAGGGTCTTTCGAAAATAAAAATAAACCGGCTTAAAACTATATGAAATTTGATTTATTATAAGCTTATTCTTGCACGGTCATATAAGGCAACAAATGAGTCACCCTTACATGGTTTTAAATCTAACTCACTCCGTGACTACCAAGAATCAAGTTTATAATTTGTTTTCAATTATAAAGATATAAAACTTTATTAATGACGTAATTTGATAAAGTACTACTTAGTTGCAAGGATAAGGTTTGGGGAGACTCATCAAGACTTCAGTCTTGTAGATACCATTACCCTATAATGTTGGGCTACTTGTAGTTTCCTTACCTTGCATATTATTTAGGAAGCCTTGAGTGGTATAGGGTTTGAATGATTTTAATCATTCTTTAATCTTATCTTTGATAAAATTAAACTTCTTTAAATGAAAAACTTTTGAATCGTAAATTTTTATGATAAAACTATTTATACAATTGATTTGTGAGTAAAATAAGTGATATTAATAATTAACGTAATTAAGTAAATTTTTCTTAAACTTTCAGGATACAAAGATGTTGCATGCTTCTTTGTACACGTTTTGAAATTATCAAAATTATACCCTTTTTAAAGTAAGTTATTTTGCCATTCAACTAGTTTAGACACTTGCACTTACTTTTTCATCATACGTGAGAATGCGGTGCTTTTGTAACTCATGTTGATATAATACTCCTAATTGTGAGACGTTGGTGCTATATAATCATAGTTTTTGGTTGGACGACTTAAGCATGTTAAGATAGGTGGGACCTTAACTCGTGGCAATTGATGGGATAAACATTCTCACCTTTTCATTTTTGAATTTGTCACAAGCGATGTACATAAATTAGAGTCCCATAATTCTAGAAGTTGTATTTGATGCAATTATTGAACGTCAATTACCCCTTGAATACCATCATCACAGATCAACTGATGCGGTGGTAGAATGTCTTGGTGGATTATACCTTTTAGAAAATTAATTGTTTATTTATAAACATGAGTATTTAATTTTCTATAAAGATAGTATTATTGAAAATACTAAAATTGAATTTTGTGCTTTTTTAAAGTATTATTGCAACGAAGTTCCATAAACTTATGTTGTTCGACAAACAAAGTCTCTTTTCCTTATAAGAAAGAGATATATACCTACTCCTTTTCTTTCTTAGAGAAATATATTAATAGGTTCGATTGGATTTTTGTAATTATCACTTTTTAAGAGAATTTAAATGTTTAAGAAGATTTGCACAACTTATTATTTACAGTAGATCTGATTACTCTTATTTTGAATTTTTGAGAATCTTTCAAACTAATAAGTCCCTTCGAGTTCTCTAAGCATGTTTTGTTCTTTACATATCGATACCCCTTAAGGTTATAATAGATAAAAACAAAACAAGTGTTTTGTTTGCTTATTGTGATTATAATAACTAGTTTTATTTACCTTAAGAATTTTTTTAACCCAATGTAGAAACTATATACCTTTATTTAATGGTAGGCCTAATATGGAGTAAATTGCATGCTAGTTTTTAAGTTGATAAAAGCATGATGGATAGTGTCTCATCTACATGGTAGAAGTTCAAACACTTTTTATAATACATTAGTAATTATTCCTTATGGGTATTTAAAGTGAGTAGAAAAGTACATAAATTTCTATTTTCTTTTCAGTGGAAAGTAACATTTGTAATGTTGTCAATATCCAGTGGGAGCATTATGTTTTACTACTGAAAATACATTAATTAAACGTTGACTACTTCAGTGGGAGTTACAAGCTTGTTTACCTTGGTAGTAATCCATATTATTTCTTTTTTTTTGAACGGCAATTTTATTAAAAAACTAGCAAGGAGCTAGCGAAAGAACATTACAAGGAAATAAGGTTTGGATTTTTTAACCAACAAACCCAAGACAAATTCCTATTACATCTGTTTTTGCACCAAAAAAAGATCTTGAAATAATCTCATATTATTTCTAGTTTGACTTTAAATAATAACTTACTTTCAGAATATGAAGAACCATAGTTGTAAGGATGATTGCATCCTATTATATATGATAATCACTTCTGAAGTATATCCCATATGATAATTATGCATGATTACTTATAAATCAATACGCTTGACATTCTACTAGTTATGCAACTATACATTACATTATCATATTGTTCACATAAACATATTAGTGTAATATGACACCCTACGCAAATCCCACATTGGTTGTGGCTAGGAGAGATCATTGGTTCATAAGATAACATTCGCTTACAATGACACAACGCGTTTTGTGGTAACTGTAAGTGGGGTTCTTAGGAACCGTGCAGTAAAGCGTGCTCATGTGAGAGTAGTACTGGCTTGGGTGACCTGTCGGGAAGTACTCACATGAAGGCCACAAAGCAGAGTCGTGAGCGTGCGGACAAAGCAAACAATATTGTGGTCTGAGTAGGCGGGATGTTACATGTGGTATCAGAGCCACTGCTAAGCCATTCGGGATGGTGGGGCAGACCTCATCGAGAACGATGAGTCTTGACTTTGACACGCTAGGAAAATCTCACATTGGTTGTGGCCAGGAGAGATCCTTGGTTCATAAGATAACATTCGTCATGCAATGACACAACGCGTTTTGTAGTCTACTGCAAGTGAGGTTCTTAAGAACCATGCAGTTAAGCATTCTCATGTGATAGTAGTACCGGCTTGGGTAACCTGCCGGGAAGTACTCACATGAGGGACACAAAGCAAAGTCGTGAGCCTATGGGCAAACCGGACAATATTGTGGTCTTAGTAGGCGGGATGTTACATATGACCTCTCTTCAAAAGAGATTGTTAGCAAGCTTTCAAGATGGTGCATAATGTGAGCATGTGGGTGACGAGACAAGATCGCAAGAAGGCAAAGACATATCAAGGATGGTGACCAACAAGAATGAATCAGTCGTTTGTTTGAAGATCTCAACACTAAAGATTAATATTCTCTATAAATCCTCGCATATCATAGAGGAATGACCACTCAGTGAGGGAGATGTTAGTCTTCAAATATTGTTATCATTCAAGAATGACTTGGTCACAGGTTTGAAGATCTCAAGATTAAAGACAAAGTCGAAAGACAACGACAAAGGCTCAAAGATCACATCATGAAGGAACAATTCTACTATTACACCTTCAAGTCTCATTTATTGCGAGATTAGTAATCTTTATAAATCTCCAAATGTCGAAGAGGAATGACCTCTCATTGGGGGGATTGTTTGCCTCAAAATATTGAGTCAAACAAGAATGTTCGGTCATAGGTTAATTATGTATCGATTATTAGAACGTTGTAATATGTAATAGGAGAGTTGAAATATGTGGGCTTGATGGTTAGCTTAAAAGGCCTCTTTCAAGTTACTAAGCATTTTATTCAAGCCCGTCCCATCATAGTAAATCAATGGAGTCAAAGGAATCATATCAAAACAGCAAGTAATCTTAAAGGAAATCATAGCCATGGCTTTTAGAGATCATGCAAATGGAGATAAAAAAAGAGATAAGAAGGTCCTTGCTAAAAGGACGGAATATATGTACCTTAGCAAAACGCGTATACAAGGAACCGCACACAAATGCTAACGAATACTAATCACGTGTAACCGGGACTACAAAGATGTACATACATACATACATATCATATATCATATAAAAACCATAATATAAAGTTACCAAAAATAGGTGGTTGACATTTCCAAATACATAGTTTCCATATTTAAAATATTTTGTCAGTATTCAAGGTAAGTATTACTACTTAGTTACCGCATAAAAAACTTTCCATAAATTATTATTAAAATCTCAGAGGTTCCCTCATGGGTCTATAAGACATCTGTAAGAGGTTTTATGCCCATTGGTTACCCAACCAAAGATATGACAAAAAGCCCAAAACTAGCCTAAAACAATTTTGGTCAGAACATACAGAAAGTAGAGACGGTTTTGACCCACTTAAACACTTTCTTAATTTTATAAGAAACTCTAGTGGATGTCCCAACATATGAACACCATCACTCTGAAGTGGCTTGATCAAAATCATTATAGCTAAGGAGTTATAATTTTAATGGCAACTCAAACATTTTAAGTCTCAAAAATCAGATTTTGACACCTTAACTTGTTAAATCCGAAAACATTTCTACATGCCTTTTAAAAATAAATAAAAATATATTATGAAACTAGACTCCCTTTAGTTAATCTTTGGCACAAAAATTATGTCAATTTCTTTTATAAAATTCGTTTCATGATGTTTACAAGTTGACCCTTTTTCCAAAATCCCCAAAACCCCTATTCTAAAAATCATGATTAAGCCATCTAGATCACCATAGAGTGTCTAGATCTTGATTTTTATGATATAATAACTTAATTACAACTCATAGGGGCTTTTTAAACATATATCTAGATGATCATTAATTTTCAAAACCAATCAACCACCAAAATCATAAGATTAGAGTTTATAAAATCCTAATATCAATAAAAATAGAAAAACTAACACTCTGTTCTTAACATTTATTTTGGAGTGTAAGTGGAAGGAATGGTGGGTAATTAAAATACTTATGTGTTCTCAAGAAAAAAATCAAAAGAGGAGGGAAGTGCAATGTAAAGGAAATGAGAGGAAACGTAGGCTATTTTGTTAACAAATATCCACCACATTATTGGGACGGTGATGAAGTAAAGAACATCTTCCTAATGACTTCTTTAAACATGAATTAATTTTTTTTTGAAACCTTAATTTTTATGATAACGGCTTTAATTGTTCCACAATCCACATTTCATCAAACATTGAATGAAATCACATGTATAAATGTTTCTTCAATCCATGTATGTAACTTGCGTTGAGAAGATGAATGAGATACCCAATTTAATTTGTTGGTCTTAGACTTGTGGGCCAGTGGCATGAAAATAAAGCTATAAGTCATTCTTTTATCAATTTAATATCTAATCGGTTATAGAGATCATCAATTTGTTTCAAAAGATAAACTTGTTATTTTGGCTTTTGATTATTAAATAGGTATATTATTATGTATCCTTACTTTTAATTCACTTTACTTCCAACTATAGAACACATAATAAAACATGTTTTTTCCTCTCCCACCATTTCCCTCCTGTTACCATTATTTGCTTTCTTTCCCCTTTTAGTATACAACTAGAGAACTGAGCGTAAGAAAACTCCATGATGACACATGGATTAGGGCTGAGTTACTTACATAAGATGAATGTGATGATGGATAGATCACCACATAACTAATACAATACGAGGATGGAGGAATAAGGATTACACAAAAAGGCTTCAAAACTTCAAGGTTTCTTTAATGGGGATTAGGGAGAAAAGCTTAATAAAATAACAATGGAGGGTTTGAAGTATGAAACAAAAACCACGACATAAAAAAGATAGTGAGGAATACTTTGTGATTTTGACATGTTTCCCTGCTTAAAGTAAACATGTTTTGAAAGTTACACATTTTTACCATATACAATACAATGCACAAAATTTAAAAGATCTCATTTGTTTATTAATCCAAGATTTGTTTTTTATTATATAAAGAAAGAAAGTATATTTGTTTTACTTTATGTCATATTTTCATAATTTTCAAAATATTATAACATAAGGTTTAATATTCAAACTGTTGGGAATTAATTTGATGAGACAAAACAAGAATAATGAAACAAGAAGGACTTATATGAAAATATCAAGCTTTACAAGAATATGGAGCCCTTTCATACAACAAAGAGGACTTATTAGCAAAAGATGAGAAGGACTTATAATTAAAATAGATTTCTTGTAGAAAGGGGTATGTGTAGTATATAAACACATACACCCTGCTTTATCATTCAATTATTCACAATGTAGTCATAAAGAAAAAGTCGTGTGTTCTAGACGTGTGTGATCTTGTAAACACGTCTAGGGTTATTTGGTTAACGTTTAATGAGAAGTAAACGTTGGAAAAGAAACACCTTGTTTATATGTCGTGTTCTATTCCGCTATGTTAATCTACATATGAACATGATTCATATCCTAGTAGCTTAAAGATCCGTGAATCTTAGGATTCCACAATTGGTATCAGAGCGGGTGGCTCTCGATGATAGGATCAAAAAGATGTTGAGTCGAAGAACGAAGAAAAAGCATAAAATCCGTATATGATTTTATGTTCGGATCTCACTGCGCAGCCGTTTTTAAACAGCGATATCTCCTTCGTTAACCGTTGGATCGTCATGAAATTCGAGTTGTAGGTTCTTAGCATATATGTCTTGAATCTCACCGGTGGGATCTTTGATCTGAGATCTTATGAATGATATATACATCGTCGAAGTTGGCTGTAGAGTATGGTATGAATTTTCTTTTTTTGTTTTTATTAAATAAGATTTAGGGTTTTATCCCCTAAACCCTTGATCGATATAAAAACAGAGAATTATGAGGTTTTTGGTTGTTATAATGCATAATGATACAAGATTCGAGCTAAGGTTGGTTTACAAACCCTAAGTTAGGGTTTCGGTGCTTAAGTTTCTAAACCCCTAGATTGATCTTCTTAAACATAAAAGAATGTGTTTGTATATTGGTGATGTTACAAAAACAGATCTAAACCCTAAATCGCTTTGGTTATTGTTTGTGTTGTTGTTGATAACGAGAAGGACATGCAGCAGAAGGATATATGTTATTAAAGTACATACTGTTTGTATGTAAAGCAAAAGATCACGTGATATTGTTTAAGGCTAAGGTGTTCGCATGTGATTTATATTATAAAGAAAGCAGACATGCGATTACAAACCAGACAAAAAGGATAAAATTTAAGGTTGTCCAAAACAAAGAGAGTACTATTGGATTACTTTATACATCACGTATTGTTGTTTGATCGTGACATGAGATACAGTTGTGTGGTCCAAGATGTTGTTTTATTATTCATAGCAGATTGTGTTCAAAGAAGTACATATAACGGTTGCTCTATGACTCCAAGACATATTATTCACGTGACCTCAAAAGAAAAAGGATGTTATATGTGCGCATGTGGTCCCAAAGGTTTACACTGATTTTCATTGTTTTACTTCATCACGTGAGGTATTGACTTTTTTCCATGTGTTGTCCAAAGAGGTGCGTGTATTTTTGCAAGATAAAGCAACTGTAGATAAGGTTGTACAAGGTACAGTTTGTGTTTAATTTGTTTATTCAAGAATAAGAAGCAACATGGGTATGATGGATATGGTGATTCACAAAATAAGTTATGGTCCCTCGGAGTTGACGTGATTATAGCTTTTCACATGATTGGTTAATATTCGTCATTGAATAGTCACGAGAGGGACAAGATTGTGTTACGCTGGGATGGAAAGTATATTGTGGTCACACAGGTGCATTATTTAAAATATTCTTCATGAGCAGCCAGAAAGAAAAAGCAGCAGTAGAAAAAGGAAAAGTAGACGATGGTTAAAGCATAAGTGATACATATGGGCTTATGATTTATATGGAGCATGGTGGAGACATTAGAGAAGAAAAATGGTACAGTGGAGTTGTATTTAGCCACTGTCGAGAGTTACGTAGTCACAAGATGGTGTCAGTGGGCGAGTCGAGCCGCTGACAAGAATAATACACACGTTGACAGAGAAGACGCTGACACGTTGTAATTTAGACGCTGACAACGTGTTGTCCGATATATGGTTTTTAAGAGCTGTCACGTATCGTCCGATATAGGACAATACATACAAAAGATATATTGGATGACTCAGGATCTCGGACAGAACTGTCTGTTTAAATTTTTATGACTTGTTTTTGAAGATTGTGTTTGGTGCAATGACGTTTTATTTGATTATGTGACAAGGCTAACCTTGCGGTTACGTACCGACTTGGATTAGAAGCGGAACGCCGACAGAGGTAGCAGTTGCATACAAGAAGAGGATGATATTGTACTTAGATGATTTTCATTGCAAATTGGAGGTTTCGATGAAGACGATTGATTATTGCTTCTTTGGTGTTGGAGTTGTTTTTCGCGAGTTTGTGTTTTATCATATCTTTAAATCATGTGGATAGCACCCCATTGGTTTGAAGGTAACTTGTTCGTGCTTTAATGGTTAGTGACGAAGACTTGTCAAATCTAACAACTAGATACCTTGCTATCACTTAAAGGAGTTACATTATCGTGCTCAGTGTCTCACAAAGGATGAGGATTTTGACAAAGAGATCGAGGTCTACTTATATTTTCTGTGTCATATAAGTTCGACGTCACATGGATAATGCAAGATATAAGGTACAAGCTTGGTAGATTCCACTTCTTCAACAAATAGGTTATATTCGTTTTTCTTCATTCGTAATCTACAATTAGAGTCTACATGGTTCATGATCCATTCACATGCACCACTCAAGGGGAAGAGTTTATTAGTTGTTTATCTTTAGAAGACCCTATTGGATGTGACAAAAAGGGGAAGAAGATTCAAAGATCAAGGTATGCAACTTAATTTTATGTGGTGATATGTTTTACAAGAAATCTTACTTTAAGGGGAAGCTTGTTTCATTCGTGAAAGATCAAGATTTGAAGATTGTATTTGTCATCATCAAATAGGGGAAGATTGTTGGGAATTAATTTGATGAGACAAAACAAGAATAATGAAACAAGAAGGACTTATATGCAAATATCAAGCTTTACAAGAATATGGAGCCCTTTCATACAACAAGGAGGACTTATTAGCAAAAGATGAGAAGGACTTCTAATTAAAATAGATTTCTTGTAGAAAGGGGTATGTGTAGTATATAAACACATACACCCTTCTTTATCATTCAATTATTCACAATGTAGTCATAAAGCAAAAGTCGTGTGTTCTAGACGTGTGTGATCTTGTAAACACGTCTAGGGTTAGTTGGTTAACATTTAATGAGAAGTAAACGTTGGAAAAGAAACATCTTGTTTATGTGTCGTGTTCTTATTCCGCTATGTTAATCATATGAACATGATGCATATCCTAGTAGCTTAAAGATCCGTGAATCTAATGGATTCCACACAAACTTCTTTATTTATTTAAACCCATACTTTATATTATACGAAATGAAAATGAAAAATCCATTTTTCAAAATGTAGGTTTTTTAGAATTTTTCCCCTCTAAAAAGAGAATTTCGTCCTCGAAATTAAAATATGTTATACGGGTTTTATAATTATTCCCCTCTAAAAATATTCGACCGCGAAAATGGAATATGAAGATTTAACAAAACGAATACGAAAACATGCGAATCGGATCTAACGAATACGAAACACATGAAACAACGACAGTTGAAAACCTCTCATAGCAATATACTAAACACATTACGCACATAGGACAATCACGAAAGTAACATCAACGGATCGAAAATTCGCCACCAAGATTTCAGACGGACCGATAAATCTCCGACTCTAATACTTAGAACATATCAAAATTATTATGTCGCACTCAAATATACGAGGAATATAATATGTCAAACGAAAGAAAAAATGAAGATTGTGTCGTACGAATACCGAATCAAATAATAAGAAAGAAAATCACGATCGGACAACTAAAGAATTTTGAATTGGTACCTGAAGCACTAGCCAAAATCACGTCTCTTTTTAGAAGCTTCCTTGTCGTATTCAATTCGAATAATCAGCAAACAAAACCGCAGAAACGATTAAAAGTTAGGATTGAAATACAAAAGATAACGATCATATCAAAATAGAAAACGAAAGCCTAATGTTTACCCAATCCTCACAGGTCAAATCCTAGGTCGTAGGTCTCAGGTACCATAATTGTAACACCCGCTCCGATAAAGAGACTAAGTGCTACGTTAATGTGTCATATCAGAAACATAATATAATAAACTTTGAAATAATACTTATTTATTGTGATAAACTACTGAAACATAATGCCTTTAATATATATTGAATATAAGGTACACTTTAAACCGTTCCCAACCCAGCTCTCAATGCCTATATTCCCGCTTAAAACGTGCTGCGGGAAAAGAAAACGCGACTAAGCTAACACTCAGTGAACAGATATAATAATACACTGTAAGTGAAGAGAAGTAACGGAAGCTGCAAATAACAATAATAAATGAACAAGAGATGGAATAAGAAGTATCAAAATAGAATGAAAGAAAGTAAAGGAATGCTCAAGAGCTCATATCACATATCACAACATAATCATATAGTCACATAAGTGTACATGGGGAGCGACACCCATGTAATGGAAGCGATATGGGTTGTATGGCAAACACAACCCATTCACTACGTATCATATCATATCATATTACCTATGATGCATCCATACACTCCCTACAAAAAAGTCACATATAGCATAATAAATGTGCACCTAAAAAGGAACCACGTGAACTAATCACACCGCCCCAGATGGTGTCATGCCACTAGTGCATCAACGACATGGTCGTGGTACCTCCATGACTAGTTACATATAGCTCGGTCAAAAGAAACGCATATCATAATCAAAAAGCATATAAATCAAAGGGATCATAAAATCAAAGCATACGAAATATACAGAAGAAATTAAAGCTCATAAATCATAGTAAATCAATGGAGTCAAAGGAACCATATCAAAACAGTAAGTAATCCGAAAGGGAATCATAGCAATGTCTTTAAGGGGTCATGCAAACGAAAACCAATAAAGAGATAAGAAGGTCCTTGCTGAAAGGACGGAATATTTGTACCTTAGCAAAACGCGTACACAAGGGACCGCACACAAATGCTAACGAATACTAATCACGTATCATCAGGACTACAAAGATGTACATACATACATATCATATATCATATAAAATTCATAATACAAAGTTATCATAAATAGTTGGTTGACATTTTCAAATACATAGTTTCCGTATTTAAAATATTTCGCCAATATTCAAGGTAAGCATCACTCCTTAGTTTCCGCATAAACAACTTTCAATAAATTATTTTAAAAATCACAGAGGCTTCCTTATGGGTCTGTAGGACCTTTGTAAGAGGGTTTAAGCCCATTGGTTACCCAACCCAATATATGACCCAAAATCCTAAAACTAGCCCAAAACAATTCTAGTTAGAACATACAGAAAGTACAGACGGTTTTGACCCACTAAAACACCTTATTATTTTTTATAAAAAAAACTAGAGGGGATTTCTCAATATATGAAAAACATCCCTCTGTCGTGGCTTGATCAAATTCATCATAGTTAAGGAGTTATAATTTTTATGGTGACTCTAAAATTTCTTGAGTCTCAAAAGTTAGATTCTGACACCTTAAATTGTTAAATTCAAAAAACATTTCTACTTACCCTTTAAAAATAAACAAAAATACATTATGAAAACTAGACTCCCCTTAGTTAATCTTAGGCACAAAAATCACGTCAATTACTTTTATAAAATTCATTCCATGATAGTTACAAGTTGACCCTTTTTCTAAACTCCCCAAAACCCCTATTCCAAAAATCATGATTAAGCCATCTAGATCACCATAGAGTGTCTAGATCTTGATTTTTATGATATAATAACTTAATTAAAACTCATAGGAGATATTCAAATATTGGAAATTTAGTGCAATTGTGGGATCGAGTCATACTTGTAAATGGGTTTGGAGGTACGGAGTGTACACCCATTATGTCCCTGACCTCCCTGGACTCAATATAGTGGTTGAAAGTTCATCAGGAGGAAGCTGCTCCTGGTTAGAAAGTTGCTCCTGGTTAGGAAGTTGCTCCTGATTAGGACGTTGCTCCTGGTGATGCACAAAGTCTTTGTAACCTCTTTGACCAATCAATGAGGGTTGAATATTGACTTGATGACCAGGTTTATGGTCATGTAACCACTATGCTTTCATGTAGGTAATTATGAGATTAATTGGCCGATTAATGCTCTTAAATACCATTGACTATGAGTTACATCCTTCTAGGACTAGGATCACTATAAATAGTGATCATATTTGCATGATGAGATATACAAAAACAAGAAACACTTACACACACAGAGTTCTTGATTTGTGCCTAAAACAAGAACTAACTCTTGGTTTTATCCCAAGGAGGTATTCGTGGTAACCCAGGCATAGGGTCGAATAATCTTCTTTGGAAAGTGATTACACGACTTCAAGAGATATCCGGTAACCATTCATTGGTACGTAGTTAGGCTATTGATTGTCTTCACCCTGTTGGAACAGAGTAAACCCCAACAATCAAAGAAGATTATTTTGTGATAATCAATGGCGGCGGCAATGAAGCATATGGTGGCTAACTTCTCCAAACTGGACAAGTTTGAAGGGGTTGAGTTTAGGAGATGGCAGAAGAAGATGCACTTTCTTCTTTCTACCATGAACGTGGTGTACGTGCTGACCACTCCCATTCCTGATGGTGGTGATGATGCTACTTTGGAGGAACTGAGGAAAAGGAGCAAATGGGAGAATGATGATTATGTGTGTCGCGGCATAATTCTCAATGGTATGTCTAATTCTTTATTTGATATTTACCAAAATGTTGAGTCTGCTAAAGAACTATGGGATTCCTTGGAAGCCAAATATATGGCTGAGGATGCATCAAGTAAGAAGTTCCTTGTGAGTGATTTCACAAATTACAAAATGACTGATTCAAGACCAGTCATGGAACAATACAATGAACTTCTTGGAATACTTGGCAGATTTACACAACATAAAATGAACATGGATGAGACCATTCAGGTCCCGTGTGTCATTGACAAACTACCTCCTTCTTGGAAAGATTTCAAGCACACCTTGAAACATAAGAAGGAGGAGTTAACTCTTGTTGAGTTGGGCAGTCATTTGCGCATTGAGGAATCCCTCAGGGTGCATGAAAGTGATAAGCCAAAGAGCAACAATGTTGCTGGTTCATCTGTTGTCAATATGGTGGAGCATAACACCTCCACCAGGTACAATGACAACAAGGGCAAACGTAAGCATCAGGATAACACCAAAGCTAATCCTAACAAGAAGTCATCAGTGACTTGTTGGAAGTGTGGGAAACCTGGACACTTCAAAAGGGATTGCAAAGGTGTTAGCATTGGCAACCAAGCTAATGGATCAGGCACAAAAGGTCAGAATATGTTTAATGAATCTCTCCAGATTTATTATGTTACATATGTATCTGAAGCTTATTTTGTGCAGGATGATGATGTTGCATGGTGGGTTGACTCTGGAGCAACAGTACATGTGTGTAAAGATAGATGTTGGTTTAAGACTTATGATTCAATGAATGATGGATCTATTCTTCACATGGGAAATGAGTCAACAGCCCTAGTGTATGGACGTGGTTGTGTAGATCTTAAATTTAGTTCTGGAAAGATTGTTTCTTTGTTTAATGTTTTGCATGTTCCTAATATTAGGAAGAACTTGGTTTCTAGTAGTGTTTTGAATAATCGTGGTTATAAACAAGTGATTGAATATAATAAATTTGTTTTATCTAAACATGGTGTGTTTATTGGTTTTGGCTATTTGAGCAATCAAATGTTCAGGCTTAATATTGATTCTAGTATAAATGTTGATTCTGTCCTGATGACTACCACTAAACTGAATGATTCATCACTATGGCATGCTAGACTAGGCCATGTCCACTATAAGAGGATGCAAGATATGTCTAAGGATGGGTTAATTCCAGCTTTTGACATGGACACTGATAAGTGTCAGACTTGTATGCTAAACAAAATTACTAAGAAACCATTTCAGGATGTAAAACGTGAAACTACAGTTTTGGAGCTAATCCATAGTGACCTATGTGATTTGCATGCTACTCCCTCATTAGGGAATAAAAAATACTTGGTAACATTTATTGATGATGCTTCTAGGTTTTGCTATCTTTATTTGTTACATACTAAGGATGAAGCATTAGATAAATTTAAAGTATTTAAAACTAAAGTTGAATTACAACAAGGAGTCCAAATCAAAAGATTTAGGACTGATAGGGGAGGTGAGTACATGGATACTTTGTAATTTGAGTCTGTTGGAATCATCCATGAGACAACTGCTCCCTATACTCCACAACAAAATGGTATATCTGAAAGGAAAAATAGAGTACTAAAAGAGATGGTTAACTCCATGTTGTCCTACTCAGGACTAAGTCAAGGGTATTGGGGAGAAGCTATGTTAACAGCTTGCTATTTATTAAATACGGTTCCTAATAAAAGGAACAGGATTACCCCTTATGAACTCTGGACTAAAAGGAAACCAAACTTGAACTACCTCAAAGTTTGGGGTTGTAGAGCTGTTGTAAGACTTCCTGATCCAAAGGTGAAAACCTTGGGTGAAAGAGGCATTGAATGCATCTTTGTTGGATATGCTGAGCATTCCAAGGCTTATAGGTTCTATGTTGTTGAACCTAATGATTCAGTTTCAATAAACTCAATCATTGAATCAAGGGATGCTAACTTTGATGAGACTAGGTTCTCATCAGTCCCTAGACTAAGCCTTAGGACTCCTACTAGAGCTGAGGACATTGGTGCTTCAGTTGAACCTAAAAGGGTCACTAATGAGGTTGTGGTTCAGCAACCTGAGCCTAAGCTTAGAAGAAGCACAAGGCAAAGGACTCCAAAGAATTTTGGGCCTGAATTTCAACTAAACCTAGTTGAAGGAATAAGGGATGAGGTCTCTGACCAGTACTACTATTGCTTTAATGTTGAGGATGATCCCAAAATATTTGATGAAGCAATGAAGTCCCAGGATGTTGCTTTCTGGAAAGAAGCAATCAATGATGAGATAGATTCCATCATGGGAAACAACACTTGGGTGTTGGTTGATCTACCTCCATGTTGCAATTCACTTGGATGCAAATGGATCTTTAAAAGAAAGATGAAGGTAGATGGAACTATTGAAAAGTTCAAGGCAAGGTTAGTCATTCAAGGCTTTAGACAAAATTCAGGAATAGATTACTTTGATACTTATGCTCCTGTAGCACGCATAAGTACCATAAGAATGTTGATTGCCTTGGCAAGCATTCACAATCTGATTATTCATCAGATGGATGTGAAGACAGCATTCTTGAATGGTGATTTAGATGAGGAGGTTTATATGAACCAACCTCAAGGTTTCATCATGCCTAGTCATGAAGGTAAGGTGTGTAAACTGATTAAGTCCTTATATGGACCCAAACAAGCACCTAAAAAATGGCATAAAAATTTTGATGAAGTGGTTTTGTCTAATGGTTATTTACTTAACCAAGCTGACAAATGTGTATATAGCAAATTTGATGAATCTGGTAAATGAGTCATCATTTGTCTATATGTTGATGACATGTTAATCTTTGGTACTGACCAAGTTCAGGTTGATTTAACCAAAGAGTTTTTGTCATCAAGGTTCTCTATGAAAGACATGGGGAAGGCTGATGTTATCCTTGGCATAAGGATTAAACATGAAAGTGATGGTATTGTAATTTCTCAGTCTCATTATATTGAGAAGGTCCTGAAGAAATTCAATCACTTTGATTGTACTCCAGTAAGTACACCTATGGATACAAGTAAGAAACTAATGCCTAACAATGGTTAGGCTGTCTCCCAGCTTGAGTATTCTAGGATGATTGGTTGTTTGACGTATGCCATGACTAGTACTAGGCCTGATATTGCTTTTGCAGTGGGTAAACTGAGTAGGTACACTAGTAATCCTAGTACTCAGCATTGGCAAGCAATTCAGAGGGTACTAAAGTATTTGAAAGGAACAATAGATTATTGTTTGTCATATACTGGATATCCTTCAGTGGTGGAAGGTTACACTGATGCAAGTTGGATCAGCAATACTGAGGATAATTCATCCACAAGTGGCTGGGTATTCCTTCTTGGTGGTGGTGCAATTTCTTGGGCATCTAAGAAGCAAACTTGCATTACTGGTTCAACAATGGAATCTGAATTTGTGGCTCTAGCAGCTGCTGGTAAAGAGGTTGAATGGTTGAGAAACTTGCTTCTTGAGATTCCATTGTGGGTCAAACCTATGGCATCCATATCTATCCGTTGTGATAGTGCAGCTACATTGGCTAAGGCTTATAGCCAAATGTACAATGGTAAGTCGACACTTAGGTGTTAGACATAGCATGATTCGTGAGCTAATCATGAATGGGGTGATATCAATAGAGTTTGTGAGGTCTCAACAAAACTTAGCTGATCACTTGACGAAGGGATTGGCTAGAGACTTGGTTATAAAGTCTGCTAAAGGGATGGGTTTAAAGTCCAAACTAGTCACTGAATGCTAGGACACCCAACTCCCTCCTGAGGAAACTTGGGAGCTGAGTTCAATGTGGAAAGCTGAACATTCAGGGGACTGAAGCACATGTATATCATCCCAAGGATGTGCTTGTACCTGCTGAAAGGAGGATGAAGTTATAAACTTCTTAATGGTTAATTTCTTTGAAAAAGTGCTTAAGCAAGAGCATGAACTAAAGAGGAACCACCTATGTAAATGTTGAGGCTTCATCGCCTCAAGGAGCATGGACTTTGGCTCTTACAACATTTATAAATTGGATATGGACACATGGCTTGTATGGTGTCAGGAGCGTTTTAAGTGTTTGAAAACTTGTGTGTATTTTATCTTCAGGTATTCAAAGTAGTTGAAGGGTTCAATTCTTAGAACACCCTGATTCTCGAATATTTGAAGTGATGTACTAATATGGAAATTCAATCCTCATGTCATTTTCATTTATGCTCTGGTTTTGTTAAAGTTGATTTTCATGCAAAAAGGAATTGTACTAAATTAGGGAGGATTGTTGGAAATTTAGTGCAATTGTGGGATCGAGTCATACTTGTAAATGGGTTTGGAGGTACGGAGTGTACACCCATTATGTCCCTGACCTCCCTGGACTCAATATAGTGGTTGAAAGTTCATCAGGAGGAAGCTGCTCCTGGTTAGGAAGTTGCTCCTGGTTAGGAAGTTGCTCCTGGTTAGGACGTTGCTCCTGGTGATGCACAAAGTCTTTGTAACCTTTTTGACCAATCAATGAGGGTTGAATATTGAATTGATGACTAGGTTTATGGTCATGTAACCACTATGCTTTCATGTAGGTAATTATGAGCTTAATTGGTCTATTAATGCTCTTAAATACCATTGACTATGAGTTACATCCTTATAGGACTAGGATCACTATAAATAGTGATCATATTTGCATGATGAGATATACAAAAACAAGAAACACTTACACGCACAGAGTTCTTGATTTGTGCCTAAAACAAGAACTGACTCTTGGTTTTATCCCAAGGAGGTATTCGTGTTAACCCATGCATAGGGTCGAATAATCTTCTTTGGAAAGTGATTACACGACTTCAAGAGATATCCGGTAACCATTCATTGGTACGTAGTTAGGCTATTGATTGTCTTCACCCTGTTGGAACGAAGTAAACCCCAACATCAAACATATATCTAGATGGTCATTAATTTTCAAAACCAATCAACCACCAAAATCATAAGATTAGGGTTTATAAAACCCTAATATCAATATATAGAGAAAAACTAACACTATGTTCTTATTTATTTTGGAGTGCAAGTGGAAGGGCGGTGGGTAATTAAAATACTTGTGTGTTCTAAAGAAAAAACAAAACGAGGAAGGAAGTGCATTGTAAATGAAATGAGAGGAAACGTAGGCTATTTTATTAACAAAATGTCCAACTCATTATTGGGACGGTGATGAAGTAAAGAATATATTCCTAACGACTTCTTTTAAATTTGAATCTATTTCATCATAATTCCTTCTCATTTACTTTAATAACAATATTATTAAACATGAATTTAAAATGTTTTTGAAACCTTAATTTTTATGATAATGGCTTTAATTGTTCCACAATCCACATTTCATCAAACATTGAATGAAACCACATATATAAATGTTTCTTCAATCCATGTATGCAACTTGCGTTGAGAAGATGAATGAGATATCCAATTTAATTTGTTGGTCTTGGACTTGTGGGCGAGTGGCACGAAATTAAAGATAGAAGTCATTCTTTTGTCAATTTAATATCTAATCGGTTATAGAGATCATCAATTTGTTTCAAAAGATAAACTTGTTATTTTGGCTTTTGATAATTAATAGATATATTATTATGTTTCTTTACTTTTAATTCACTTTAACTCCAACAATAGAACTGATACAAGAGATTTGCTATGGGGTTCAGATTAATTCTCTCGGAATCTCCTCGAATTGATCACAGTTAAAAGTGGAATGATTTGTTCTTGGTGACAAATAGGGGGTTTGGTTTTCTATTCTATTAAAAAGATAAATGAGTGAAGTAACTAAAGATTTAAACCAAAACAATTACTTAAATAAAACTTGAATTTAAATTAAACAATTAAATGATAAAGCAGAAAAGTACCCTTACTGAAAACTAGCTCTATCCGGAATAATAGTCCTACTCGGAATAATTTAGGCTATCCGGAATAATGATGTTACTCGGAATAAACATGCTACTCGGAATAATTTGCCATGCGGAATAAAAAGCTCTATGCAGAATAATTAGCTCTATGCGGAATAATTACACTATCCGGAATAAAGAGGCTATGCGGAATAAAAATAAGCTATGCGGAATAAAGATGGTTATGCGGAATTACTGACTATGCGGAATATATACTACTCGGAATAAATTGGCTATGAGGAATAAAATTCCTACTCGGAATAAAAGACCATTCGGAATATTGAAGCTACCCGGAATAAAACTCTATGCGGAATAAGATACTCTATGCGGAATAAGATTGCTATCCGGAATATATAAATATTCCGAATAAAGGACAAAATAGGCAGACTATCCGGAATATACAAATATTCCGAATAAGGGATAAAATAAGCAGTCTATTCGGAATATCTGGGGAATTGAAGAACAGTAAACAGACACAAGAACAGGGGACGATTTTTAGCCAAACGAACCAAATTTAACCAAAGGATTTGAAGCAAACTAAACACAATTCGTTTACTAACAACAAATCGCAATCATAAAAACACAAAACCCATTAACTTTAGAAGATCAAACTCAACTAAATAAGAACTTAAGAACTTAGGATAAAAAGAGAAGATGAACAAGATGAATGAAAAGATTGTATTGATGATAAAAGTTTAACCAATCAAAAGAAAGGATTAAAACTACAAGATTTGTGAACAAACAAGAAACAAAATCACCAAACACCCTAATGGTGTTGGTGATGTCTACGAACAAAAAGGAAGGAGAAGGAAAACTAAAAACTATATAAATGAAAAGTGTGAAGGGAATCCTTTATATAGGTCTTCCATTTGGTTTGTGAATGGGCTTTCTCCCTTTCTTCTTGTCTTCTCGTCTTTTCAGAAAAGTTGACGTTTTCGATTCTGATTCGGGATTTGTCGACGGTTAAATTCAACTCGTCTTTTAATTTCTTCGTTTAATAGACTTGAGTTTCTTCGACATATGTAAGTCTTCCATCTTTGGTCCTTTTCTTCAATAAATCTTCAAATAGGCCCATTGACTTCCAATCTTTTGCATCTCTTGGACAATAGACTTCGTCTTGAGTCTTTTTCCTCGATAAAACCCATGCAATCCCATGTTTTCTTCAATATTCATCCGATTGGCTCTGAAAACACAATAAACACAAAAACCACGCATAATTCCAAACAAATGATATTAAACACGCGTTTTGGTCTTGTTTTAGTAAGAAATAAGTGGTAAAAGGATGGGTGTTTTCACACCTATCAAATCCCCTACACTTAACCATTGCCATGCCCTCATGCAATGCTTAGTGATAAAGCAAATTTACATTTTTCTCATAATCAATCAACCTTGGCCTTATTAACATACTACTAAACAAAAATTAATGTACTAAGAGAAATTAAAACTTTAAAGGAAACAAAAGGATAGAAAACCATTTTCACTTGAAAATAGCTACATGAAAATAACTTGCAAAGAGATCAAGGACTTACATTAGGGCTTTGGTGCTGCGAAAATTTATCATCCTCAAGTTTCAGGTTCCCCAAACTAAGCTTAAAAACGAGATCATTGTTATTATAAGTTAGCAAATCAAACACTTACACACATGGCTTAATTATATGCTTAAACTCCCTTATTCCTAGGTGTATCTCTTATATTTTATTTTTGTCTTAGAATGATCATGAAGATGCATTTTTGGACTTATTTCGATAGTTTATTAAGGCTGAAAGCAAAGTAGGACGATTTGATCAATAGTTAGCTAAAGGACAAAATCTCTTAAAACTGCTTCTCGGGATATCAAAAAGTTCATATCTTGGCATAACTCGGTTCACGATTTGAGACCTTTCTCGGGCCGATATTTGGCATGTACTTCATACTTCATATCTTGAGATAATGGTCTTCTCTTCGTAATAGAGTTTCTTCACTTGGAGACTTTTGAGGGGTACTCTAACTTTGTTGACCACGACTTCATGATTATTTCTTCAATCTCTAATTGGGATTTTGAGATACAACGATCCGCCTCCTTTTCGGACTTGGATCTATTTATCCTCATACCTTGTTAGGGTCTTTTCGGATAGACTTCTTCATGATCTTTATGGGAGTTGATTGCTTTTCGTCGTGAGTCTTGATCCTTCATATTGATTTTGGGAATAATGCTTTTCACATCACCTTGGATCTTTAGCAATAAGATTGAATCCTCATGCCTTGTTAGGGCCTTTTCGGACTCGCCAATCTTCGCGCCCCGCTTCATAAGTTATGCCTTGGCTATGAACTCTTATCATTACCGAGCAACTTTTAAACGATCTTGGGCTAGAAGCTAAGTAACTTTTCAAATCCTACGACCTTACTTATTGCAGATAAATTATTAGCAAGTGATGGGAGAATAGGCAAATAATTACACCAAGTGTGCTTATGCAAGAATACTGACTTATAATTGACTCTATCATTTCTCGTCCTCCACAATTTAAAATCTCAAGTAATGAGACTCGTGGATGCTTAGCCTAATAAACCAATTAAGGTTTACATGGTTAAGGATACTAGCTAGAATAAACTTGGACAAGTCTATTCGGGTTGAGTCAAAATAATCGCAACGGGCCTAATATGTCAAAGATTTCAAAACTAGCTACACCACTTATTAATATTTTTGACTTTATTGTGGGGTATATACATATGAAAGCAACGATAAAATTTTAAAAATCACGACTAAATGGCCAAAGTTAATAAAAATTTTGAAAAATGTTGAAAAAGATGATTTTCCGGTTAAATGAAGGCATTTTCATGGAAAAGTCCACTTAAAACTTCGATAGAAGTCCCCCTCCACTTAAGATAAACATTGTCCTCAATGTTTAAGCATGTGGGAAAAGTCTCCCCTACACTTATGACATTGTGCACGTTGGTTAAATCAAGTTAAGGAAGAGACGACTAACGTGATCAGTTTCAAATGTGAGTATGAAGAAAATTGAATCACGATAGTTGAGAGATAGAACCGGATTTCAGATAACACGGGAGCACGGTTCTTCAAAGGTTCCAAAAGTGTATTCATCCCTGTAATCACATCACACACAAACACAAAGAACCTATAGAGGTCCCCCTACACTTAGGTGGTTAAAACGGAAAAGGATAGATACTCGGGTTGCCTCCCGAGGAGCGCTTGTTTTTGATAACCGAGTCACGAGCCTGACTCGACCCAAAATTAGTTCATGGGGAACGTGGTGAGGGATGGAATCATCTCATGAGAGATGTCCTCACCAAAGTACAACTTCACTCGTTGGCCATTCACCTTTAAATTGGGACCATTAGGTTGAGCGAGCTCGAGAGTACCATATGGAAAAATTTGGGCAATGGTGAATGGGCCGGACCAACGAGATTTCAGCTTGCCCGAAAAGATTTTCAACCGAGAGTTAAAGAGTAAAACTTTGTCTCCAACTTGGAACTCTCGGTTTTTCATCTTAGAGTCGTGAATGAGCTTAGTCTTTTCCTTATAGATCAAAGAGTTTTCATAAGCCTCATTACGGAGTTCATTCAGCTCATTGAGTTGGATCTTGCGTAGGTCACCGGCTTTGTTAATATCGAAATTAGCCCACTTCAAGGCCCAGTAAGCCTTGTGCTCCAACTCAATGGGGAGGTGGCACGCTTTCCCGTACACGAGACGATATTCTGTACAACCAATCGGAGTCTTGTATGCGGTACGAAAAGCCCACAAAGCATCATCAAGTTTATCAGCCCATGAGGCACGATGCTCTCCCACGGTTCTTTCAAGAATTCGCTTTAATCCTCGGTTGGATATTTTAGCCTGGCCATTAGTTTGTGGGTGGTAGGCGGTGGAAAGACGATGATTTACACCATACTTAGCCATGACTCTAGCAAATTGATCATTGCAAAAATGAGTCCCGCGATCACTAATAATGGCACGAGGCACACCGAATCTAGCGAATAGCGACTTCAAAAAGTTACAAACCTCCCTTGCGTCGTTAGTGGGTAAAGCTTTGGCTTCAACCCATTTTGAGACGTAGTCAACGGCTACAAGGATGTATTTGTTTCCTTTAGATGAAGGGAATGGCCCCATAAAGTCGATACCCCAAACATCAAAAATTTCACATTCTTGTATGAAGTTTTGAGGCATCTCGTCTTTATGTGTGATCTTGCCTTGTTTTTGGCAAGCATCACAACGTTTAACCATCTCGTGAGCATCACGGTAAATGGTGGGCCAATAAAATCCCGAGTCAAACACTTTTTTGGCGGTGTAGTTGGGACCAAAGTGACAACCGGTGGGTCCTTTGTGGCAAGCGTCAAGAATTGCTAAAGTTGCCGGTCCATCAACACATCGGCGAATAATCAAATCAGCACATTGTTTGAATAGATACGGGTCATCCCAAAAGTAAGTCTTAATGTCTTTGAAGAACTTCTTCTTTTGTTGGGATGTTAGCCCGTCAACGAGAATTCCACCCGCCAAGTAGTTTGCAATGTCTGCAAACCACGGGGTTTCATCAGAAGTCGAGTTGATAGACATTAAGGTCTCCAAGGGAAAAGAATCATTGATTTCTTTGTTCGGATGATCCCCTTGGTAAGGATCCTCAAGTCTACTGAGATGATCCGCGGCTAGGTTTTCAGCTCCTTTCTTATCGCGAATTTCGATTTTAAATTCTTGGAGTAGCAAAACCCAGCGAAGAAGTCTTGGTTTGGAATCTTGCTTGGTTAACAAGTACTTCAACGCGGAATGATCGGTATAAACGATTGTGGTGGAAAGGACAAGATAGGGGCGGAACTTTTCAAAGGCATAGACAACAGCTAAAAGCTCTTTTTCGGTTGTCGTGTAATGCAATTGAGCCCCCGTCATTGTCTTGCTAGCGTAATAGATCGGTTGGAAGTGTTTGTTCACTCTTTGGCCCAAAACCGCTCCAATAGCAAAGTCACTAGCATCGCACATCAATTCGAAAGGCAGCTCCCAATTCGGGGTAACCAAGACAGGTGCCTTAGTTAGCTTATCCTTAAGCAAGTTGAAGGCTTCAATACACTCATTGGAAAAGATAAAAGGAGTATCTTTTTCCAAGAGGTGGGTCATCGGGCGAGCAATTTTAGAAAAATCTTTGATGAATCGACGGTAGAAGCCTGCATGACCAAGGAAACTTCTCACACCCTTCACGGTCGAAGGTGGAGGCAACTTAGAAATAACATCGACTTTAGCACGGTCTACTTCAAGACCGGCTTTGGAGATCTTGTGTCCTAGCACGATGCCCTCTTTTACCATGAAATGACATTTTTCCCAATTAAGAACAAGGTGAGTGTCTTCACACCGCTTAAGCATACGTTCTAAATTGGCAAGGCAAGCAATGAAAGAATCGCCATAAACCGAGAAATCGTCCATGAAGACTTCCATAGTGTCTTCCACCATGTCATGGAAGATAGCCATCATACACCTTTGGAACGTCCCAGGAGCATTACATAAACCAAATGGTATGCGTTTGTAAGCAAATATGCCGCAGGGACAAGTGAATGTGGTCTTTTCTTGGTCCTTGGGATCGATGGGAATTTGAAAATACCTAGAGAAACCGTCTAAGAAGCAGTAATAGTCATTACCCGCTAGACGCTCGAGCATTTGATCCATGAAAGGAAGAGGAAAATGATCTTTTCTCGTGGCATCATTGAGCTTGCGGTAGTCGATACAAACTCTCCACCCAGTAACGAGACGAGTGGGAATCAACTCGTTGTGTTCATTGGGAACAACGGTTATTCCGCCCTTCTTGGGCACACAATGGACGGGACTTACCCACGGCGAATTCGAAATAGGGTAAATCAAGCCGGCATCAAGAAGTTTGATAACCTCTTGTTTGATGACGTCATGAATACGAGGATTAACCCTTCTTTGGCTCTGGATTGCGGGTTTGAAGTCATCTTCCATGAGAATCTTATGAGTACAAAAGTTCAGATCAATTCCGCGGATATCGGAAATTTTCCAAGCAATTGCCTTCTTATGATCTTTAAGCACGGCGATGAGGCGAGATTTCTCTTCTTCTTTTAAGTCCTTCGCAATGATGACGGGCGACTTCTTCTTATCTTCAAGGAACACGTACTCGAGATGGGACGACAACTCCTTAAGTTCTAAATCCGGAGGATTTTCGATAGGAGGCGTGTTCAAAGTCGGAGCATCGATGGCAATAACCGTGGGAGATGGTGGAGAAATATTGTCTTCTTTGAGAAGGTTTTCAATGAGGCGAAGATCTTCATCCCAATCGGTGGGAGAATCGTCAAGTTCTAAGTTCACATCTTCCATGGTGGCTTCCAAATCTTTCCAAAGGAAATCACTTTCTCCAAATAGAGATAGTGATGAATCAATAGAGGAAACGGTGTCAACATTGGGAAGAGAGGTAGGAATACTTTTACAAGCATCTTTGAAGTGTTCTTCACAAGCCTCATCAAGAACGTCAATACAATTAACACTCTCGTATGAATAAGGCTGTTTAGACAACTTTCCCATGTTGAAAACGATTTTATCGTCACCCACTCTCATGATAAGCTCACCCGCTTCAACATCGATGAGAGTGCGACCGGTCCTCAAGAATGGAAGACCAACGATCAATGGCATACGAGGGTCCATGTCGTAGTCAACGACCATGAAATCGGTAGGAAAAGTGAATTTGTCGACTCCTACAAAGACGTCTTCGGCTATCCCCACTGGATAAGCAACCATACGGTTAGCTAATTCCAAAGTCATTTTGGTGGGGACTAGCTCAGGGAGAGATAATTGCTTCCAAACGCTTAGAGGTATTAAATTAATACTGGCACCTAGATCAGCTAGGGCCATGCAATTCTCTACTCCCGGGAAGTTGCAAGGAATTAAGAAGCGACCCGGATCACCAAGCTTGGTTGGCAATTTCCTTAAGAGGACTGCAGAGCAATTCTCATTAAGTTGGGTGTTAGCAATATCAAGAAGCTTCTCCTTGTCACTAAGAAGATCTTTGAACATTTTCGTATATTTTTGCATGTAAGCGAGAGCCTCAGCGAAGGAGATGTTAAAATTCAATTGTTTAAACATTTTAAGAAAGTTCGAAACTTGAATATCATCCTTGCTTTTGAGCTTCTCTTTCCTCAACCTTGAGGGATAAGGTATATCGGAAGAAGAGGTGGGATTTGGGATCGAAGGATCACTCACATCCTTGGGTGGGGGAGGGGTAGAAGTAAGGGGTGGAGAAACTGGAGAAGTAGAAGGATGAGGAATAGGAGCAGGTGACTCGTTTGCCTTAGTCACAATCACCGGTGGAGGTATAGGAAGCTCGGGTTCCTTGGTACCTTTGCCACTGCGAGTGGTGATTGCTTTCATCTCCCCTCTTGGATTCGCAACGGTGTTACTCGGAAGAGTACCCGAAGAAGAGGGTTGATTACCTTGGAAGAAACCAGCCATCATGTTCCTTAAGTCATTCGTTTGACTTGCCAAAGTGTTTCTCATATCAGCTCTTAGATCGTTCCCTTGTTTCACCATGTCTGCTTTCAAGTTGAGCACTTCCCGCTGGAGATTTTCCACAATCACATCATTGGTCCTCATGTAAGTTTCAACATCTTGGTGCAATGCGGTGGGTTGGTTGGGAGAAGGAGCATGGTAAGCGGGTGGTTGATAAGCAGGTTGTTGGTAAACTTGGTTGTTTCTTTGAGGTGGATATGGTTGTTTGTGAGGTGGTATGTATGGTGCACGAGGTTGTTGCTGTTGTTGAGGAGGGTGATTGAGGCTTTGTTGTTGGTTTGGGTTGTTAGGAGGAAAACCGGGTGGGGAAAGAAAGTTGTTAGAGCGGTAGCTAAGCAAGTTGCGGTCACCTTGAGGACGAGCTTGATAAGCGGCCGGAGGATAGGTACCGTATGCTGAATTAACATTCTCAGAAGGATAGTCTTGGGTGGCGGTACAAGTGGTATAAGAGTGAGGACCCCCGCATATTTCACATGGTTGGCTTACAGCATTGACTTGAGCGTTTTTAGCATTGATGCTGTTGGTGTTGCTAGCGGTTTGGGTAGCAAGCGATTCAAGAAGCGCAGTGATTTTGTCAAGTCGCTTGTCGTGGTCACTAGTACTAGCACTAGCGGCATTGGTCCTCACACTCTTGGTTTGCACACGAGACATTCTCAATGATATCCCATCAGCATTGGAAGTCTTAACCAAAATATTAACCCCCCCCCCCCCCCCCCCCCCGAGGCACTGTTTAGTGAATTTTTGTCATTCATGCTTAAACCATTATAAAAAGTATTAATTTGGTGCACTTTGGTAAAACCATGTTGTGGACACTTTCTTAAAAGATCTTTAAAACGGTCCCAAGATTCACTAAAAGACTCATCGTACTTTTGTTCAAAATTAATGATTTCATTCCGCAAAGCGGTAGTACGAGAGGGTGGGAAAAGTAGTTTATAAACTTGGTCTCCAAATCCGTCCACGTCAGAATACTTTGTGGCGGTTCCTTTGCAAGCCAATGTTGGGGTTGTCCCTCTAGGGAGAAAGGAAAAAGTTGCAAACGGATTACCTCTTGTGGAACACCATTGAATTTGACCGTATTCGTTAGTTGCAAGAATCTCTTGATGTGGTCATGAGGATCATCAATGGTACGCCCCAAGAATGGTTGAGCGGAGACCATCTGGATAAAGCCGGATTTAAGCTCAAAGTTGTTGGCTGCAATCGCGGGTATGACAATTGGATCATTGTTGCCATCTACATGTGCTTGCAGAAGTTCAATCATCGGGCGATTGTCTGGTAGAGGCTCATTTTTGTTGTTATTATTGTTGTTGAGAGGTGGATTGTTATTGTTGTTGTTATTATTGTTGTTGAGAGGTGGGTTATTGTTGTTGTTTTGTACACCGGCCATGTCTAAGTCTTCGAGAGGCTCGGGCTCTTGATAAGACGTGGATCGTGTACGCATGCACCTGCAAAAGAACTAACAAAGCAAACAAGAAATATTTTTGTTTTTTAAGTTTTTTTAATTTTTTTAGGATTTTTGGAAATTTTATATTTTTTAGGGTTTTTGAAAATTTTTATGAAAAAGTAACGTTCACGGTGAACGGATCCCAAAATCCAAGTTCTCACAAAAAACTGTTGATCTTAACGAGAAGAGCCGGCAGCGGCGCCATTTGATAAAAAGAGATTTGCTATGGGGTTCAGATTAATTCTCTCGGAATCTCCTCGAATTGATCACAGTTAAAAGTGGAATGATTTGTTCTTGGTGACAAATAGGGGGTTTGGTTTTCTATTCTATTAAAAAGATAAATGAGTGAAGTAACCAAAGATTTAAACCAAAACAATTACTTAAATAAAACTTGAATTTAAATTAAACAATTAAATGATAAAGCAGAAAAGTACCCTTACTGAAAACTAGCTCTATCCGGAATAATAGTCCTACTCGGAATAATTTAGGCTATCCGGAATAATGATGTTACTCGGAATAAACATGCTACTCGGAATAATTTGCCATGCGGAATAAAAAGCTCTATGCAGAATAATTAGCTCTATGCGGAATAATTACACTATCCAGAATAAAGAGGCTATGCGGAATAAAAATAAGCTATGCGGAATAAAGATGGTTATGCGGAATTACTGACTATGCGGAATAATTACTACTCGGAATAAATTTGCTATGAGGAATAAAATTCCTACTCGGAATAAAAGACCATTCGGAATATAGAAGCTACCCGGAATAAAACTCTATGCGGAATAAGATACTCTATGCGGAATAAGATTGCTATCCGGAATATATAAATATTCCGAATAAAGGACAAAATAGGCAGACTATCCGGAATATACAAATATTCCGAATAAGGGATAAAATAAGCAGTCTATTCGGAATATCTGGGGAATTGAAGAACAGTAAACAGACACAAGAACAGGGGACGATTTTTAGCCAAACGAACCAAATTTAACCAAAGGATTTGAACCAAACTAAACACAATTCGTTTACTAACAACAAATCCCAATCATAAAAACATAAAACCCATTAACTTTAGAAGATCAAACTCAACTAAATAAGAACTTAAGAACTTAGGATAAAAAGAGAAGATGAACAAGATGAATGAAAAGATTGTATTGATGATAAAAGTTTAACCAATCAAAAGAAAGGATTAAAACTACAAGATTTGTGAACAAACAAGAAACAAAATCACCAAACACCCTAATGGTGTTGGTGATGTCTACGAACAAAAAGGAAGGAGAAGGAAAACTAAAAACTATATAAATGAAAAGTGTGAAGGGAATCCTTTATATAGGTCTTCCATTTGGTTTGTTAATGGGTTTTCTCCCTTTCTTCTTGTCTTCACGTCTTTTCAGAAAAGTTGACGTTTTCGATTCTGATTCGGGATTTGTCGACGATTAAATTCAACTCGTCTTTTAATTTCTTCGTTTAATAGACTTGAGTTTCTTCGACATATGTAAGTCTTCCATCTTTGGTCCTTTTCTTCAATAAATCTTCAAATAGGCCCATTGACTTCCAATCTTTTGCATCTCTTGGACAATAGACTTCGTCTTGAGTCTTTTTCCTCGATAAAACCCGTGCAATCCCATGTTTTCTTCAATATTCATCCGGTTGGCTCTAAAAACACAATAAACACAAAAACCACGCATAATTCCAAACAAATGATATTAAACACGCGTTTTGGTCTTGTTTTAGTAAGAAATAGGTGGTAAAAGGATGGGTGTTTTCACACATATCAAGAACACACAAAAAAACATGGTTTTTTTCCTCTCCCGCCATTTCCCTCATGTTACCAATCTTTGCTTTCTTTCCCTTTTCAGTATACAACTAGAGAACATGGCGTAAGAAAACTCCATGATGACACATGGTTTAAGGCTGAGTTACTTACATGATATGAATGTGATGATTGAGAGATCACCGCAGCACTAATACACCAAGGATACAAGGATGAAGGAAGAAGGATTACACAAAAAGACTTCAAAACTTCAAGGTTTCTTTAATGAAGATTAGGGAGAAAAGCTTAAGACAGTAACAAAGGAGGATTTGAAGTATGAAACAAAAACCACGGCATAAAAAAGATAATGAGGAATACTTTGTGATTTTGGTATGTTTCCCTGCTTAAAGGAAACATGTTTTGAAAGTTACACATTTCTACCATATATAATACAATGCAGAAATTTTAAAAGATCTCTTTTGTTTATTAATCAAAAATTTGTTTTTTATTATTTAAGGATAGAAAATATTTTTTTTACTTTAGGTTATATTTTAATAATTTTTAAAATATTATAACATAAGGTTTAATATTCAAACTTCTTTATCTATTTAAACCCATACTTTATATTATATGAAATGAAAATGAAAAATCCATATTTTCAAAATGTAGGTTTTACAACTCTTCCCCTTTAAAAAGAAAATTTTGACCTCAAGATTAAAATAAGTTATACGGGTTTTATAATTCTTCCCCTCTAAAAGAAATTTTTGACCGTGAAATTGGAATAGGAAGATTTAACAAAACGAATACGAAAACCTACGAATCAGATCTAACGAATACAAGACACATGAAACAATGACAAATGAAAACCTCTTATAACGATATACTAAACACATTACGCACTTAGGACAATCACAAAAGTAACGTCAACGGATCAAAAATTCGCCACCAAGATTTCAGACGGATCGATAAATTACAGACTCTTATACGTCGAATACCTCAGAATTATTATGTCGCAATCAAATATACGAGGAATATTATATGTCAAACGAAAGAGAAACCACAAAATGTGTCGTATGAATACCGAAACATATAATAAGAAAGAAAATCACGATCAGACAATTAAAGAATATCTTGAATTGGTAACTGAAGCACTAGCCAAAATCACGTCTCTTTTTAGAAGCTTCCTTGTCGTCTCCAATTCGAATAATCAGCAAACGAAACCGCGGAAACAATTAGAAGTTAGGATTAAATTACGAAAAATAACGATCTTATCAAAATTCAAATGGAATCCTAATGTCTACCCAATCCTCACATGTCAAATCCTAGGTCGTAGGTCTCAGATACCATAATTGTAACACCCGCTCCGATAAAGAGACTAAGTGTCACATTATGGTGTCATATCAGAAACATAGTATAATAAACTTTGAAACAATACTTGTTTATTATGATATAATATCTTTCACAAAACAATAACTTTAAAAACAAAGGAGTTCAAATGTAAACAACTAAAACATAATGCCTTCAATATCTATTTACTCAAAGTTAAACTGTAAACCGCTCTCAATGCCCATCTTCCCGCTTAAAACCTGTCGCAGGAAAAGAAAACACGACTAAGCTAACGCTTAGTGAACAGATATAATAATAAACTGTAAGTGAAGAGAAGTAAAGGAATCTGTAAATGATAATAATAAATGAACAAGAGATGGAATAAGGAGTATCAAGAGAGAATGAAAGAAAGTAAAGGAATGATCACGAGCTCATATCACATATCACATATCATAACATAATCATATAGTCACATAAGTGTACACGGGGCGAAACCCATGTACCGAAAGCGATATGGGGTTTATAACACACACAACTCATTCACAACATATCATATCATATTACCTAGGATGTATCCATACGCTCCCTACAAAAGAAAGTCACATATAGCATAATAAATGCACGCCGAAAGGGAACGCCGAGAATTAATCACACCCTCCTAGATGGTGTCATCTCGTTTTGCATCAACGACATGGTCATGGTATCTCCATGACTAGTTACATATAGCTCGAGCAATAGAAAGGCATACCATAATCATAAAGCATATAAATCAAGGGGTCATAAAATCAAAGCATACGAAACATACGGAAGCAGTTGAAGCTCATGAATCATAGTAAATCAATGGAGTCAATGATCATATCAAAACAACGAGTAATCTTAAAAGGAGTCATAGCAATGGCCTGAAGGGATCATGCAAATGGAAATAAAAAAATATAAGAATGTACTTGCTGAAAGGACTAAATATATATACCTTAGCAAAAGGCGTACAAAAGGAACCGCACACAAATGCTAACGAATACTAATCACGTTTCACCGGGACTACAAAGATGTACACTCATACATATCATATATCATATAAACGTTATAATACAAAGTTATCATAAATAGGTGGTTGACATTTCTAAAAACATAGTTTCCATATTTAAAATATTGTGTTAATATTTAAGGTAAGTATCACCACTTAGTTACCCCATAAAATAACTTCCATAAATTATTATAAAAATCACAGAGGCTCTCTTATGGTTCTATAAGGCCTATGTAATAGGGTTTAAGCCCATTGGTTATCCAACCCAATATATGACCAAAAATTCCAAAACTAGCCCAAAATAATTCTGGTCAGAACATACATAAAGTAGAGACGGTTTTGACCCACTTAAACACCGTCTTAATTTTTATAAAAAACATCCAGGGGATGTTCCAACATATGAAAAATATCCCTATTAAGTGGCTTGATCAAATTCATTATAGTTAAGGAGTTATAACTTTTATGGTGACTCAAATATTTTTTCAGTCCCAAAAATCAGATTTTGACACCTTAACTTGCAAAATCCGAAAAAAAACCTTTCTATAGGCCTTTTAAAAGTAAATAAAAGTACATTATGAAAATTAGACTCCGGGAGGGCAACTCGTGTCGGGTTTGGGTTAGCGGAGTTCGGGTTGTCAGGATGGCGGGTCAGAAATTCTCGACCCGAACCTGACCCATTTAAATAATCGGGTCAGCTATGCCAACCCTAACCTGTTTACACATAACCCGAACCTAACCCATTTAACCCATTTATATATTTGGGTTGGCGTAAATAGGTTACATGGGTTGAATAGGTTAAACGGGTTTCGGGTTGACCCATTTAACAAGTTTTATATACAAAAATAGGCACATTACACGTGTTAACATGTTAAATGGGTTTAGGTCCGACCCGTTTAACCTAGTTAACACGTATGATAAAATATTAAACATTTTTAATATAAGGAAAAAAAATCTTAAACGGGTTGTCAGGTCGACCCGCTTAATTTAATTTCAACCCACACCTAACCTGTTTAATAAATGGGTCAGATAGGTCGACCCAAACCTGACGCAAAGTTTAGTATACTTAACCCGAACCTGTTAATATTCGTGTCGGTTTCAGGTCGGGTTTTGTGTCGGGCCAGAAATTGCCATCCCTAAGACTCCCTGTAGTTAATCTTAGGCCCAAAAATCATGTAACTATTTTTATAAAGTTCGTTTTATGATGGTTACAAGTTGACCTTTTTTTCAAATTTCCCAAAACTTCTATTCCAAAAATCATGATTAAGCCATCTAGATCACCATAGAGTGTCTAGATCTTGATTTTTATGATATAATAACTTAATTAAAACTCATAGGGGTTGCTAAAGCATATATCTAGATGATCATTAATTTTTAAAACCAATCAACCACCAAAATCATAAGATTAGGTTTATAAGAACCCTAATATCAATAGATATAGAAAAATTAAGAAAACTCTATGGTGACACACGGATTAAGGATAAGTTACTTACATGAGATGAATCTGATGATGAAGAGATCACCACATCACACCAAGGATACAAGGTTGGGGGAAAAATGATTGCACAAAAAGGCTTCAAAACTTCAAAGTTTCTTTTAATGGAGATTTGGAAGAAATCTTAAGAAAATAACAATGAAGATTTGAACTATGAAACAAAAACCACGGTATAAAAAAAGATATGGAGGAATACTTTGTGATTTTGGCATGTTTTCCTGCTTAAAGGAAACATGTTTTAAAAGTTACATATTTTTACCGTATATAACACAATGCACAAAATTTAAAAGATATCCTTTGTATATTAATCAAAAATTCATTTTTTATTATATAAGGAAAGAAAATCAATTTTCTTTTATTTTATGTTATATTTCTATAATTTTCAAAATATATAACATAACGTTTAATATTAAAACTTCTTTATTTATTTAAACACGTATTTTATATTATATATAAAAATAAAAGTTCATATTTTCAAAATGCAGGTTTTACATTCAATTTTTGTTTTGAATTTAGCAGATATAGTTTTTGATCTATTATGTAATATTACAGAGCCGTTTGATAATAGAAAAACTATTGCATGTGAAAAACTATGCCGATGATTATCAATTTGATTGAAAATATCTGATTACAAATTATATGTTTCAAAGAGGGCTTCGAAATTAACCAATATGCATAAATCCATTACCATACATTCACACACACACACACACACATTTATCTATTTTTGGACTTGAACCCACATCTTATACATGTTTAGACAATTGTTTTGATACCACAAGGTCGTAGTGATTTATAGAATTTGTATCTATTATACTCAATCAGAAAATTTTAAGACACGTTTAATTTCAATTGTTCAATTTAACATGCATTTAGTTCAAATCATGTGATGTGAAAATTAATATGTATAATAATTAGATTTAGGTTTTGGTTTTGGTTTGTGATTATAGATTAGCTTGGCTTTTAACATGTGTCATTAACTTAAAAAAACAATCATCTAAGTTCATTTGGATATCAATTTTTTTTTTAAACAATAATTTTATTCAACTACACCTAGCAAGAAGCTAGAATATTACACAAAATACGGGGTTTTAAGCCACTCGTCTCATTTAAACGAGGCTTTACACCGAAATTTACACCAATTAAAAGAGCAAGAAACAACATTATCAAATAACTCGGCCTTTCTAGGAATCTCTTTAACGAATATACTTCTGTGTCTGTAAGACCAAATCCACCACCATAAACTATAAAATACCCCCCATCAACAGCTCTTTGGATACCAAATGATTAATCTTCATCATCCATTTCAATCTTAATTCAATGGATAAAATTAAACATATAACTCATTTTTTTCTATTTTTTCAGACATTTATATTTTTTAAACCGCTAATCGTTATGCGAAAAAAATACACCATTACGACGGGCATTTAACTATCTTTCTACAGATATGCTATATGACATACTTTCCACAAAAAAATTAGTTTTTTCATGATGACGTATAGTCCCCAGCCGGGTCAGGAACCCGGCCCACGGGTACTACCCGTATCCGGCCCATCACAGATGGGTGGGATAATGTCATTCAGGCTTATGGGCTTGGATGAACAGTGACCGCACACATGTGTGCGGCCCACGGCCCGGTGCGGCCGACATAGGGTTAGACAGAATCATATTCTATCTAGGAATAGGTTTACCCCAAAAGAGGAGGATATTCACTACTATAATTAGAAGATAACAATTATTCTAATTCTGATAGTTATCCTTTCCTTGGGGCCGAAGTATCAGTGGCAGCCCACTAGGGTTCCACTGCCTATAAAAGAAACCCCCAAGGGTTCCACAAAGGGATTACGCTCTATACTCTCAATTCACATAAACCCTAACCGATTACTTACTCTCACGCCGGAGTCTAATCGTGGGAAACATTCCCACGGTAAGCCTAACGCGTGCTGTTTAGTGTGCAGGATCCCAACCAAACGATTCACTTGGTGCAGGAGCCGGAGCCCAGCCAACCCGAATTAAGCCTAATTAGGGTCTAGCAAGGATCACCCAACTTTTGCATTAACAAGTTGGCGCCATCCGTGGGACCCATTACACTAAGCTAGAACAAAACCTCATTCTGAATTTCCAATGACGAAGGGGCATCAGCAAGCCAATCCCAGGAATACGAATCCTGAAAATCGGAAGTCCCAAGGGGAAGGGATACTCATCCCCAATCAATCACCTAGCCGCCTTGCAGGCGGACCTGGTAACCGTGGCGGCTTTCAGCCCTTGGGGGTGACGAGCACGATCTCCATGACACCCCCACCTACTTCAACCCTGGAAAATCCTGACCCAGGGAGTGCGCCCAACCCTCCCAACAAGGAGCCGCGCAGACCATCGGTAGAGGAGGAAGTAGAGGTCCTACCACTCAGCGAGGAGGATCTTACTCGAGTTCTCACGCAGAACTTCGATAGGATCGTCCCGGGGATCGCGTCAAGGTTGAATCTGGGGAGGAACCTCCAATCCAGACTCAACTTTGGTGACACCGGACCAATCACCTCAGTCCAAAATCAGAGGAAAAGGAGAGCTCGGCCTCAGGAGCAGAGCATCTTTGAGGAAACCCCTCAACCCAGGAATGTGTTTGAGCGCATAGGAGATCGCCTCATACAGGAACTAATGCAGTCTCGAGAAGGAGGAGATAAGTCTGATGGTTCACCCGAGCGGCCAGATCGAGAGTTGGACAGAACCGCTCGTCGCACGAGCGTGTAGAACAGGATGAACACTGGGAAGAAGGCTTCCGGTTCATCCCAAAAAAAGTGGTCCCTACCCAAAGGATGGGGCACCACCACCATCTCAAGACCCGTCAGGAGAGGACTCAGATGACCATCCGCCTAAGCGTCGCCGACCTAGGCGCACCCCTCCACCACCACCAAAAAATGATGAGTATTATGGTGGCCCTTATTATCGAGATGCAGAAGCGAAGGATCTTTCGCGTCCATGGTGTGAACCATGGGATGACCCTAGGCTCACCCGTCCATGGGAGGATCCCAGGGAAGACCCGTTCACCCTCCGCATACGGAACTATTTTGAGGATACCAAACGTCGCATGCCGGCGTGTGTCAAGACCTATGATGGGACTGGTGATCCGGTCGATCACCTTAAAATATTTGATACGCAGGCTAAAATTGAGCGATGGCCCATGCCTATATGGTGCCAAATGTTCAATTCAACTTTGATCGGAAATGCCCGTGACTGGTTTGAGGCACTCCCTCCACGGAGCATTGATAGTTTCACGGAACTACGCACTGCGTTCGAGAACAATTATACTCAGAGGAAGAAGTATAATAGGGATCCGGTCTCATTGGCAACTGTCAAATAACGGCCGGGGGAGTCCACAGAAGCCTTCACTGAACGCTTCAATGATGAGTGCACGCGCACAAAAACAATGCCGGAGCTCCTGAAAATCTCTGACTACATGCACGCCATAACAGACAGGGAGTTGATCAGGCGCCTCAATGACAAGCGTCCAGAGAAATATGATGACCTCATGGAAAGGGTCAGAAATTTCATAGAAGGAGAAACAGTTGTTGCCGCGGCCTACCCATCCAGAGGAAATGGGTACCGGTCAAATGAACAGTCTCGGAGACAGTCGGGCGGTCAAGGCAATCAGAACAATAGCAAGGGCTCAGACTACAAGAGCCAGAGCAAAGGAGGACGGCCGGACGATAAGTTCACTCCCCTAAAGATGTCCTACCGGGAGATCTTGCTGACGGAAGGGGGAACTTTCCAAGGCCTCCCCCAATGACCACTCCGCCGGAACTTCGGCAAGGAAATCGCTTCTGCGAGTTCCATAATGACAAAGGCCACGGTACAGAGGAGTGTATCCAGCTCAAGAAGCATATTGAGTCGCTGATCAAATCAGGTAAACTCAAGCACCTAGTTAAGGATTGGAAGGATGGAAAAGACAACAACAAGAAGTACGATAAGAAGGATCCCCAAAAGGACAAACCTTCGACTATATACATGATCCAATCCAGACAATGCCGCACGAGGCAGAAAGTTGGCCAAAAATTTTCACGCGGCAGGGAAATCTCGTTCCCTCCCATCACAGCGAGCGATGTGACCGATGCGCCTCTCACTATTGAGATAAGCATTGGAACACACAATGTTCGTCGCATGTATGTGGATGGAGGGTCGTCAGCAGAGGTACTGTATGAACACTGTTTTGTGCAGTTATGCCTAGAGATAAGAAGCCAATTAGTACCGGCCACGGCGCCGCTCACCGGCTTTAGCGGAGACACTATCTGGCCAATAGGGCAACTACGGCTGCTTGTAACCATTTGGAATGAAGAACACTCCACTACGGCGTGGATGAACTTCATGGTGATACGCTCACATTCTCCGTACAATGGGATCATAGGCAGACCAGGTATTTTGGCTATACGGGCGGTACCCTCCACGGCGCACGGAATGATCAAATTTCCCGTTGAGGGGGAATTGTTACCATTTACAACACAATTGTACCGTCATCCGAGTGTCACACCGTGACAACACCGGCTCCACCTGTTCCACCCAAGGATAGATCACCACCTCCCAATTGGAAGGTAGCCATTCACCCTGACTATCCGGAACAGGAGGTATCCATAGGAGGGGCGCTCTCGGATAGCGGCAAAAGGGCCATGTGCTCTCTTTTAAGTGCAAACTTAGATATATTCGCATGGGAGCTAAAGCATATGACAGGCGTGCCACGTGCGATGGCAGAGCATAAGCTCCAGATCCGCCAAGGGTACCAACCCGTCAAGCAAAAGAAGCGCGGCCAGGCGCCTGAGCGCAGCCAAGTGATATTGGAGGAAGTACGGAAACTAGTGTACGCAGGAATCATGCGCGAGGTATACTACCACGAGTGGTTATCCAATCCGATCATGGTCAAGAAACATGACGGAAGTTGGCGCATGTGTGTGGATTTTACGGATCTAAACAAGGCCTGCCCACAGGATTGTTACCTGTTACCGGAAATCGACTGGAAGGTGGAATCCCTATGTGGGTATCCTTTTAAATGCTTCTTGGACGCATATAAAGGATATCACCAGATCCAGATGGCGGAGGAGGATGCAGAAAAAACGACGTTCCATACGAGCCAGGGCGTATATTGCTATACGAAAATGCCGTTTGGACTAAAGAACGCCGGTGCTACATATCAACGGCTGGTAGACAAAGCTTTTGAATCACATATAGGCCGCAACTTGGAAGTCTATGTGGATGACTTGGTTATAAAAAGTCACACGGAGGAGGCACTTCTCCGGGATGTCCAAGAGACATTCGACACACTGAGAAGGATTAACATGAAGTTAAATCCAAAGAAATGTACGTTTGGGGCAACGGAGGGAATGTTCCTTGGATATTTGATTGATCCAAACGGCATCAAACCTTGCCCAGAGAAGACGGACGCAGTGATACAACTGCCATCCCCTCAGACACGGAAGGAGGTGCAATCCTTAAATGGGAAACTAGCCGGGCTGAATAGGTTCCTATCTAAATCCGCAGAGAAGTCATTACCCCTATTTAAGACGCTCAAGAAGTGCATTAGGAAGGGAGACTTCCGGTGGACAAAGGAAGCCGAGGAAGCTTTCGGCCAACTCAAGCAGCACCTTGCATCCCTCCCTATGCTAGTAGCTCCCCGGCCAAAGGAGGAACTAATTATGTATCTCTCAGCCACTCATGGCGCAATAAGCGCGGTACTTATGACAGATAGAGATACAGTGCAAACTCCGGTCTACTTTATAAGTAGAACACTACAAGGGCCGGAGCTGAATTACTCCTCTATAGAAAAATTGGTGTTAGCACTAGTGTTTGCTACAAAGCGGCTGCGCTGGTACTTTCAGGCGCACCCAATTGTAGTCATTACGGATCAGCCAATCAAGCAGGTTATTTCTAGACCGGACGTGGCAGGGAGGCTACAGAAATGGAGCATCTTATTTGGGGAGCACAATATATCTTATAGGCCAAGGACGGCTGTGAAAGGCCAGATCTTGGCAGATTTCCTGATCGAGAAGCCGGATGAGGAAGGGCCAATCGTTAAGCAAGACGAGACTCCAATAGAACCATGGGTGTTGTTCACGGTCGGATCTTCGTGTACGGATGGGTCCGGAGCTGGTCTCATCCTCACAAATCCGGAAGGAATGGAATTCACGTACGCCCTCCGTTTTGAGTTCACGGCCACCAACAACGAAGCGGAATATTAAGCATTAATTGCGGGTTTGAAAATCGCCGCTAGAATGGGAGTCCGCAACCTAGAGGCCTACGTGGACTCACGGCTTGTCGCGAACCATATTCTAGGTGGATATGTAGCTAAGGAGGACAACATGGTCAGGTACTTGGAAAAAGTCAAGTCGCTAATCGCGGTTTTCAGTAAGTTTTCCATCAAGCAGGTGCCAAGGGGCGAGAACAAGAAGGCGGACGCTCTTAGTAAGATCGCATCCACAAGCTTCGCTCACTTGTCTAAACAAGTCTTGGTGGAAATACTCAAGGAGAAATCTATAACAGAAGGGGAGGTCGCTACTATAGTTGAGGAGGATGGACCTACATGGATGACCCCGATTATCAACTATTTGACTAGCGAGACCCTTCCAGACGAGGAAAAAGCAGCACGGCGCATCAGGAGGAAGTCGCAGCATTTCGAACTTCGAGAAGGAATCCTTTACAAGCGCTCTTTCTTGCAGTCGTGGCTGCGGTGTGTTGGACCACGTCAGGCCGCATACGTAATCAGTGACATACATGAAGGATTGTGCGGCATACATGCAGGTCCACGATCCGTGGTAGCTAGAGCTTTACGGACAGGATATTATTGGCCTACCATGCACAGAGACGCGCGCGACATGATTCGCAAGTGTAGTGATTGCCAAGTGCATAGGCCAGTACCGCGGCACCCGCAGCAGGAGCTTACACCTATCACGTCCCCATGGCCATTCTATAAGTGGGGAATCGACATTGCAGGACCATTTCCTGTAGCTGCGGGGGGAGTTAAATTCTTGATTGTCGCGATGGACTACTTCACAGGATGGATAGAGGCCAAGGCAGTCAAGTCTATCACAGGCAAACAAGTTAAAAAGTTTGTTTGGGAACATATTGTGTGCCGTTTTGGCCTACCAGGAGAAATCATCTCGGAAAATGGTAAACAGTTCACGGACAATCCATTCAAGGACTGGTGTGCATCATTGAACATCAAGCGGCGCTTCACATCTGTTAAGCATCCGCAGACAAATGGCCTCGTCGAACGGGCAAATAGAAGCTTGGGAAATGGCATCAAGGCGCGTCTAGATGAACGAAGTGGCAAATGGGGTGATGAGTTATCACATGTGCTATGGGCGCATAGAACTATGATCAAAACAGCCAACGGAGATACTCCATTTGCATTGGCTTACGGCACTGAAGTTGTTATACCATTAGAAATAGGAATGCCTACCATCCGCACAGCGGAAGTTAATGTCGTCACGAACGACGAGCAGCTGCGAATCAACCTGGATCTGTTGGAAGAATAGAGGGAGATAGCAGCCATCAATGAGGCTAAGTCCAAGGCTAAGATGAAGGCTTATTATGACGCCAAGGTCAAGGGTGTTTTTTTTCGTCCGGGAGATTACGTCTATCGTGCTAACGAAGCAAGTCGAGCGGAGAATACAGGAAAGCTGGGCCCTAAGTGGGAAGGACCGTATGAAGTCACTGAAGCCTTAGGGCGAGGCGCGTACAAGTTACGTGACATGGATGGCCGCGACCTAGAGCGCACATGGAACATCTCCAATCTCAAAAGGTGCTATCTTTAAAAAGCTACGGCTTCCGCATGGGTGCTTCGCTATATGTGGCCTTAATAAAGAACCATGCGGTTTTATCTGTTTTTTTTCTTATGTTTTGTTTAGTTTCCTTTCTTGTTTTTTAGGACTTGTCATTATTGTTCAAACAAAAATGTAAGCGTTCTAATAAAATGTCGTGGTGCCTAGCTAGCTCCACGGCTTGTTTCGTGCAAATCATTTTCTATATTTTTTGTTAGTCGTATGAATTCTACTTGTATTATAATATGCCATGTTTCATTCATATGCATTCATTTAAACTACTGTACATGTACTATACGCCTCCAGGCGGGGTAAGAGGATTAAGTGAACCTACTAATTCAACTTGCCGCGTAAGAGGGGTGCAACCCCAGCCGCACGGATCATGTATCCTTACTAGACACCTTACTCACAAGACGTTGTGGTAAGTTTCGTATGCCGTACTCACGCAGTACTCTGCATAGTAAAGACGCACGTCGCATGTCTAGTAAATTATAGGCTTGTAGGTATTTTCCTTTCCTACATAAGACGTGCCAGGTCATGCGGTATTGGAATACAATGTTCAAAACAAAATGAAAATACACAAGTTTCAAATAACAAAATGGCTGTGGTCATCACGGACTTCTAAATAAAAGACAGTCATTTCATATATGTCTTAGCCGTGTACATACACGGACGAATAAAATTACAAGTGTTTACAAATGATAAGTTACAAGGGGGGTAGGAATTCCCCTATGTCCTTCTTCCCTTCCTCAATTAGAGCACGAAGGACCTCCCCACGAGCATCCTTCCCATCCCGGGCTTTGGCCGCAATAGCATCCAACGCTTCTACAAGCAGTTTCTCGCCTTTCATTGTTTTGGACGCGGAATCATAAGTGGCCAAGGACAAGGGAATGGGATCAGCGCTCAGCCGGGACATTATTGCCTCGTTTGGAGCGTCCTTAAGTGTCTCAAGCTCGTCCAGGAGAGGGTGTTGGATTTCCGCTAAGGCATTCATGGACGCGGCCATGTTATCCGCGGCGGAGGGGTTGTGATAGGGATGCTGTATGATGTCTTCATTTTTTCCTATCAGTTCTGCAGCTTTGACCAAGCCCTCATGTCTACCACGGTCGATTCCATCGGATACGACCCCGGCAAATGCCTGCAATAGGTGTGGAGCTTCCAGTGCCCTGCTCACAGCAAGTCGCAGTCCTTGCCCGATAATCCACCTGCGTCCGGCTGTAGCGGATAGCAGGGGAGGACATATTCTCTCAGCACAACTTACAGCCACCTTGCTTAACTCCTCATCAGCTGAGACGTCCTGCTCTTCAAGATTGGTCTGGGTCCGTGTCAACTCATCCTTTAGCGCGTCACGCTCCTGGGCGATGTTGAAGGATTACACGGTCACGGCCTTGGTAGCAGCTTCGGCCGCAGACACCTACATATAAAATTTGGAGTTATTACAAGGATATATACTTTTCTTGGGTTAAATGCATACCCAAAGTTTGAGTGTATGTACAAAATTTCGAAAGTTTACCTTCTCGTTTGATGCGGCTACAAGGGCTTCAAGCTCAGCAATGCGCTTCTCTCGGGTGTCGGCGTGATGAGCCTGCTCTTTCACCGTCGCCTCGGCTATCAACAGCGCCGCCTGCAATGATGCGATGGTCTTCTCGTTCTTCACGACCATCGCCTCACGAGGGCTATCTTCTTATCTGCCCGATTCACATTTGTGAGGGCCTTGATTAGACGGCGTCTCAACGCGGCTCCCACCGTCACTTGGTGTGCGGACGACACGTCAAACTGCTCAAGGAGGGCCTCATGATCCAACTCATCTAGATCTTGTGCGAGGACGGGCGGGGTGATGTGTTCAATGAATTCTGAACACTCGGATTCTGCCTCCAGCCTTGTCAAACTTGACAGGTTCCATGCTAGGCGCAGGCTTTCTTCTGGCCCCTCGGGGTGCGGCTCCTTGGCATGTGTGGCAGCGGGGGATGGGGGCTTGTTGGGTGGTGCGGGGGATGGATCCCTCCTCACTTCTTCCTCCTGCGCTACGGCCGCCGGATTAGCCCTGTTATTTGACATGACAATATTAGTCTACGCATCATATAAAGACACGAATCATACTCAAAAGGGTGCTTACGAGGTGTCAATGGCAGGGTCTGGGCCGGTAGGAGCTACGGCGCTCACGGGGGTGACTCGCAAGACTGGCCCTCCCGTGTTCGGGGTGGGGTCGGCCTGAGCGGGTCGCAGTACCACTCCCCTCTTGGTACTGCGGATGATCCTTCCTCAGCTTTTTTGGAGGAGCATTCGCGGCTCCGGCCTCGTCCCCTATCTTCTTTGCCACCCTTCTGGTGGTCTTTCTCTTCCTATAGGTGAGCAGGGCGGACCCGGACGCCTGAGTAGTGTCTTCGTTGGGGTCATTCTCTTCTTCCTGGTTGGTGGTGCCCCCCTCTAGCAATGGTTCTTCGCCATCTTCATTGAGGAAATCCAATGGGGATTTCTCGATGGCGGGCTCTTCTTCATCAGATCTGGGCTCGGATGTTTCTTCGAGCGGCATAGTGCGGTCAACTAACGCTTCCAGCAAGGGGAGCTCATTCTGCTTCAACGGCCGGAATCCTTCCGCTACCTTCATTGGGTCGCCCTGGCGGATTAGTCCATGAAGGTTCATCTCTGCGTACATTTTACAAGTATATGGGTTAGTAAAGTTCTACAAATATGCATGACAATTCAAATCTACAACATATAAATTAGACCTACCCTCTCCCTGTTCCGTCAGGAAGCACGGGTATAAGTCATCCCTCCCAAAGTAGCGGCGGCTTATCCCTACTAAGCACAGAAAGTGTTCCGGCAACCCTCTATGAAATTCTGTGCGGTGGGTATCTAGTATTTTTAGGTCCTTGCTGCTATAATCTTTGGCTTTGGGCGGATAGTCTTTGGGGGCTTTGGTTTTGAGTACGAAGGGGGTAGGGAGCACCTTCTCATCTACAAAGAAGTAATGGTCGTACCAGTTCTTAAGGGAGTCTAGAGGCTTCCTATACGTCATAGGGGCATTCCTGGGTCGTTTTTTAAACGACAGCCACCCATTCACTAGCTGAGGAAAATAAAAAGCCCTAAAAAGGTTCATGGTTGGGGTTACTCCGCAGGTATGGCATGTAATTTCAAACTGGTTGATTTTACACGCCCCTATGCAGTGAAGCTGGGTTATGTGGAAGTCATAATATAACAGAAGGTCTACCAAGAACTTGGATAAGGGGATACGGTAGTTGGCCGAGTCAAACAGGCGTGTGTATACGCCTATTTTCCCCGCCGGTGCATCCGTAATCGCTTCACCATCACCTGGATAGGTGGGGTGTACGCTTTCGGGTATATAATACTTCGACAGGAAGTCGAGGTATTTTTCCGCAGACATCACGTTAAGGACATCCGTGATAAGGGGGTTGTCCTTTACCATGTTTTATAAAAAGGTTTTTAAAGGTGTGATGATCTAACCTGCGGCAAAGGAAGTCCGTGGAAAAGAAGGCAAAGTTTTGGAGATAAAAGCTTGAGAATAACAATGGCGGAAGAATGGGTGAGTTGTGTGTGTAACAAACACGCATACCAACTCTTATATAGGGTTGCCTCGGTTTCCGAGGTACCATGGATATTCGACACGTATAAGCCACCTCGCCTATCCAACGGATAGGATTTCTGACATTTCTGCAAAATCAGAGGGGGACCCACGGGTCACTTCTTAGCAGTTTTACGTGGCTCAAGGGTGGGCATTAATGGTGCACTTTTGCAGGCATGCGACTGGAAAGTTGACTATCATTAATGTTTTTATTCTTGTGTCGGGATATGCGGCTCTTACGTAAGACCGTATTTAATGTTACATTTATATTGTCTCGGCCGTTACGTGCGGCTGAGGTATTATTCAAAATATATTCCTACGACGAGTCGCCACGTGCGGCCAGAACAAAATTTTCAATGTCTCATTTCCTAGGTCTTCCTTGGTATGTCCGGAGAGCACCTTGATAGTCTAGAGGTTACGCCTACGGCCGTAACAACTAGACTGGGGGGACATGATGACGTATAGTCCCCAGCCGGGTCAGGAACCCGACCCACGGGTACTACCCGTATCCGGCCCATCACAGATGGGTGGGATAATGTCATTCAGGCTTATGGGCTTGGATGAACAGTGACCGCACACATGTGTGCGACCCACGGCCCGGTGCGGCCGACATAGGGTTAGACAGAATCATATTTTGTCTAGGAATAGGTTTACCCCAAAAGAGGAGGATATTCACTACTATAGTTAGAAGATAACAATCATTCTAATTCTGATAGTTATCCTTTCCTTGGGGCCGAAGTATCAGTGGCAGCCCACTAGGGTTCCACTGCCTATAAAAGGAACCCCCAAGGGTTCCACAAAGGGATTACGCTCTATACTCTCAATTCACATAAACCCTAACCGATTACTTACTCTCACGTCGGAGTCTAATCGTGGGAAACATTCCCACGGTAAGCCTAACGCGTGCTGTTTAGTGTGTAGGATCCCAACCAAACGATTCACTTAGTGCAGGAGCCGGAGCCCAGCCAACCCGAATTAAGCCTAATTAGGGTCTAGCAAGGATCACCCAACTTTTGCATCAACATTTCACGTGTTTTTCATTGTCGAAAATTATCATATATGATATTAAATATCATATATGATAGTAACACTAGTATCATATATGATATAAACCAATATCATATATGATTCTATAATAATTTGTAACCTAACACTAATATCATATATGATGAAACAATATTATCATTTACGATATTTTACGCAAATTTTAAAAACAAAAAAGAGACAAAAAAATACTTCGTCAAAAGTATATCATAGTGCATATCGCTAGAAATATAACTAAATGCTCGTTGCATGGTATATTTTTTCGTTTAACATTTAACGGTTTAAGATATACTTAAATTATAAAAATAAGTGAAATAATTAAATGCTTTTAATCTTATCTATTAGATGGGTAGAGATGAATAGTAAGGATAGTATCCGAGACAAATATGATATTTATGATAAGACCCGTTTCTTTTTACAGTATGTGTTTATTCTAGTTGGTCTCTTATAGATGTCGAATAAGCACACATGACTTATTCAGGTCATTCATGCCTTAATACCTTTTGTTAACACGATCCTTGATCACCAGTATAATCATCAACAATTTTTAAACATATTATTTTAATCGGGAAGAGATCTATCACACACCTTTATTTATCATAGTTTTAGTGGATACATCTAAACCATCCATCTTAAAATGATCCAATGGTTATATTTAAACCAGTCTCTCACATAACATTCCTTATTTTTCACACACAAAAAAAAGATCGGGATCAACAACCCCTCACCTGTGACCACCACAAAACACTCATCTGCCACCTTTTTCCGGCGATCACCACAACAAACTCACCTTCTTCCCGCGACAACCACAATAAACCCACGTTTTTCCGGCGACCTCCACACCAAACCACTCTTTTCTGATGATCTCCACTCCAACCCACCTTTTTACAGAGACCGCTAAAACAAACCGCCATCTTCCATACATATGGATACTAATTCCATAATTGAAGTAGATGTCGATGTTATTGTAGATGCAGAATTAGTTGTTTGGAATACATGTAATAATATAGGTAAAGTTCATGTTATGATATTCGATTCCCACCATGTGTTTGATGAAATAACACAATGATAATCACATGTGATTTAGCAAGTTTTAATTTATAAATGAATATTCTTATTGAAGTATGGTCGATTTTTGTAGTTAATAAGCTGATTACAGAAGTGGGACTTATGATTACAAAACTAGGACTATGACTCGTATATAAGTCGCGATGACTCATATATGAGTCACGGTGACTAATACATGAGTCACGGTGACTCATATATGAGTCACTATCACTCATATATGAGTCATGATGACTCGTATATGAAACTGTACATATGTAAGTTTTTTGTAATACGGGTAATAATATAGCCTCTTTTGTAACAAAATCATGGTGACTCATATATGAGTCACCATGACTCATATATGAGTCACAATGACTCATATATGAGTCATAGTATAGCCTCTTTTGTAACAAAATCATGGTGACAAATATATGAGTTACCATGACTCATATATGAGTCATCATGACTCATATATGAGTCACCATGACTCATATATGAGTCACCATGACTCATATATGAGTCATGGTGACTCATATATGAGTCACTAAGAAACATATATGATTCATGCTTAGTTATTAACTTGTTTGGTGTTTATGTTTTATAATAAGGTTCTCTGTAATTCTGAAGATGGGTCAGTTGAGTGTACATGTACGCATTATATGCGTTATGGATTTCTTTGTTGCCACATATTCTATGTTTTGAAGAACTGTGATATTAAAGTGATTCCGAAGAAGTACGTTTTAAGGCGCTGGAGAAGGGATTTGATACCTCTTTCATTAAGAAGAAACACAAAGAGATATATAGAGAAAAAACGAAGCAACTACTTGATTATTTTTTATACCTCTTCATTAAGAAGAAACACAAAGAGATATAAAGAGAACAAATCATATATGAAAAAGAAGCACAAGAAACATGACAATTTAATACAACAACTACTTGATTATTTTTGCGTTTTCTTTTTTACTATGTTTATATTTAAGTTTGTTTTTTTTTGTTATGATGTCGAACTATTGAAAACCTGTGTTGAATATCTGATTTGTTATTTTGTTACGATGTCTGATGATTTTGAAAATATATCATAAGAATATTCTATAAAAGTGACTAGTGACTCATATATGAGTCATTATGAATCTAATGCCATAAATGAAGTTGAGGCCGCCGGAGATAGGTTTGTTGTGGATTTATGGGCATATATGATTAATGGTGAAACATGTATGTTTCATAATGACTCATATATGAATCATGCTGAAACATGTATGTTTCATAGTGACTCAAGCATATATGTTTTCTAGATCAGATTAACACAAAACATAAGCAGTAAATACGTAAAACAAAATTGCAAATTGCTTAAATAAAAGAAGCATGTAAAACACATTTCATACAATGAAAAGAAACCATCAAATAATTATGTCCCGACTGTAATCAACTCGAAATAACTTAGCATTCACAAAAGACCACATAAATACAGCTATCATCAGTTTTATCATCCAACTACAGTTGACCAAGAATACGATTCACAAGACTCCTCATCATCACCAGACCCCTCCTCCTCATTATCACCCTCATCAGGCTCCTCCACCTCACAATGGGAGGAGGATAAGGGTTGGTTTTATAAGAATTGATGGCCCTTTTAGGAACTGCAAACAAAAAAAAATTAGTAAAACACTATCAAGTTTCAATACAAAATCTATATGTTTCAGTTTCATATATGAGTCACCATGACTCATATATGAGTCACTATGAGTCATATATGAGTCATGGTGACTCATATACGAGTCACCATGATTTTGTTACAAAAGAGGCTATATTATTATCCGTTTTACAAAAAAGACTTATATATGTACAGTTTCATATATGAGTTATAGTGACTCATATATGAGTCACCGTGACTCATGTATGAGTCACCGTGACTCATGTATGAGTCATCCTGACTCATGAATGAGTCACTGTGACTCATGTGTGTATGAGTAACTGTGACTCATGTATGTATGAGTAACCGTGACTCATGTATGAGTCACCGCGACTCATATATGAGTCATCGCGACTCATATACGAGTCATAGTCCCAGTTCTGTAATCATAAGTCCCACTTCTGTAATCAGCTTATCAACTATAAAAATCGACCATACTTCAATAAAATACTCATTCATAAATTAAAACTTGTTAAATCACATGTGATTATCATTGTGTCATTTCATCAAACACATGGTGTGCATCAAGAATCATAACATATGTTTTACCTAGATTAGCTATGAAATTTTCTAAGCATGATTAAAATGAAAAAAATAAGCATAATCAAAATAACTTACCATCATCGTCATCTATTTCGTCACTTATATCCATCAATAATGAAACTTAGTGCTAAAAATTAGGTTTTGGTGGTGTGGATTTGATTGAGATAGTGTGGATATGGTCGTGGTTACTAGTGGTGGTTGGTGTTGGTGGTGGCGGTGGTGGGCAGCGGTGGTGGGCGGTAGTGGTGGTTCATGGGTGTAGTGGTGCCAGATATGAAATCCCGATGTATGTTTGGTTTTTGTGTTTAAGGTTTATTTATTTTAATTAAAAAAGCTATTAATTACAACCCTTAGATCATAGATGAATAAATGGTGTGGATGGATTCATTGGGTCTTTGCTAAAATTGAAGACTCTATTGAACTTTTGCACATAATAGAGGCATCGAGAACATCTTTTGCACTTATAATAAATTCCCAATTAATCTTCTCAAAAACACTCATGTGAGGTGTGAGTTAATTTTGATCAGATAACTTTTAGACTATCAAAAATCTATGACTATTATGCTTTATTGATTGACCATTTATAACGGTGATTACATGAAACTTTAATAGATCTTAAACCAACAAACCGGGTCGGGCCAACTTATCCACTAATACTCCCCCACGGTCCGAGCGACGAAATCGTAAAAACTCATACTGGAGTACTAAACTAGAAAAGAAAGAACATAAAACATTAATAAGGCCATGCACCTCCTGAAGGTTTATATAGTTCATAACAATTATTAAAACCCTAACAAAGATCAAAGCACACATAGCGAAAGCGATTTAACAAGATGATAATAACACAATTATAATTAATCGAATTAGGGTTACGTACCTTTTAGCTAATGCGATTCCACAAGATAAGAACGAACCTCCAATTAGGGTTTATAGCGGATCAATGATTAACCCATTACCGTTTTGTTAATCGATCCAAGATGCAATCTAAAGTAAGATTCTATTACGATCTTGTACACACGTATAATAACGAGTTAACCGTAATACTAGTACGTCAAAACCGACCTTAAACGTTTAGTGGAAAATCAACCGAACAACCCT